>BDUI01000142.1:88558-101480 GCA_002335545.1 Apodemus speciosus
CGAGACAGGGTTTCTCTGTGTAGCCCTGGCTGTCCTGGAACTCACTCTGTAGACCAGGCTGGCCTCAAACTCAAATCCGCCTGCCTCTGCCTCCCAAGTGCTGGGATTAAAGGCGTGCGCCACCACCACCCGGCAAGAACTGCTGATTTCCTACACAGATGAGATTTGCTCCAAAGAACAATTTCTAATAATTTATTTTATGTATATGAGTACACCATCGCTCTCTTCAGACACACCAGAAGAGGGCATCAGACCCCATTGCAGATGGTTGTGAGCTACCATGTGGTTGCTGGGAATTGAACTCAGGACCTCTGGAAGAGCAGTCAGTGCTCTTAACCACTGAGCCATCGCTACAGCCCAAGAACAATTTCTACACTTGATCTTAGCCAAAAGGCCGAGAAGCGATCCAAGAACAATTTCTAAACAGGTCTATTTCCCACACATCTCAATAACATTTCTTTCCCACTACCTCTAGTGGCTAGAAGGGAGGTTAAAACATTTAAAAACCTTTATTAAAAATAGTTTAAAATTAAAGCCTACAGTTGGTCTTTGCTGCATCTGCATATTCCAGAAGGCTGAGGCCTTTTTAGATTATTTTTAGACTCTACAAGAACAATACACATTCTGAAACTACTGAGCCATTTCTCTAGCCCCAATTATGTATTTCTTAAAGAGCTGCTAAAGACACAAGTTACCCTGCTCTGCTCTGTTTTACCCTCACCTGCTCTTCCCTCCCTCCCCCCTTTTCTAAGACAAGGTCTGGTTTTATACTCCAGGCTGGCTTTAAAAGTCTTGTCCTGTCTCAGCCTTCTCAGTGCAAGGATTACAGATGTGTACATGGCCATTTTCATAGTTAATTTTAAAAAGTTCTGATATGACCATTGAGAATGTCAGTGGTATATTGTACAAAATAAGTTAATTACAGAACATTCATATTTAGTGGGAGAGTGGGATAAAGTGCTTTGTGATATGTGTATAAAACACATAGAATAGGTAGGGTAGATAATCCACATAGCAGGACTGAGTACATATTATTATCATATGCCATTCATACATCTGAGACTTTAAAGAAATGTATAGTTACTGCTTATTTTATAAATAGTGAAGTTATACTGAGGACTGAGCAGTGCTGGCCTTGATTAATCATAATTTCCATGTCTTTACATCTCCTTGGAGAGGAGGTATTGGACCTTCTGGACTAGGCTCCAGTTTTAGGCCTGACTAAAGTGCAACATCCTATATGTGTCCTGGCCCCATTCTCCCAGGCAATAGTAGGACTAAAGGTAGAGGACAAGAGAAAGGAATAAAAGAAGCTGATCCTGAATTATTTCATTTTCTCCTGTGGTGGCCTTTGCCCAAGATGAAGTAAGTAAGGGGAAAGGCTATAGGGTTCTCTCTTATTTTCATCTGAAAATAGAAGGAACATATCACACTCTTCTTGCTCTTTTCACTGTGTTATGTGTATGTGCTGCTCTGTTGTATGCATGTGTGTGCACTGGTGCATTTCTTCTCCTTCCACTATGTGTGTGTAATGTATCCAGAGATAGAGCAGATCCTTGATGTTTGCTGGAAGCCAGTCTAGCTGAATCAGTTAAAGTTCAGTGTGAGACTCAAAAGAATTAAATCTCAAAAGCATAAGGTGGAGATTAATAGAAAACACCTGACATTAAAATTTAGGCTCTACCTGAACTCAAATAAGTGTGCCCAGAGAACACGTATATAGTGTGACAGGATTTTCCCTGTCCAAGTGCATTAAAATATTAGTGCAGCAGGGGCCTGTGATTGGGCAGGGAAAAGGGAGGCGGAGCTAAGAGTTACAGAGACTGAGAATGATTTGGGAGAAAGGGGAAGAGCCAAGATGGAGACAGAGGGACAGGAAGAAGAGTCAGTTCCAGTGTGGTTTTAATAGCCACAAATAGTTATGACATCATAAGGATAGAATATTTGGAATAATTTGTCTAATCTAGGTGGGCAGGATTTATCAATTGGTTCTGAAATTATTGTATTGGTATCTTGTGAATTGAGAATTTATTAGTATATAAATATGACTTGTTAATTATTAAAAACAAACTGGCGGAGCCGGAGAGATGGCTCAGTGGTTAAGAGCACTGATTGCTCTTCTGAAGGTCCTGAGTTCAGATCCCAGCAACCACAGGTTGCTCACAACTAATGAGATCTGATGCCCCCTTCTGGGGTGTCTGAAGACAGTTACAGAGAGTGCAGCGCCCGAGCAAGAGCTGGAGAGATGGCTTAGAGGCTAAGAGCACTGACTGCTCTCCCAGAGGTCCTGAATTCAAATCCCAGCAACCACACAGTGGCTCACAACCATCTGTAATGAGATCAGATGCCCTCTTCTGGAGTGTCTGAAAACAGCTAAGTGCACTTACATTAAATAAGTAAAYAAACAAACAAACAAACAAATAAATAAATCTTAAAAAAAAAAAAAAGAACCAGTACATTCCCTCTGTGGTCCCACAGGTCCTATCCGCCAACTGTCATGTCATTAGGAAGGTTGAGGACCATTGTCCTCCATAGTTGAGGCTGATCTTGATCCCTGTTTCCTTTGATTTCTTGACAAGTGCTGCAGTTATCAAATGTGCAACACTTTAACATACAGAATTTTCCCTATTCTTTTCCTTTTCTCACTTCTTTCTTCCCTTCCAAGAAAACCCTTTCCCTTAGGGTTTTTTGTTTTGTTTTGTTTTTTGGTTTTGTTTTAAATACCATCTCCTGAAACATCTCAGTGTATGTCATCTACTACTGAACACAGCATATATCCCATACTTGTAGAGAGCCTTATTGGGGTGCCATGCCATCTGGTAGGGACTTGACATCAACCAATGTGAAGTTCCCCTCCCAACCTTTGAACAAGAACTCCTGTATTAGCCATAATCCCCTCCACCTAGCATGGAGTGCTCAGACCAAGGTGAAGCTCATTGTTCTTCAAGGACCTGCAGTTTCCTGAGAAACACGAGCCACCTGCGGAGCAACTGAACTGGTTCCGCAGAGAAGTTTCCAGCCTTTGGGGAAGGGTTTTCCTTTGCCTATATATTTGGAGTTCTCCATTAAACTTTGAGACCTTGAATAGCAGGTGTTGTCTTGGTCTCCATCTCTTTTTGCCGATTTCCCATCCATCCCCAGCTTCCCTTCCAGTTACACATACTCCTGAACATCACAGTGCATATCATTTACTGATATAATAGTGTATGCCATCTACTGAAACATCACATTGTTCACCTTCTATTAAAATAATACTATGGGAACCGAGCAGTGGTGGGCAGAGTCAGCAGATTCTAATCATCTTCCAGGACAGCCTGGTCTACACAGTGAGTTCCAGGACTGACAAGCTACACAGAAAAACCCATCTCAAAAACAAAAACAAAAACAAAAACAAAACAAAAACAAAAACCAAAAACAAAAAACCTCAAAAAACCAAACCAAACCAAACAAAAACTCCAGCCAAACTAAACAAAACCATTACATATTACACAGTAAATGTATACAATGTTTTTAAGGATTGGGTATTATGATGGTTTGTATATGCTTGGCCCAGGGAGTTGGCACTATTAGAAGATGTGGCCCTCTTGGAGTAGGTGTGTCACTGTGGGTGTGGGCTTAAGACCCTCATCCTAGCTGCCTGGAAGTCAGTATTGTGCTATCAACCTTCAGATGAAGATGTAGAACTCTCAGCTCTGCCTATACCATGCCTGCCTTTATGTACTGCTGTGCTCCCACCTTGATGATAATGTACGGAACCTCTGAACCTATAAACCACTCCCAAATAGATGTTGTCTTTTATAAGATTTGCCTTGGTCATGGTGTCTGTTCACAACAGTAAAGCCCTAATTAAGACAGGCATGTCGTCGGTTGTAGAGCACTTGCAAATGGGAGGAGCCCTGGGTTGGGTCCACAGCACAGGAAAAACATTTAAAATAATGGGTATGGTGGTACATACCTGTAAGCCTATTGCACAGGAGACTGAGACAGGATAGTTACTGCAAGTTTGACAGGCTCAAGCCTTGGCTTCAGGGTAAGGGATGATCTGAAACACTTTGATTCACTTCATTTTTGTCTTCATTATACTGATCTCATTCATATGGCCTGTACTCCTGGACAGTGGGTCCTGGGCATCTGTACTCAGGTTCTCATGTTTGTGTGGCAAGTACTTTACCAACAGAGCTACAATTTTCAGTTAAATTTTTTTTTTTTATGTGTATGGGTATATGCCTGTATGCATGTCTGTACCACATGTGTGCATTATACACAGAGGGTAGAGGAATGCATTGTATCCCTGAGAACTTGTAGTTACAGGTGGTTGTAAAGGATGTGAGTGCTTAGAACAGAACCCAGGTCCTCTACAAGAGCTGCCAATGCTGCTAACAACTGAGCCATCTCTCTAAGCCTTTGCGTTTTCTCCTTTTAATGGTAATAGCACCCCTAGGTCAGATGGATAATGTAATAATGTCCTAATGTGAGGGTTGAAGGAGGCATGTGTAAACACCTAATAAAAGATGGCAAAACAAAAAAAGGATGGCAAGTAGTGGCCATTTTGATTGGTAATTACTGTGCTCAAGGGTCTAGACTTCAGATTCTGCATATAAGCTCATGACTGATATATAATAAATCAGCATCTTATTTGGTTCTTTGGTAAGCCTAAGTAGATTTTTTTAAAAGTACATTAATAAATAAATGAAGACACAGGCCAAAAAGTGCTAATCATTTGCTAGAGAATGAAGAGTGGGCATTGAGTGTCAACCAGTGTTGTAATCTTTTATTACAGGTGTTTGTTCTCTAAGTAACTATAATTTTCAGTATTGATTTAAAAACAGTGTTTTTCAGAGCTTACATGGAATGTCTGTTTCTCAAAACACTGCAAAAAGGATTGGGGGGAGTTCTCAAGGTTGCACACAGCCTGTTGGGAGATGGAGTTGGAATTGAAATTCAGGTTTTCTGACTGCAGAGTTCCAGTGCAGTTTCCTTTCTCACTACTTGTAATATACAGAATGTTACTTTCCCCTCGATGATGACTTACACTGAGATATGAGAAGTGTTCTTAGTCTGTGGTTGTTTATTTATTCCAATACAGTCTTGATTTTGTAGGTATTATATTTAGAAACAGGTAGGTACAAATACAGAACTCATGCTGACTAAATTTTGTTGGGTGAGGGACATATGGTTCTGGGGTAATGTTTTGTTATTTTCTTCTTCATTCTGTTTTATAACAAATTCAGATGATTCACATTTTTGGAACATTTATCAGTGCCAGTATTACTAATCTGAAAAGTCACATCAACATTATGGAAAGGAGCTTAGTTTAGGAAAGACATTTTCAAACAGAATTCACTTTTTTAGGATTCTACATGTTTCATGGTCTTTACCCCCTTCACTATTGTCATAGTTAGTAATTTTTTCTTCACTTTGTTGGTACATTTAAGTAAGAGTTTTATTCCTAGACAGTTAGTTCTTAATAATGAAGTTTATATGTAACTTCAGCTATTCTGGTCTATACAACTTTGCTTTTTAGCTGTTGGTTCAGAGGCGTGAATAGAGATGGTCAAGCCTGTTGTAAGCTACTTGGTGTAGCTGTTCACATATTGTATATAAAGACTTATCAACTGTTAGAATCATAAATTGTGGAATTGGGATTTTTCTTTTTTCTTTTTTTGATCATTAAGCTTAGTAGTGAGAGAATATACTTTCATTAAGTTTGAATTTTAAACACTTTCTCAAGTTTGTCTATCTGGCCACAGAAGACCAAGTATCATGTATTGGTCATTTACATAGAATATTCTGTATCTAGTGGGACTGTTCTTTAAGACCAGAAGTCTTTGGTTGTCTTGGAGCTTGCTCTGTAGACCAGGCTAGTATAGAACTCAGATCTACCTGCATCTGCCTCCCCTCCCCCAGTGTTGGAATTAAAGGCATGCGCCATCACTGCATGGCTACAAACTTTAGCCATTTAAAACAAATACCAAGGAACATATTTGAAAGGAGCCTTCTCTCCAAGCTGGAGATCAGACCTATGGAAGACAGAATTATAATCAGTAGTCTGGGCTTTTTTAGTTGATTCTGGCCTCAGACTTCTGGGATTAAGTGATCCTTCTGCCTCTGCCTTCTATGTAGCTGGGGTTTTAAGCATGTAAATAGAAGGTAGCTTTCAGATAAATTTTGCCAGGATTGGTGACACAGGCCTGTCTGTAATCTCAGGGCAGGAAGGCTGAGGCAGGTTCAAGGATAGCCTGATAAGTTTGATCTGCACCCCCAAAGGATAGTTTTCTATTTACCAGCTTTATGGTATTCAAGCAGATATCCATTCTGGGGCTATAGCTGCTTGTCTCCAGTGATGTTTGAATCCTATTTTGGCTAGGCTGGAAGGAATTATTTTTATTCATGAGGAGCTAGGGGGATAGCTCAGTGGGCAAAATGCTTGCTGTGTAAGTATGAGGATCTGGATTCAGATCTCTAGCATGCACCAGTAGTAACTCCAGTAGTGGGAGAGCCAAAACAGGCAGATCTTGAGGGTTTTCTGGCAAGATAATCTAGCTGAAATGATGAACTCTAGGCTCAGTAATAGATTCTTTCTCAGGGCCAGCAGGGTGGTTCAGTGGCTAAAGGTACTTGCTGCCAAGACTTAACAACTTGAATTGTAAGGAACTACATGGTAGAATGATTGAACCAAGTCTTGTATGTTTTTCTCTGACCTCTACACTTGTGCAATTTCACACTCAACACAGAGAACAAAATATAAACAAACAAACAAATGGTACTGATAGAGGAAAACACCCAACTTCTGGCCTTTGTATGTGTACACAAGGATGAATGCATGCTCACGAATACTTGCATCCATAGGTATACATATATCACWCACAGAAAATACTAATAGGAATAATATGCATCAGATTTATTGTACATTGTACCTCAGGTCTATGGCTGCTTCTCTCTCTCTCTCTCTCTCTCTCTCTCTCTCTCTCTCTCTCTCTTTTGAGACAGGGTTTCTCTGTGTAGCCCTGGCTGTCCTGGAACTCACTGTAGACCAGGCTGGCCTCGAACTCAGAAATCTGCCTGTCTCTGCCTCCTAAATGCTGGGATTAAAGGCGTGCGCTACCACTGCCTGGTTCTATGGCTGCTTCTGTATTTACTCCTGTTTTTATTGATCCTGTTCTTTACTAAGAATCCGCTAACTCCGCTTAGGTATGTGGCTCCTATTCAGATTTGTTTTGTTTGAGACAGGATTTCTTTAGCCTTGGATGTCCTGGAACTCCTTATGTAGACTAACTAGGCTGGCTTGTAAACTCACAGAGATCCATCTTTGCCTCCTGAGTACTAGGATTAAAGGTATGTGCCACACCTTTACCGAGGTTCTTGATTCAGCCTGTCTTTTGACTGAACACTCAATGGTGCTAAAGTCACTGTTGAGAATTATTTCTCAGCTGGGTGTGGTGGCACACACCCTTAAGGATCTCTGCATCCTAGGCCAGCCTGCTCTACAAAGCTAGCTACCCTGTCTTGAAAAACCAAAACCAAACCAAACTAAACAAAAACATTTCTCTCCTAGAGAGAAAAATTGCCATTCCCACCATGATGAAAGGGTCCAGTACAGTCAACCTGTTAATGACAGCTCTTTGCCTTCCCTAGATACTGTACAGATTAGCTGTACAGATACTGTACAGGAGTGACTGGGTCAGCTCCTCGATTGGTATGCATGTTGTTGAGCCATTCTGTTTTTCTTTTTTTAAGATTTAAAAAAATTATTTTATGTATATGAGTATACTGTAGCTGTCTTCAGACACATCAGAAGAAGGCATCAAATCCCTGTACAGATGATTGTGAGCACCATATAGCTGGGAACTGAACTCAGGACCTCTGGGAGAGTAGTCTTAACCTCTGAGCCATCTTTTCAGCTCTTGTTTTTCATCCTTGCTTCAGTTTCTGTTTATTCATACAATCACTGAGTAAGCATTGGGGGGAGAAGATCAAGAAGTACTTGGGCCGGGCGGTGGTGGCGCATGCCTTTAATCCCAGCACTTGGGAGGCAGAGGCAGGCGGATTTCTGAGTTCGAGGCCAGCCTGGTCTACAGAGTGAGTTCCAGGGCAGCCAGGGCTACACAGAGAAATCCTGTCTCGGGAAAAAAAAAAAAAAAAAAAAAAAAAAGTACTTGGGTTATCTGACTGTAGGAAGCTTCTGTAGAGAATGTCATTTAAACACTCACATAGGACATTATTGATGCCATGGCCATCCCAGCCCGTTTCTAGATCTCTTTGTCACTGATTAATTCCATTGAGCCAAACATTACTTATTATAGATGAATTGGTGTGGATGTTTCTTCTTCCTAGCAAAGGGTACAGCCTACTTTTTTAAAAAAAAAAAATCAGTAAGATGCATTTTTTAAATTTAAAAATTGTTTACATATATGAATATTTGTCAGCATGTATGTCTGTGTACCACATGCATGCCTGGTGCCCACAGAAGTCAGAAGGCTCTTGATTCCCTGAGACTGGAGTTATTTATGATTGTGAGACATCATGTGGTGGGTGCCAAGAATTGAACCTGTGTTCTCTGTAAAAGCTCTTTAATTGCTAAGCCATCTTTCCAGTCCTGATTTTAGTTTTTCATTATGTGTCTATATATATGTGCAATGAATACAGTTGTCCAAGCAGTTCAGAAGAGAAAAGCATTGTTTTAATATACTGTTTTAGGCTCTTGCAAAGTGAGTAGAAAGAAGGAAGCCAGTTTCTTCCCTCCCCATAGTCCCCGGCACCCACTCACTTGTCCTGTAGTTGGGATTATGTGGTATGCAGCCTTTCAGATGGTTTTTTTCATTTTAGCTTATTAATATATATTTACAATTCTGCCTGTCTTTTTCACAACTTGATAGCTTATTTCTTCTTGTCTGGACCCAATTTTTGTGCTCATTTACCTGAGAAATTACATTTTGATTGTTTCAGATTTTAGCAGTTATGAAAGCTGTTGTAAATATATGTGAATGGAGGAGAATGTACATAGGGCAGGCAAAGTACCATCATCCCCCCATATACAGTACACACACACACACACACACACACACACAATCTGCATGGTTTTTCAACTTTAAGTTTATTTTAAAAGTACTAAAGAACAGTACTTAAAGTAGTTGGATCTAGTGGTTACGGTTGGGTTTATTTTGTAAGACTTTTCAAAACTGTCTTTTCAAGTGGCTGTCCCATTTTGCATGTTTACTAGCATTTGGTAGTATTCTGGATTTTGTTCATTCCAGTAGGTTTTTAGTGATACTCGTATGTGTGCGTGTTTATAGAAGAGATTGAGTGGCTTCTTTTGAAGGTGGGGTAAACATCTCCGGACAATTGGACACTGTTGACATGTAGTAATATGAAAATGCAGTCAAGATGAGGATGAGGGGCCTGAAGAGATGGCTCAGTAGTTAAGAGGACTCAAGTCGATAGCCATGTCAGATCAATCATAGCTATCCTGGAACCAGCTCCAGAGTTCTCAGATGCCTCTGGCCTCTTTGGGCATCTGTAGCTACAGGCACATACCCACACACAATACACATTTAAAGTAATACAAATTTTTTTTAAAGGAGGATGAGATAGGAACAGCATGTTTGTGTTCTAAAGGAAAGAAGGGAAAGCTTATACCTTTTAAAAGTTGGGGGGAGAAGAGTCTTTGGGTGATGATGGGGATGTGACTGACACATACCCTGGTGAGGAGGTAGTTYGTTGGTGGCCAGAGAAGAGCAGGTAAAAGATGAGTGGGCTGAGATCCTAAACACAATGTTAATCTTTTACATGCCCTTTAGGAGTCTGCAATGCATTCATGTTTCTGTTCTCCTTTAAGTGTCTATGCTGTGTGAACTCCCAGGCTACTTACGCTACGGCCTTCCTTCCCAGGTACTCCTGCATACTTAGAGCCTTAGTAGTTATTTGTTCCCTGTGATAAAGGTTCCTGGATCTTCTTGCATTTTGAATCTATGGACCATAAAGTTTTTCACCAACCAAGTTGTGTCTGTGGTCACTGTTTTCAGAGGGCATGGATTAGCCTCTGATGTGGATGTTCTGACCAGGAGATCACAGTGATGGTGGTGAAAGTAGTGTCCATGGGTGACTTGCAACTTGCAGGTTTTCCAGGCAGCAGAGACCTGAAATATTTTCAGATGTTTGCTGTGCTATCAGATGATAAGAGTAGAGGTATTGGTGGGGAAGTGGTGGCGCATGCACTTGGGAGGCAGAGACAGGTGGATTTCTAAGTTCGAGACCAGCCTGGTCTGCAGAGTGAGTTCCAGGACAGCCAGGGCTATACAGAGAAACCAAAAGAAAAGAAAAGGTACTGGACCTGTCCCAAGAACACCAAGATGATTTTCTTCTGGATAAATTCAATCAGGTCAAACAGTAATAGACTTCAAATGAAGCCGTTACATGTTTAGAGGGAACCATGTTAGTAACAATTACATACATAGAAACATTTTTTTTTAGTACTCATTCTGGCTATAAAAGCTATATAAATCCTAGCTGCTTGGAAGGATGGGCCAGCCAGGACAAAACTTAGTGAGACCTTATTTTAAAAGGGGTTGGTGCATTTAATCCCAGCATCGGGGAGGTAGAGCTAGGTTGATTTCTGTGAACTACGTAGGTCCAGGACAGCCAAGGATACCTAGAGGAAGGGTTGGGGGAGGGAAGGAAGGAAGGAAGGAAGAAAGAAAGAAAGATAAGGAAAGAAAGAGGGTTGAGCATTTGCCTAGCTAATGTGTCAGGTCCTGGGTTTGATCACTGGTACTTCAAACGAGAGGGAGAGAGGGAAACCAGGGATGATGGCATGTGCCTATTATCCTGATAATCAGGAAGCAGAGGAGGATCAGGTTGGTGTTCAAAGCCAATCTTAGCTCTGTGAGACACTGTCTTAAAAATAACACACACAAAAAAAAAAAATGGGTGCTAAAATAATACATTTTAAATCAATAATCAGTACTTAAGTAAATTATACTGAGTTTCCAGAACAACCTTGAAATCTATAAATTGCTGTGTATTCTATAAAATTGCATTTATAACAGAAATAATCTGTTATAAAACTTTTTAAGTTTTTAAACTAATTTTGTAGCTAAATTCTTGATTTTTTTAACAGGTTGGTCTTTTGTTTTTTGTTTTTTGTTTTTTTTTTTTAAAGAATGGGATGATTCAGTTTCATTTTAGTAATTATTTCCTAAGCAGTACCTCTTGCTCGCAGAAACTACTTGTGCTCGAGTTCTAGGGACAAAGTGAGTAAGGTGCAAGCAGGTATGTATAACATGAGGCAAACTGAAGGCAAGACTATACATTCTGATATTACTGTACATTTTAGTCCCTTCAGTGGGGGTAGGGTTCTTTACAGTTCTAAAAACACTGAATGTCCAGTGAGAAGATAGACAGGCAAACGATACTTTGTATTATGATAAATGTGTCTATATAAAGTTGTAGTAATTATCTACTGGAAGCATGTATTAAGAGTGAGGAGCAAGCTGGAGAGATGGCTCAGCAGTTAAGACCACTGACTGCTCTTCCGCAGGTCCTGAGTTCAAATCCCAGCAACCACATGGTGGCTCACAACCACCTGTAATGAGATCTGATGCCCTCATCTGGTGTGTCTGAAGACAGCTACCAGTGTACTTGCATATAGTAATAATAAATCTTTGGGCCAGAGCAATCGGTGCTGGAGCAGGGCTGGAGCGAACCATGGCCAGAGCAAACTGGGCCGAAGCGAACAGAGGTCCTTACTTTAATTCCCAGCAACCACATGGTGGCTCACACACATACTATGACACACATGGTGCACCCATGCACATATAAATTCATGTTAAAAATGATTTTTAAGCAAAGTGAAAACTATAATCAGTAGAAACTATGGAATAGAAATGTGGAACTGTCCATTTTAACCAGGTAATTAACTGCTATAAGGGGTATTCCAACTATCTGAGGGTCTCATATGTCTTGTATGATGCCTTGCTGAGGATTCATCTATTTTAGAAAACAAAGTCATAGGAGGGATTTGAAGTAGTAGCTGTTATGATTATATTCAGTGTGAGCTAGCCCTGTGCATTTAGAGGTGAAGTGGGGGAAAGAGATCTGAGGATTAATGTGGATGGGGTACATATGTTGACGTAGCCTTTCCCAAGCCTTCATAGTTTGCCACTCTCATTTGGGAAGATACTTATATAGTGCACATTCACCAATATGAACTATGTTCTATATCACTGGAAAACTCTCATTAGTTAAGTGTAGTAGATTTAAAATTACATTAAGGCTCTTATAGGCTTAGGTTATTCCAACCTACTTTAATAAGGATTCTCAAACCCTTTTGTTCCCCCTTTTAGCCCAGCTGTCCAAAGGTAGGGGAGAAAAGATGGTAAATAGGTCAAGGGGTTGTGGACCTGTTTAGAAGTAGTTCTTTGGGGCTATTCCAATCTCCATTGTCAGGTCCAGGTCAAAGTGTCACCAAACACTAATCAGCACCAGTGGCACGATCCAGCAGAAACAGGCAGGCCTCCACAGAATTGGCACAAGTCATTGGGAATGACCAGAACCAGTAGGAACACCAGAAGTTCTCTGCCATGTTTCTTTCAAGTGATGATCAGCAACAAGCAATGCAGGCGTGCTATCACTGTCTGTTGAGCCCTACTTACACTCTTTCCAAACATTATGTGCCCTGAAGAGTCTTGCTTCAGCAAAACATCACGAGTCTACTTCAGCAAGATATCACATAAGTCTGTGTCACATGCCACAACCAGAAATGTACACTTCAGGCTCTTTTCTGATGATAGCTGAATTATATTAGAACTCAGTAGTATGTATGTATGTGTGTGTGTGTGTATATATATATATATATATATATATATATATGTACACACACACACATATATACACACACACATACACACACATACACACACACACA
>BDUI01000142.1:101932-123727 GCA_002335545.1 Apodemus speciosus
TCTTTTCTTTTCTTTTTTTTTTTGGTTTTTCGAGACAGGGTTTCTCTGTGTAGCCCTGGCTGTCCTGGAACTCACTCTGTAGACCAGGCTGTCCTGGAACTCAGAAATCCGCCTGCCTCTGCCTCCCAAGTGCTGGGATTAAAGGCGTGCGCCACCAACGCCCGGCGGTGCAGGGTCTTTCAGTCAAATCCAGATCTCCTGTTTCTGTCTTCATGGAATTACAGGTGGACCACCACACCCACCCAGCATTTACATGGATTTCTGGGGATCCATATTCAGGTCTATGTACTTGAATAGCAGGTGCTTGTACATTGAGCCATCTCCTTAGTCCTTAGTTCTGTGACTTTCCAATTATTTATACTCATGGTACCCAATTATATATGCAACTGCACTCCATGTTCTAGAGTGTCTTACTCTGGAATACAAACTTTACATTAGCTGTTATAGCTCATGAGAACATTCAAGCTGACTTTTGGGTCTTTCTACTGGCCTAACCTATCCTGTCTCTTGGGATTCTCCTATTGTATTTAGTCATTGACTCTTTAGGCTCCTATGGATCCCACCTTCTTCTTTATTGTTCTTACAAGTATAAGCTACCTCTTCTTTACTCAGAACTGCCTGTAGCAACATTTCTATGTCATTGTCCATAGAGTTTATTTTCATACAGCAAAATTCCTTTTTAAGATGGATATTGGGTCATGTCTTCTATTGTGTGAGAACCAGAAGCTGAGTGACATGTCCTTTCTGACTGTGCCCACCTGCTTTAGATCCTTGCTTGTGTTTGTGCTAGCATAAGCATATTCAGATGTGTGTGCTCTTCTTTCAGCATGCTTTGTTTCTCTTTCAGGTCTACAAGTAGTTTTCTTTGGGTCTCTGCTTTGTTTTATTTCTACATTAAACTCTTAGTAGTTCAAACCTGTAATCTCAGCTACTTGGGAGACTAAGGTAGGGGGATTGACAGAGTCCAGGATTTTGAGGCCAGTTTGAGTAATACAGAAAGATACCATCTCAAAAACAAAAACAAAGAACCCACCGCCTGTGGCTCTGAGCTTACCTGTTCAATGTCCTTTAGAAGAGCAGGGCCTCTGTTCTTTGTATTTTATTCTTGTCTCACCTAAAAGATGGCCCAGAGTAGAGATTTCAGATGTGTAGAGATGTCTTTTTAAGAGCTGTTCCTGACACTTATTGTCTCAGGCCTCACTTCTGGCTCATCAGCTGTCTCATTAGCTTTCCTGCAGCCTGGGGCTGGTGCTCTCCCCAGCTCTTCTTCAGCTCCTGTTCTCTTTGTGTTTGTTCTCCTACAGTTAAGTGCAGGTGACATCTCTGCAAGTATTTCCTGAAGAGGCCTTCATTGCAACCTGAATGAAGGAGCATTCTTCCAGCACTAGCACTCTATCAGTTGCTCCTAAGATATATTTTTTACTAACATTTTTTATTTGTTCATTTGTTTGTTTTTAAGAAAGGATCTAGCTCAGGCTGACCTAGAACATTAGTCTCAGAGTGTTAGGATTGCAGCTAGTAGTCTAAGCTCTGATGATCTCTGTTTTTGCTTTGGTAAGGATATTAGCTCTTCTAGACAGTGAATAAGTAAAGACTTACTATTGTGTCCTGGTGCCTAGTGAGTACAGGTTGAGCATCTCTGATCCAAATACTACCAAGTCGAAACCATGTCAGGTATCAACATGAGACTAATAGAGAAAGTTCCACCACTAGATCCCATGTAGTGGTTGCAGACACGGTGCTGATGCACTTAAAATATGTATGGCGTGACACTGGCTTCTGTCTGTGTAAGGTTCATCTGAAACAGAAAATTTTCATAGTCATAAATTTTGGGCCCACCCCAAAATTATTTTAATATATATTCAAATATCCTAGAATCTGAATAAAGCTGAAATCTTAAAGTACTTTTGGACCCATGTATTTGATGGTGAATGAGTGGGTGTCTTTTGTCAGTTTTGGATGTCATATTACATTTCTGGCCTGACTTTTGGTAGGTACACTTGTGCCCAGCATATGCATGTATAGCCTGTGACCACTGATCTGATGGTTGTGGTTATTCTCTGTCTGTGACAAGAAAAAGACAGTCTTAAGTGAGGTGAGTTTTGAAATTCTCATGATGTTGACATCCCAGGACTCTTTGTATGGAAAAAGATGAATACTCTTGTGCTGTTTTGTTCGTTCGTTTGTTCTTTGGTGGGGATCTGGGCAGGAGAGTTTATAGGCTATACTGGGGACTCTGTCACACACTGAGACGGCATTATGGGTATAATGGTCTCATACTGTTTCAGCCATTATCAGAACATATAAATGTGAAAGACTTTCCTTCACTCATTATTTATTCAGCCCCAGATTTTATCCCTAGTACCTCTGTGTAGCCTGGGGCCCATTTGGTAGCTCTGGTTGTTGTGGGTCAGTTGTGTGTGTTAGTGCACATTCATAGTCTGGTTGAATGTTGATGATAGTCTAATGAGAGACATGAGAGTAAGGGAAGATCTGAGGAGCTGGCTTGGCAAAGATAGCTGAACACTGATGGCTGTGATAGGAGAGACTGAAGAGGGGTCTCCTGTCTTCCTTTGCTGGGTGCTGAGTCTTTACCAGCCAGCCCCTGCAAGGTCACACCTGCCTTCTGGGGTTGCCCTAATGCTACAGGCACCTGTCAGTGAGTGGACAGTAATGCTATAGGAGAACCCATTTTAGTTATCTGCTTTATGTTAGTCTTGTCCCTGCTCGGTGGTCTTGGTACTTTATCTGTTTCCAAACCTATTACCCTTAGCTTTTTTGTGTATTCCAGAGGATCTTTTGCTTTAGGCCTCTCTTCCTACTTTTACCCCATAGTTTTGAAAAAAACACCTGTTAAAATTAGGCCGTGAATTCAGCAATATGCCTGGGAATTTGCGTCTTGGGTGTGCAGCTGCCATGAGATTGTTTTCTTGAGTTTAGACCAGGGATGGCCTTCTTCAGAGATACTTCTAAGCCAGAGCTGCTGCCTTGGTGCAAGACCTTGTGTGCAAATGCATCTGGTGTGTTATTTCATGCCTAGTTGAGATCTGAAGATCCATGCTGGGTTTTCCTAGCCAAAGTAATGCAAAAGTCTAGGAGAATAGAGAAGGGCAAAGTGCTTCTTTATGATGTTCTGATTTTATTTGAAATATCATCAGTTTCTAGAGTATGAGGTTCAGCTTCATATGTTTTCTAGTTAATATTTTTCTATATAAATATACATATGTATTATATATATATATTTAACAATCTTGGCTTCCTGGCTCAGGTTTTGAACATAGAATTTTTTTTCTGTTCCAGACTCCTTTTAGTTTTGGCATGAATCATAGGACACCACCCTACCCCGCTGGGGATTATTGTCTTCTATGCAGAAGTGAACGGAAAGACTCTTCATTCTTAGAGAGTGGAGTTAAGACTGCGAGCAAATTGGCCCTTTCCATGGCTCCCAAGGGCAACAGCGTGCTGCACCTGCCGCTGTGGGTATGCCCAGACTGCCGGAGGACTGTGGAGAAGGAAGAGAGGCACAGCGGTCTTGACCAGCCGGTGAGTGGCTGCAGCTTCAGTGGGCTTCTTGCTTCTCTCTTGTGGGTGGTGGGCTAACTGGCAATGAAAGGAAGGGATTTCCATCTGTCAGCAGAATGCTTCCTTCCACACTATCTTTTGCCCGGTGTCAACAGGGATGTCTCTCCTGGCCTTTGCTGGCCACACCAGCAGTAGGTGGAGAACATCTGCTTCCTTATCTGCACAATCAGCAAGCTGGTCACTAGTTTGGTGCATTTTGGCTTTTTCATCTGACCTCAGGGTTTCTTTAGTGATAATGTTTCCTGAAAAGCCAGTTAGACATTCATGTGTTTAATTCTAGATAGTCCTGTGTACTGGTAAATATCTGAAAATCATTTCTGAAGCCCGGCCTTCCTCACTCCTTGATTCCAGACCTTCCCTTACTGGAGACTATTAGGCTTGATCTAATCTTTGGCATAGTTTAAGTCTTGGCGACCGCTGTCCCCTTAGGCTTTCTTATCTCTTTATTTGTGTCCAGGAGATGCCTTTTCACCATTCCCATATTCAGGCTCTTCTCTTCCCTTTTATTATTTTATTTTTCTTCTTTCCTTTTGACTGCTGAATGCAAGAAGTTGTTTTCTGAATAACTTCTCTTCTGATCTCTTGTTCTTGTGGCCAGTAACAGGCAACCATTCCTGTCTTCTGTTTTTAGATTAGTCCTGGTGGAGTTTTGAGAAGGATTTGTCTGTAGTATGGATGGCTTTCCACCTTCAAGGCCTAGTCCTCTTCACCTTTGGCCATTCAGCTGGCTGAAGACAACCCCCAGCTTCAATGCCATTGTTGGTGGCAAAGTTTTAGTAACTAAGTCAGGGGTTTCAGTGCTGATCAGACTAGAATTTAGTGTTTCTCTCAGCCCCTTCCCACAAGACCTGTTTCCTGATTTGTTTCTCTTCCCTAGCTCTGTCTCTGACTAAATACTTGACTTACACAATGTGTCTTCTTTACTGTGGTATAAACTCCATGAACACAAGTTATTTTTGTGTATGTTTTAACCAAGAGCAGTTGACCTGACATATCTGGTGCTCATTTGCATTAATTAGTAAATGAATGAATAAGCAAAGGAATGAAGAAAAGCTCCTATAATCGCTTCACCAAAGATAATAATTAGAGCATAATTAGTCTGAAATTTTCTTAGATTTTTTCTTTCAGTTTCATAAAAGTATATATTAAATTTTGATCATCCCCCCCCCCCTTCCTCCAGTTACCTTCCCTTATTCTTTCCCTCTTGCTCCAAAAACCTTCACAAGTGCCCTCCCACTTTCATGTTGTTGTTGTTGTTGTTGTTTTTTCCTTTCTGTGAGCCAGGGGTCTGATTAGGGTTATTTGCATGAGTGTTGGAAGTGGGGCTTATTTATCAGAGCATAGGTTACTTAACAGTGGCTTTACCACTGAAGAAAATGATACCCCATCCCAGAAACATTAATAATAGCTCTTCAGGGATAGATGGAAGCCTCATGAGCCCCTTTCCAATCCACCTGTGCAGGTACCCCTTTTCATATTCTCCCTCCCCCATTATATATATTTTTCTYCTTTTAAAATTGTGTGTGTATACACATGCATGTGCATTCGTAGGCTTTTGGGTTTCCATATTTGTATTGCTTTGGGAAAACGACCATGTTTTTGTACAAGTCTACCTGGATGTCCTTTTTCCATGTTGCTGCACTAGTCTGGCATCTGTGGCTCCCACAAGTGGATGAGGGAGCAGAAAATACAAACAGCAATCCACAACAGGGGAGGATATATTTTTCCAGCTCTCTTGACTTGTAGTGTCCTTTAGAGCTCATAAAATGAGTGTGTCTCTGTTTTGCAGAGAATTTATGTGGAACTGGCATTTCCATTTCTTCCTTTACCATCTTTCTTGCTTATGTTCCCCCCACTCTGGTTAAATTCCAGGCAGTGACTAGAGAGCACATGTCTGATGCTGTTACCCACCAGTGGCTTTGGGAGACTGAATCCATGTATTTACTCATTCTAGGGGTACCTAACAATACCTTGCCTCACACTGGAGAGGTTGAGAAGCCCAGAGTGAATGTCTCCATAGTCTCAGTTTGTTGCTATAGTCCTAGAGAATTCCTGGAGAGCTGCTGATCTTCAGTTAGTGCTGGAATCCTGAATAAATTGGTTCTATTACTGCTAAAGGAACACATCACTTAAAATCTCTTATTCTCTATGTATTCTTCTTCTTCCTCTTCCTCTTCCTCTTCCTCTTCCTCTTCTCCTCCTCTTCCTCCTCCTCCTCCTCCTCCTTCTTTTTTTTTTTTTTTTTTTTTTTTTTTAAATAAGTGTTCCCAGTTTTGTTCTACATGGTGTCAGGATGTATAATGACTGAGCCATTGAGAGTACGGGCAAGATATTTAAGGTAGGTCTTCCTACTTCAAATCTGATTAAGAAAGTTCCTCATAGGAGTGCCCAGTAGTTTGTGTTTTAGTTGGTTTGAGATGCAGTCAAGATGACAGTCATGAATAGGCAGCACACTCCAGATAGCATTTCTTCTGTAGCCACTCATTTCTAGCCCCATTCATGTTTCGTGTATATTGTGTCCAGAAAGCTAAAAGATTTAGTTATTTATTTACTTACTTATTACTTACTTACTTCTCTTTGTAGTCCTGGCTGTCGTGGAACTTACTCTGTAGACCAGATTAGCCTTGAATTTAGAGATCTTCTTGTCTCTGTCTCCCAAGTGCTGGGATTAAAGGCATGTGCTGAAAAGGCAACTTTAACATTTTTTAACTACATTTTTTAAATTTATCGTATGTATGTGTGTATGTGTTGGACTCATGCCATGGTCTGAGAACAGCTTATAGGAGGTGGTTTGCCATGTGAATTCCAACAATTGAACTCAAGTTGTCAGGCTTGGCAGCAAGTGCTTTTACTCACTGAGCCATCTCACAGCCCTCTTAAACATTTTAAAGTGTGCTGTCTATTACTCTCTCCAGCCTGGGCATTGGGCCAGCTGAGCTTCCTGCTCTTCTCTCTTGCTGTGTTGATTTTATTGTGATGCTGTATGGCTAGAAATTATGGTATATATTAGTTATTCTGCATTCAGTTAGCAGCACTTGCTAATTCTGACCAATGGTTGAGTTTTTTTTTTTTTTTTTTTTTTTAAGATTTGTTTTATTTATATGATGACTGTAGCTCTCTTCAGACACACCAGAAGAAGTCATTGGACCCCATTACAGACGATTGTGAGCCACCATGTGGTTGCTGGGAATTGAACTCAGGGCCTCTGGAAGAGCAGTCAGTGCTTTTAACCACTGATCCATTTCTCCAGCTCCCCCTGACCCCATGGTTGAGTTTTATAAATGTTGCATATGTGTCTGACCTGGGTAGAAGGCTCTGTGTGTATCCATTACTACAGCTGTTTCTGAGCTGTGTGCCAAAAACCATTCTCTAGTCTTGATTTTTGTATGTGTGCTTAATTTAATAATTTCTAGGTGAGATCACTTAAAATCTCTTATTCTCTATGTATTGTCTTTTTTTTTGTTTTTTAAATAAATACGATTTCAGAATGTATACTGACTGAGCCTGTTGAAGTATACATTTTTTTTCATTATTGTATGGGAGCCTCATGGAGGCGCCTTCCTTAAGGGTGACTTTTCATGCTGATTTATAACTTTTCTTCCCTCTTCTCGGCTTCTCCCCTCCTTCCTATATTCTTTGTTCTATCTCTGGATAGTGTTTTAGGTTTTCTTCTTATGCGCTCAATAGAAAGGTAGATTTTTGGAGTGTGGTAGTATACACTTTTAATATCATCTATCTTGAGACAGAGCCTAGTAGCTCTGTCTGAGTCGGAGACCAGCCTGGTCTATATAGTGAAGTCCAGTCTAGCTAGAGCCATATAATAAGGCCTTGTCTCATAAAAGGAAAGGAGGGAGGGAGGGAGGGAGGGAGGGAGGGAGGTAGTTGGGTGGGTAGGCTTATTTGGATTTTCTAGGTTTGTTCTTACTGGTGAGTTAGGCCTCGTTGCTTCCTGTTGTGGATGTGTTTGGTATTGACTCTTAGCACAGAGAAATCAAGAGCTGCCCCTCATCTTAGGTCCTGTTGTGGCTCTAACTCTTAAGATTGCCTTCCTTCCATGCTGTTGATCACCTTCTGGCCTCTGTTAGTAATAGCACTGAAACATCTAAATCTAGACACTGTAGTTTGATTTTTTTCCCAAATGTTTAAAATTTATAACCATAAATTTTCCATATAGTATTCATTCACTGTAATTGAGGTTTGTTGCTGTGTACCAGTTACCTGTATGAATATAATACATTTGAGCTTCCAAATTTTGCTGTTAAAGATTTTTCTTTTGGATCACAGTTATAAATACTTTTCTCTGTAGATGGATAGAAGGAGTTCATGAGGTATAAAGTATTTATAAAACAGCTTGATTGCCTGTAAAATTGAATATTATATTTTCATAAGCAAAAAATAATTGAGTGATTAGAATGGCAAAGTTTGCATGTTTTGGAGCTCTCTTTCTCTCTAAGTTGTCTTCTGTATGCTGGTTCCTCTTTCGATTGAAGTGAATGAAAAAATACCCCAGTGGCCTTTTCAATTGGTTTTAAGTACCCTAGGCTTCATCAGACTACAAGATGATTTAGTGAGTAAGAGTTCTCTTCCCCTCTCCCCCTCTAATAAAAATCCTTAAACATTTATTCTTTCTAAAAATTCTTTTAAATCACTGTTACTACTAATAATAAATTCTTTAGAACTGTATTTGTTGCTGGGTATGATGGCACATGTCTTTAAACCCAGAACGTGAGAGGAAGAAGCAGGCAGCTCTCTTGAGTTTAAGGCCATCCTGGTCTAAATAGTAGTTCTAAGCCAACCACAGTTACATAGTAAAGTCCCATCTCAAAATAATAATAATATAAATACATGAATAATAAAATAAAAGTGTAGTAAGCAACCTTTCTGTGTGTGTGTGTGTGTGTCTGAGATAGGTCTTTCTATGTAATTCTAGGTCTATCTTGGAACTCATTATGTAGAACAGGCTGGCCTCTTAACTCTGAGATCCACTTGCCTCTGTCTCCTGAGTGYTAGAATTAAAGGCATATGCCATCACTTCCGGACTGTAAGCAAACTTGATTCATGTTTGACTTCCTACACTCAGCTGCTGGGCTCTTCCATGCTACCCTACTTACCTTGAACAAAAGAATTATCAGATAGCTGGACTGGCTTTAAACCAGCAGTAGCTGTTTTGAACACTCCAAAGATGTCTTGAAAAAACTAATGTATTGTAGCTGACTGTCTGTACAGTCTGAAGGCACAGCTTCAGTCAGTGCTGTTTGAAAAAATTAGGCTAGGAAGGTTAGTTTTCTAGGATCAAACAGTTAAGACGAGGCATCATCAGGTTCCAAACCACAGTATTTTGGTTTCATAGCCCATGCCCTTAACCATTGTGTGCTTTGTTTTTATGTTGTTTGTAATAACTAGATACCTTTACTAAAATATTTGAAGTTCCTATACCAGAGAGTGGATGTACATTAGCTTTTTGACACTGTATATTTAGGAAAGAAACAAAAAAGGCTAAGTTAGTAGGAAAAAACTAAAGTATAGTAATGAAACACTCTTGGAAGAAGCTTAAAAATATTTTAGAATTTTATAACTCATACTGTAGTAAAAATATAAATATGATGAAATAAAAGGGACAGAGACTAAAGACATAGCCACAAATTAAGATTATGATTAATGTGAGTTTTTTTTCTTAGACTTTTTTGTGTGTATACATGTATTCATGCATATAGAGGTCATAGATTGACTTTGTGTGTCTTTTCTAGTTGCTCTTCACTTTACTTTTTGAGAACTTCTTTTTAATAGTGTATGATCTATGTATTTCACATAATAATTTACTCAAAACCTCAGGGTCTCTCATAGAACCTGAAGCTCACTCATTTGGCTAGATTTGGTCARTCCACCCCAATACACTCTTTCCTGTCGCTGCATCTCCAGTAATAGGATTACAGCATGTACCTCTGCTCTTGGCTTTTTACGTTGTGGTGGTATTGTCCGGGATAGAACTCAGGATCTGATGCTTATTATAACAAGCAGTTTACTAACTAAGCCATTTTCCCTTTTGTCAGAATTCATAATCTTTAATGTGAGCATTAAAGTTCTGTCTGTCTGTCTGTCTCCCTCCCTGAGGATGCTATATGTTGTTTATAAAGTAGAAGAGGAACACATAAATCTGTCTTTTCATTTTTAAATTTACCCCGAAGTTACTTGGGGAAGTTATCAGATTCTGAAAGGGAAAGAACTTTTTCAACTGGGAGAAAAGGATAATCTTGACCTTCACTCATGCAGCATTAAGCCAGCTGCTGGCTTGGTTTTGGTCTTTTTTTTTTTTTTTGCCAAGATGAAGTTTTGCTGTTTCAGAATTTGCTTTATTGAATTTATGTTTTCCTCTTGACATAGCAGTTTCAGAGTGTTAGTCCGTGATCAGTGTGGCGGCAGGTGGGAAAGCAGGGTGCTGGAATAGTAGCTGAGAGCTTAAATTCTTACCTTCAAGTTTGAGTCAGAGAGACTAATAGTGTTTTTTGTTCATTTTGTTTTTTAGCATCACTTAAACCTGCCATCGCCCCAAGGAGAGGTAGGTTCTGCTTATCTCACTTGTTCCTCTTGGCCTTTGCTGTCCTCATTTTGTTGGTAGTTTGATTGCCTAAACTGCATCAGAATTCATTCGAAGGCTTATCTAGCCCAAACCTCCAAACTCTTACACATTCCTTACACAAACCAGCTCTGAAGCCTATGAATCAGAGTCAGGCTTATCATAGAAATGATCCTGCTTTTCTTGTTCATCGCCCTAATAAAGTACCTGATGGAAACAGCTTGAGGTCAGAGGTTTATTTGGGTCTACAGCTTTGAAGGAACAGTCTATCGTTGTGGGGAAGATAGGGTGGCAGAAGCAGTAATCTATGTTGATGGAAGCTTACCATGCATCTTTGAAGGGACTAGGAAGCCGGTTATTGCAAATTTCACATTGCCTACTGAATAGAAAATAATCGTCATATTTTGAAAAATTGTGCCCAGTTTGGACAGAACATAAGGACCTGAGTTTTAGCCTAAATAAGTACTATAAACTACCACATTCAGGGATTTAACATGTAGTTACTGTTATTTATCCTTTATCACTGGAAAATGTCACTTCAGTTGTGGTTGTTTTGCCAGCTGTCACTGTAGGTGCTTGTGCATAATATGAGCAGGTGTACCCACTTTCTGTTGCAGTGTTACAGATAAAAACTCCAGAAAGTAAGAAGAGTTAAGATTTCAGATAGCACTTAGTGAGAAAAGAGATTAATGGTGTGCCAAGCAAAACTTGGCCAGCAATCAGGCACACCATCAATAAATAGTAAATCTTAACATAGGGAGAAACAGTGTCAGGAGATCATCAGATAATCACATCTTTGAAGTGATCCCTGAACAACATAATGGTAACTGGCAAGAGTGACCAAAGCTGTGGAACCGAAGAAATCAACTTGGAGAGGATGTTGTTATAACTCACTGAAGAATAGAGGCTCCTCAGTTGGGTTTGGGCAAAACTTCCTTCCTTGGAGAGAGCATGTCTTCCAGTCCCTATTTCTTTAATGACAAAGATGTCTGGTATTGTAAGGGAGGAAATATGCAGGGAACTTTGAGGTCCCTTCAGTGTTCTTCTACCATCTTCTGCCCACATTTTGAACATTATACCTTTTACTTACACAGTTGACATATGTCTATTCATCACAGAGTGTGGCAAAGTTGGATACTGATCTGAGGCAAAAAATATGAATTGACAAAACCACAAAAAATGGCTTGCTTGTTGTATCTGGGTAGGGGATCTTTTAGTCTGATACCTGTATTATAGAACTTCATCAGGCCATCAGAAGGCACACCAAGGTTATTGGATGAGCACTATAGGCAGAAGAATAAGTACAGTGACACAGAAGCAGAACTTTGTCCCAGACAAGTTGGAAGGCTCTGATAAGAAGCAAGGAATGTATTCCAAAGTGATACAGAAATGAACAGTTTAGACAGGGGAGCTCATGAACTCTCTTTGACTGCTGTTTGAGAGTGGGTAAGGGCAAGTGGAGGCCAGTAGAGAGCCTGGCAGTCACCAGGTGAGAGGTGACAGACTTACACTGAGTGGCAGGTTGGGGATGTGCTAGTTTGAGGTGAGCATGGATGTGGGCATGAACTGGAAGAGAAAGTCAGCCTTATACATTAAATCTGCTGCTGTTGAGAATATCTGGTGATTCTTATCACCAGAAAAAGCATCGTCTGCCCATTCATCTCTGGGCAAGGATGATGACAATCATCTGTGAAAGAGAGGAGAGGAATAACTGGTAGAGGCTATGTCTCATGTATTTATACTTCTCTATTCCAGAGTGGAGGGGGAGGCCCCAGAAGGTGACATTTAGGGTGTAGGTTCTTGTCAGGCTGTCTGTGGCTTTTTTGGTTAGAAGGTACTTGCTCTGTGTTACGTGTATAGCTGGGTCACAGTAGCAGGAATACTTGTAGGCTTAATGTCTGACCAACACTAGGTACTTATTTCCTCTGGTCTAGGATGCTTAACAGCGACTTCTCATTGTTCAACACCTATTTGTGTGGGTTCTTTGCTGATAACTGCTCCTTCTCCCATGTGGTAGTGACAGTACAATTCCCTACTGTATCTCTTAGGCAGGAAGCTCTTGGGTTCTTGTGTTCTTCCATTTCAGAGTCTGATACTAGTGTCCATGTGCCAAACCTTTGAAGCACATTAACCTTGAGGTTTCTTTCTTGTCCAGCAGTAGCCTTAGAGTGGTGTAAAGGGTTGTGTGTGTATTCTATAGGGAACAGAAGGTAYAGGAAACATTTCTCACATCTGACCCTTTCCCTTCAAGAAGCCTATCCTCAGTGTCTCACTCTTAGTTAGGATGTTGTCAGAGCAGGCTGGTCTGTTGTAGACATGAGTGTATTCCAGTGCTTTAACCTACCTAGTCTGCCTAGAGTGATCTCAAGCCTCCTTGTTCATGGTCAGAGAAGATAGTATAGGTTCTGGGCCCACTGCCTTTGTTTTTCAGGAAGTTGTGCTCATATCACATCTTTAAAAGTGTCTACTAAAATGATTATCACATGCTGTTTAGGGCACTGGAAGGCAAAATTGTTTGTCTTTTCTTTCCCTCCCTCCCTTCCTTCCAATAAAATCTGTTGGATGTTGTCATGTGATGGTAAAAACCATTGGAAGTGAGAACATCATTGATAAAACCTGGAGTTTATTGCCTGCCTATCCAGTGTGCTGTACACTGAGGCAAGAAAATGCAGGCTGCATAACGAGTTCAAGGCCAGCCTGTGCTGCTGTATACTAGACCTTCTCACCTGATAGTCCCTTTTCAGCTCCCCCAAAAGTTTGCTATATAGATTTCAGTTATAACATTTTTCTAGTAGGCATTTTTGTTTTAAGACAGGGTCTATGTAGTTCGGGCTATCCTAGAACTCTCTGTAGATCAGGCTGCTCTCCAACTCTGAGAGATCTATCTGCCTCTGCCTCCTGAGTGCTGGGATAAAAGTCTTATCTGCCTCTAGAAGGCATTTTTAAGAAGTCAGTAGACAGTTGTCATAAACATAACTGGTCTGTTGTATTCTATTTTTAAAGCAGGGCCAAGATTTTCTCCTTCACTCATCACTTGGGGGTTCCCAGCCTGAAACCAGTGGTGCTGGGAGACTGGCCCTAGGCACACAGACCATGACCTCATCAGGGCTAGGCACCACGCCCTCAGATGCCTGTTCATGTGAGGCCTGCAGTGAACGCAGGTATGTATTGTGTTGTGCCACTTATACTAGGGTCATGGGGTATGTAAGAATATGTTGTGCTTGTCTGGGACATGGGGTGACAAATATCTGTTTGACATATCCCTAAGAGTAGGACATGACCTTCCTATTATGAGGGGAAAAAACTACACAAAAAGACAAAATTATTGCCCTTCAGAGACTAAACACTAGTAAGCTGGGCCATATAAAGAGCAAAATGGGAGAACTCTTAGAATTTAAAGAAATGTCAACTCTTGTTTCATGTTATAATTGTAGCACTTGAGAGGCAGAGCAATCTACCTATAAGTTCCAGTGCATTCAGAGATATATAGCAAGAAAAAGAATATTAATTTGAAAAGAAAAATTAGTCTAAGGCGAGCATAAAAAATGGGTATGGAAGAGGAGCTTGTGATGGAGTTGAAGGAAGAGGCTAGGAGTTGATAGCAAAAGGCTGTACCTCTGTCCTGGAGCAAGGCACTAAAGGGTAGAAAGCATGGGCTCTGGTTGTCATATGGGGTCAGAGTATGGAGTTGAGTACCTGGTGGGAAGTTAGGTAGACTACCTCCCTTAATTCTGCTGGTTCCTATGTTGTCACAGAGACATCTCAGCAGAGACAGACCGGGAACCACAGCAACTGCAGAACTACTGGTCAGAAGTCCGCTACATGGTCCGATGCATATACCGCCAGGCAGGGACACCGCTGGCAGAAGATCAGGACCAGTCTCTGGTTCCCGACAAAGAGGGAGTGAAGGAGCTCGTGGATAGGTACAGGTTGCTCCTTCATGTTACAGCCCCCATTTAATCCCTGCCCTCCCTGCTGTCCGTGGATCCTCAGTGCTTGTCCTAAGTGAAGTTCAGCTGGACTTTTGAGTTCTTGCTGCAGCTCAGGTCTTCAGCAGATAACTGGCAAACAGGAGACTTCTGGGTAAAAAGTTGTAGGTTCTCTTCTTTCCTTCCTCCTTCGCTCCCCTCCCTGTTTGATTTTGAAACGGTTTTTCTGTGTAGCTCTGTCCTGGAATTAGTCATTCTTTAGTCACTCTCTAGTCAACTTCTGCCTCTGACTGCTGGAGTTAAAGGGATGTGCCACTATACCTGGCTGAGTTCTGTTTCTAAATTGATTGTCATGTATTAAAACATGGCATGTGTTAGCACAACCAAGATGCCAGAGTTCTTGCTATGCCAGCTGATTTTGTTTTTTAAGACAGGGCTTCTCTGTGTAGCCCTGGCTGTCCTGGGCTCTGTCCTCACTCTGTAGACCAGGCTGGCCTTGAACTCAGAAATCCACTTGCCTCTGCCTCTCAAGTGCTGGGATTAAATGCATGTGCCACCACTGCCCAGCCAATATTGATGTTTTTATAAGCAGTTTTACATTTGTAACTCGGGGAGAAAGGCAGAGTGCTCCTGTCCACTGAAGCACTCTTGAGATTGAGCAGCTTGTGAAGGCACCTGCTCCATGAGGTGCACAGCAGCTTTTCTCACAGGAGCCCTGTGCCCAGTGAATGACAGACAGTGAGGTGGGCATCACTTCTGCTTTTTCTTACAACTTAAGTGTGCCATCTTTTCCTGATTTTTGAAATGTTCCAAATAAAACATCTGAGCTGGATATTTCATGGATCAATTCTCATTTTTTCTCATGTTTTGATTATACACTTTGGCATTTTATGAAGTTACATTTGGCATACATTATGCCAAAGAAACTGGGGCATTGTGTTCCAGATTTCACCTCTTAACTACTTAGTGTTATATGAAACAGTTCCAGGTAGTAAATGCCTTTTTGAGAAATTTCCTAGTTAGTACATGAAACCCATGACATCTCAGATCCTTCGTGCTACATCTGTGATGCTTTGCTTTAGAATACCATCAGCACAAGTTTTGTCCAGGTGGAGCAGCACCTGTCAACACTTGAGTGATGAACTCCTTGCATTGTCTTTTTCACGTAAGTATGTTTGCATGGGCTGGAGGGAGCTTGCTCAGTGATTAGAAGCACTGCCTGCCCTTGCAAAGGACTTGCTCACCCCTGTTTATATATGCAGGTTCAGGGACCAACACCCTTTTTGGGGGGCACCACACATTCATGTGGAACTCATATATATGCAAGCAAAACTCATACTCATCAAAAATTATAAATTAAAAGATCTGTTCTCAAAAGTATCAGTTTCTTGCTTAAATTTATAAAATGTGGAAATGGGAAAGAATCAAAACGTTTCTAATTTCACAGCATTGAAAAAAGCTATAAGGTGTCTGACAGCGCCCACGCTGCCACAGTACCAAGTATCAGGCGTAGGCCTGGGGGATTGACATAAAACACAGACACAGGTGATTCTGTAAGGAGAATGCCAATACTGATGGTGATACAAGGTAACAAGGACTCTCCCATCATCATTTAGAGGCATAGGCACAATTCCAGGACTTCTTCAACCACAGCAGCATCTTCACACTCTCAGCAGTTTGTCAATACACACAATCTGCTAGAACAACTCAATTTCTTCTTGTCTTCTTCCTGTTCAYTAAAGACTTTTCAAACTACAGAAAAGAATGGGACTAAAACACATGATTTAGTATTCAAGGAAGCATTGCAACTTGCAAAACAGGAACCAAGAAATGAAGCTCTAACTTGTATTACTATTTTTAATAAAACAAACTATTCTCTAATATAAAATGTATTACTCTGTTCTTCTAATTTAGCTGCAACCTTCCCAGTAGTCCTATTAGTAGAGAGCACAACTGGCCACACAGTACCAATGTCCATAATGACAAGACGCACACAGCGCTCAGGAACCCAGATAGGACTTTCTGCATCTCTTTAGGGAAGATAGAAACAGCCTCTCATCCTGACCAACACTGGATCAGTACCTCTTCAAACTCCTGAAGATAACTTTCCATTTTACTAAACCCTCTGACTTCTTTGCACCTTTCCAATGTCTGTCTTGTGGATTATATGGAATCCCTGTTTTATGAATAATATGGAAATCTGCACAAAATTTTTCAAAGGATCCACTGGTATATGCTGGACCATTATCTGTTTTTAACTGATTTGGAACTCCCTTGCAAGCAAAAGCTTGTAAACAATGATTTTTTTTTTTTTTTTAACATCTTTTACCTTTTAACCACTGTGTGCAGATGCAGAAATCATACCAGAAAAGGTATCTATAGATACATGAAAACTGTAGCTTCCCAAATGATGAGACATGAGTCACACCCATTTGCCAAATAACATTTGCTTTAAGACCTCGGGGATTCACTCCCAAATTTGGGAATGAATTGATGGCATTGAGTAACAATTTGCACAGTTTGTTCTCTAGTAACATCGCAGTGAAACTTCAAAGAACTTGATTCTGCTAATTGTGCAGAACAATTAGAAATTTTTATAACTTTTACTTCATTCCCAAAAATAACAGCAGCTCTCCCATTGGATGATCTATCAGTGAAATCCACTTGAGCACAATCAAAAGGGTAAGAGGAAACAATCTTTGGAAAGACAACTGGATGAGTTTTAAAAAATTGACACAACTTATTATCTCGATAATGATTATCAAAATAACAATTGGTAACACATCTAATTAAGGCCCAATCAGCAAAACCTTGGGATAAAATTTGAAGCTGCTCCTTATTATAGGGTGTAATCATAACATCAGGTTCCTTGCCAAACGTTTGCAAGCTTGTTTTATATGCCTTAAACAGTAAGGATACCACTGCCTGTGGATAAGACAGTACAATTCATGGAAGCAAATTTTCAATTATCAATTTTACCTAAAAGGCTTGCCATGTAATAGGCCAAGTATCAATACTCTGTCATGACCAATTTGATAGGTGATTGAAACAAGGAACAAATGTTTTATCAGGTTCTTAAGACATTCTTTGCAAAATACTTTCATGATTCTATCCAATAATACTTTACTAGAAAATGAAAAAAAGGCGACTCTACATTAATGCTCTTTGCCAAGGAATGGCTGTGAACACATAACATAACTGCTTGCAGTAGCCTTCTCTACTATCTGTAAAGTTGTCTTTTGCCAGTTAATTTGCATCCACCTTGAGAACATCAGAGGTTTAAGTCCTCCTGTGGTAAACTTAGAGCAATGTCCTAGCCAATAAATGTTTTACAATTATCAGAATGCAAAGCAAAAAACAACTTTCTGAATCCATAATAATTTTGTATGGAGTAGGCAAGCCAGATTTTAATGCCTTCATAAGTTCTAAATAGCCTTGTTAACCTTTCATAGATCTTAAGTTTGAACTGTATTCTGAACCACACTGGGATAGATCTGTCAATAATGTTGTTTTTGGCCTGAAACTTCCTAGGTGGGAATTGCAAGACAAAAGCAGTGCCTCACAAGCTTCCACTGAGGCTGCTCTGAGCCTTTCATTTACTCAAATGTAAATTATTTTCTAATCTGAGCCTATTGGCCAAGGCCAGGCCCAACACTCACTTGTACTGTAGGCAGTAGCCTGCAACTGGACCCCATTGTATGAGGGTCAGATAACAAAAGGAACCTGAAATTTGAAGGGTCCCCAAAAAATTCTACTAGCTGTTTTTAGTAGACATATTTACAAATTTTTGAATCAGTTTAAAAGTAGCCTGTTTGATACCAAATAAATTCCCACTGAGATCTCCTTTTCAATCTTGGGCAGTTAAATTTTGCTTCTACCACTGTATACAACAAAGCTTGTGAAAAAGTGGCAACAGGCCTATATTGGCCACAGCTGTTTAACTTTTATCATTCTTGAAATTATCTTAATTACAAAATATGAGTGAGTTAAGAATTGTAAGCCTTCGACCAGATTGCAAACTGCAGTCAGTGGCACACTGGCAGTTGGTTAACCATAATTCTTAACTTTCTCTTGCAATATTAGAGCATAACTACAACTTTGGAAAGCAAAACCCAATTTTAAACAATCTATTCTCTTTAAAAATCAATGGCAAATGCATTACTTTCACATTACAGTTTGTCTGCAAGTTCTTATGTCTGAATGCATGACAGTACAACTTATAATACCTCATTAAAGAGACATTGTTTTAAATCTTATCCCTTATAAGTCTAATTTCTAGGATAAGAATCACACAAAACATGCCAATTTAGAAGTATCTTTAGAGGCCTGTTTTTTCTGGGTTGAGTCATGCCACGTGTTGTTGTTTAAGATAACTCCAACCCTGAGTTTTCAGTTTTAAACTAACTTTTTGTTACCAATGTAATAATTTTTAATCATGCCCAGTAACTTATAAGCCAATACTCTATAGTCAAGACATGCAAAACATATTTATACCTTTAAGACCAATCAGAACCAAAAATGAAGTGACTACACTAATCTTATAAATTTAAATCAAATAATTGTTTTCTAGCTGTAATTCAAGAGAAAAAGCACTTTGGACCCAAAAATCACAATTGCAGAAATTTTTCTAGGAGAAATAACCATCAGCCTACTTGCCCTAGAACTTGAGCAGCTGCTGGCCCTTTTAAAAGCAGCTTTTCTCTAGCTGTGCTTGACTCCTAGCTAAATGCAGGGCAACGTAAATCAGCCTCTGCTGTGTAAACTGAGATTGGATCAAGAGATTGATCTCCAGTAAAGTTTTTACCATTTTTTTAACATGAAACATAGGACAACAGTCACTCAAACAACAAAACAAGGACAGACACGTGGCCAAATTGGTGCACCAAAGACATAGAGAGGGAAGAGCACTTGTAATCAGTACTAAGAATATCTCCATTAGGGTCCATAGAGGAAACAGGACGTCTCCATGTTTCCCCCTTGTCCCTAGGAGAGTTTTGTTTGTTTGTTTGTTTGTTTCGAGACAGGGTTTCTCTGTGTATCTCTGGCTGTCCTGGAACTCACTCTGTAGACCAAGCTGGCCTAGAACTCAGAGATCCACCAGCCTGTGCCTTCCAAGTGCTGGGATTAAAGGCGTGCGCCACCACCGCCCGGCCCTAAGAGAGTTTTGAAATCCATTTTGCTTCTCTCTTTCTCTCGAATGTTTCTAAAATCCGTTTTTTGTTTTTTACTCTTTTTATTTTATTCCCTATTCCTCTTGCCTGATGCAGTTCTAGACTGCGGACAATTTGCCTAATAAAATTCACCATCCCAATTTGCTGTCACACCCTACCTATTTTAACCTTAATCCTAGTACCCTGTTGCTTAAGCAAATCTACCCGTTGATCCACCGATTGTAATGCGGAACTTGTCATTCCCATGGTACCATCCTATACTTACCTTGCTTGATGCAGTTCCTACTTTCACTTTGTTTCTTGTACCATATATTCCCCAATACGTTCCTTTCCTTTCGCCGGCCGGCTTCCCTTGGAACGATCCCGTCAGGTTCTCCTCTCTTTCCCGATCTTGGTGGGACCTCCATTTGACAGTGCCCACCCTGCCACGGTACCAAGTATCAGGCGTAGGCCTGGGGGATTGACATAAAACACAGACACGGGTCATTTTGTAAGGAGAATGCCAATACTTTACTGAGAGACCAGCAATATATATACTAGAGGCCAGGGAAAACAACAGGGAAAAACAATCATAGCCATAGGTCAGGCACCTGGGAAGTCCCTACCACACCTGGTGGGAAGGCAGGAATCAAGCTAAGCCACGGGATGTTTTGCTCTCAAGAAACCTGTGCAAACAGCTCAGCTGGGGGCGTTGAGCCAAACTCACCAATTCCCCACAGGTACCCATGGGTCTTTCTTTTTCTAAAGAATTTGTATGAGTTTGTTAGATGCTCATGAGTATTCAGGTGTATATGTGTTCTGAAAGGCCAGGGTATCTTCCTCTTTTGCTCTCCTCCTGATTGCCTTGAGATAGGGCTTTTCACTGACCTGAAAAAGCGCACTATTTTGGATGTATTTGTTGAAGTTTGGTCTTTTGTTATCTATTGTAATGTTAAGTGTGGGCCCCCAAGACCTGGTTTTCCCAGAGACAGAAAGTCTCTACATACACCTTGGCCCCAAGTTATTTATGGTTGGCAAATAAAGATGTCAGTAGCCAATAACTGGGCAAAAAAGACACAAGTGGGCTTAAGGGTCAGAGGAGGACCACAAGAAAAAAAAGTACAAAAACAAACAAACAAACAATCAAGCCACCATGGGTTAGGTGTCAAGAAAATGTAGCCCTTGAGGGCTTTAGAGTCCAGAACAGACCAGATAAAACATAAGCAATAATATTTAGCAGTTATTGACTTATTATAAATTTAAAACTTAATGTATTTCTTTTATCCAAAAACTAAATGGTTTAAGATGGGATTAAAAACCTGGAGTCAAAATTAAATAATTTTGACAACAGATTCTAACAGCATAGAGGGTAGGCAGCTGCCGAACCTTTATACTGTTTAAGATTTATAAGTATAAAGGTTATATATGGTTTTTATCTGAAAACTAAATGGTCTTAAGGCAGGGTAGGAAGCCCAGGTCAAGATTAAGTATTTGTACAGCATGTGCTGGTTATCCGCCAAGCTTTGGATACCCACTCCTTTTCAGCTAGGCTGCATGCCAGGGGGTTTTCAGAAAACACTTGTTTTCACCTTCCAGTGCTGGACGATAGGCATGCTCAGGGCTGTCAGGCCTTTTACAAGGGGATTAGGAGTTCGAATTCAGGTCCTTGTGCTTGCAAAACAAGTGATCTTACTGAGCCTTCTCAGCTCTCTCCTGTTCTGAGTTCAGTTGTCCCATGCTCATTTGAATTTTATGTCACTGTCCTTAAACATATAGAACACATTCTGCTTAAAATTGTTGCTAGACTTAGTGATATATACCTGTAATCCCAGCACAGAGAAACTAAGGCAGAAGGTTAGTCTGTGCTTTATAGCAAACACAAGGCTATATAAGCCACATAATAAGACCCTGCCTGTCTCCTGAAACCAAAGGCTAGGGATAGCTCAGTGGTAGTATGTAAAAAGCCCTGTGTTTGATTTCTAATAATGGGGGGAAACCCACTGAATTTTAATGTTACAAACATTAATACATCTTTCCCTTTATTTTCTCTAAACACATTGTAAACTTGGCTTTCCATATTTATTACCTCGCACATTGTACACAAGGCTTTGCATACTATTTTGCAGATTTTATATAGATACATACTTTCTATACGACTTTGCACATTTTACCTTGATTCTTATCTTTTACAACTTAAGTGTTGTGTAACTTTAGAAAGGGAATAGAGAGGATAAAGAGACAGCTTACCAGTAGTAAATGCCTGCTGCTGTCGTAGAGGGCCTGGATTTGTTTTCCAGAACCTATTCCAGTTATGGCAGCTCATAAATGCCTGAAACTCATATTTCCAAGGGAACACAATGTCCTTTTTTGGTCTTCATGGGCTCAGGCATGCACGTGGTACACATAAATTCAGGTACACATACATACGCATGTTAAAAATGATAAATACAGCGTGGTGGCCCATGCCTGTAATCCCAGCACTTGGGAGGCAGAGGCAGGTGGATTTCTGAGTTCGAGGCCAGCCTGGTCTACAGAGTGAGTTCCAGGACAGCCAGGGCTA
>BDUI01000142.1:123739-137932 GCA_002335545.1 Apodemus speciosus
GCCTGTAATCCCAGCACTCTGGGAGGCAGAGGCAGGTGGATTTCTGAGTTCGAGGCCAGCCTGGTCTACAGAGTGAGTTCCAGGACAGCCAGGGCTATACGGAGAAACCCTGTCTGGAAAAAACCAAAACAAACAAACAAAAAAGCATATTTTTATTCGTTTTGTTTGTTTATTTGTTTTTGAGACAAGATTTCACCATATAAGTCTGGCTAGGATGGAACTCGCTTTGTAATCCAAGCTTGCATCCACCTCATAGTGATTTTTTTTCTTACCTTGAGTACTGGGAATGAAAGTGATTCATAACACTGTGCTCCTTTCCTTTCCTTTCCTTTCCTTTCCTTTCCTTTCCTTTCCTTTCCTTTCCTTTCCTTTCCTTTCCTTTCCTTTCCTTTCCTTTCCTTTCCCCCTTCTCTCTTTCATGGAAGAGATAACAACTATCTTCTTTTCTTAAAATTTAATATAGTAGCCAAAAGATGGAAGAAACTGTTAATAAAAACTTACAGCTTAATGCATTTTACACCTGGTTTGTAACAGCCACGAGCTCAGCTGGCTTCTCATGGTGATACATGCCAGTATATGTTTTGGTCATTGCTTCAGTGTTTTTATGCTTCCAACTAGAACAGTGGTTCTCAACCTTTCTAATGCTGTGACCCTTTAATATAATTCTTCATGTCATAGTGATCCCTAACCATAAACTGTAATTTTGCTACATGAATCATAATGTAAATATCTGTGTTCTGTGATGGTCTTAGGTGACCCCATGCAAAAGGCTCACTTAACTCCTCCCCTCCTAAAAGGGTCTCTACCCATAAGTTGAGAACCTCTGATCTAGAGGCATCTCAGAAATGTACCTTTTAAAGAAGTGGCAACTTTAATCATAATAATACCATACTATAGAGCAAGTTTTTAAAACTGTATCATCTCCATGCATGAACCTATAATGCAGCATCAGGAGGCTGAGGAAGAAAGTTTCCTTTTTCAGAATGGTAACTTTTATAGTTTCTCAAAATTTGGGTGTTAATTAACATCATGGATGGTTGCAGGGATATATTTTCCCTGCTTTTAAGCATTTCATTGTATTTTGTGTATCTCATCACTTCGTTGATAATTTAAAAATGGGATAACCTGTATTTAACACTTTTTCTAATTATGAAAATGACACAGGCTCATTTGTATGATGCAAATGGGTTTCTAGAAAGAAGGAAAGCTGTTTAGCCAGGTATCACCTCTACTGAGATTAGGGCTTGTCATTTTCTAATTCACTCATTGGGTTAGCACCTGGGGTCAACTCTCAGGACAGTGAAAGGGAGACCTTTCCCTCTTGTTTGTGAGTTATAATACCATCCTCAGAGATGGGATGAGATCTTTTCTCATGGACTGTAGGCAAGGAGCACAGGTTGCATAAACAGTGCAATCCTAGGAAGCATTTGGGTCATGTCAGTGTCTCTGAGTTATCTGGCATCAAATGCTCTAGGTGCACAAATGCCTTATCTGTGACTCCTGCAGGTTGTCACAAGGAAGACAGTGTACTGTCAGTAATACTGACATGAAAACTGCCTGTCAACTGACATATGTGGACAGATAATGGCTGAGTGGTGACTCTTTCTTTGTCTCTATAGGCTCTGTGAGCGGGACCCCTATCAGCTCTACCAGCGGTTGGAGCAACAAGCCCGGGAATATGTGCTAGAAATGAAGGTCCGTCTACTCCGGCAGCTGTCTGCTGCAGCAAAGGCCAAGGCACCATCTGGCTTACAGGGCCCACCACAGGCACACCACTTTGTCTCCTTACTCCTGGAGGAGTATGGTGCCCTTTGCCAGGCTGCACGATCCATCAGTACCTTTCTTGGCACTCTGGTAAGAGACCATATCCACTTCTTTCTTGGCTGCTGAGGTGAACATGAGAACAAAAGCATGTGATAGGAGAGATAATGGGCAGCTAGGGAGTGATCATATGGTTAAGTCCTCCTTGTACAATCACGGAATCCTTTCCACACAAGGTGGAGCTAGGATTAATGTTAGTTTAGTGGATTTTGCTGGTGGTAGAACATTTAGAGAACTAATGACCAGGAGCCATAGATTGAAAATCTGTTTGGGAAGACCTGAGCACTAGGAAGTTAGACACTAGGATATGGAGGTGAGAACAGTGGTACATTGAGGGGAGTCTAAGAAGATTTGGTGTCCTGGGTTGCTGTTGATGTACTGCCAGTGACTGGTGCTGCAGTTGATGAAAGGCATAGCCAAAGGCCTCTTGCTTAGATTTTTTCACATGTATACCTAGTGGCACAGTTCAGGAAAGGGTAGCTGTCTTGCCCTGTCTTTACACTGTCTTACTTGTATCACAGTCCTACTGGGGACACAAGTGAATTTTTGACCACTCCATTCCTGGATAGACAGAGGCATTGTGTGGAAATACAGTCATTGCAGTTGGAAGCAGACTAGGATCCCCAGGAACAACAATATAAACTCCTTATGTTGCCTCTCCTATCCTATCAAGTATGGTCCCCAACCCCATCCTCACAGTCTGCAAGTCTTCACCATTTTGTTATCTGATTATTAAGTGATACTTAATGATACTTGAGTGGGTGGGTTTTGTTGCTTTCTTAGTGGTAGCTATGTTTTGGGAACAATGCAGAAACCAGTGAATTTTCAGACTATAAAGTAACTGTAGTTTCTATGTCTAATGAAATGAAATGTATTTAAATTCAGTCAAGGTTAAGATGATGGCAAAGGGTCCTCTCAGTTTGTGGAAAAATAAACTCAGAAACACACAATCTCTCTCACTCTCCTTTCTCCAACCCCCCCCCCGAATTCCAGCACTTAGTATGCAGAGGCCGGAGGATCTTGAGTTAGTAGGTACATAGAGAAACTTTACCTCAAACAAAAAAGGGTCTGGGTATGTAGCTCAGTGTAATGGGCTTGCACAGAATGTCCAAAGCCTAGTGTTAAGTCTTTGGTAGTCTAAAAGTAAAGAGAAAGGTGGCAAAAGGTTTAATACACAAACAGTAAAAGACTGAAAAGAAAATTGATAAATTAGAAAAAAAGTAATGGAATCCTGATCTCTGCAGTATGGTCCCCAAAAGGACAAAGAAGTGAGGTACAACAGAGGAGTCAGAGAGCACTGATGCACCAGTGTGTCACTGCTATGGACTTGCAGTCTGCTGTCCATAGCACTTGAGGAACTTGCTCACGTTTCTTAGGAAAATAAAAGCCCTTGCGTTTGTTGTCTGAGTGTCCCCAGTGGAGAATATATCTGCAGCTATCAGAATGAGCTTTCACAAAGACTGGCAAGAAAAGTATTGTCCTGACTCAAATACATTTTTCTTTTTAAAAATGTTTTATATATTTGTGTGTGCATACTTCTGGAAGTCAAGAGGACAAGTTGTACAAGCTAATTCTTGTCATGTGGGTTCTAGAAATTGTACTTAGTTCATTAGGTCATGAAGCACCTTGACCAGATGAGCCATATCTCCAGTCCTGCGTTTTGTTTTTTCCTTCTGTCATTTTTAAATCTCTGAACCCACCTGCCACCCATGTCTAGGATTGGGTGGGTTGAGGTTACTTAGAAGGCAGTGAGGTAGTAACCCGTATTGCTCATGTTAGTGACTGCTTTGGTGTGTTTTGACACAGGCAGGGAGCAGTGACTCTCCAGAAGCAGGGTGTTTTAGGTGGTAGGACATTGGGGAGGAGGGATCGTTCTGGAAACTTTCATAGTTTCATTCACTCACTACATCTTCTGTCTTTGTTGTTGTTGTTTTTAAACTAGGAAAATGAACATTTGAAAAAGTTCCAGGTGACATGGGAACTGCATAACAAACATCTATTTGAAAATCTGGTCTTTTCAGAGCCGCTTCTCCAGAGCAACTTGCCAGCATTGGTGTCTCAGATCAGGTATTTTGTCTTGACTTGGATTCTCTATTGCTGTAAAATTGTGTACGTGCATGTGGCTATAGATCACCACACATGGAATTCCTTATAGGAAAAATAACAGGGCATAGGGAAAAAGACAGTGGACAGAAAGTTCAAACCCTAAGATATAATACAACTCAACTTTTGATTATTTATAACTTATATGTCTGTGAATGGTTTGCTTGCATGCATGTCTATGTTTCACATGCTACAAAGCCTAGGAAGGCCAGAAGAGGGCATTGGATCCCCTGGAGTTACATATGGTCTAAGTTACCATGTTGGTGTTGGAACCAGAATTAGTCAATGCTGTTTATTGCTGAGCCATTTTGTCAGCTCCCAATTGAAATTTTAAATAACAAACTCTAATACCATATAAAACATAACACCATAATACCTCATAAATGAATAAAGGCTTTGGCACAGATTGCTTTACCTTGACAGGCCTTGCTTGGTTCAGTCATGGATCCTGGTAGGGTTATTACATTGTGGTAAAGGGAGGTAGAGGAAGAGGAAGAACATGGGTCTCAGTGTACGTTAGATTCCTCTGGAATTAGATATTCCTTTTCATCTAGGTTTTCCCTTTATAGACTGCCTGTGTTACTTCTCAACAGGAGAGCTGGTAAGAGAGTCTATACTGTTACCAAGATAAGTACACAAGTACAGAACCCTCTAGAGGGCATCTTTTGGGATAAACTGTGCTAAATGTAGGTGTGAAATATGAGCATATGTTTGTCCTGTAGCCAGCCTCTCCTTCATCAGTAGATGAAGTACTCAGTAGAGTTGAATGGCAATTACCTACCTCAGTATCATCTCTACTTGATTTTGTTTCGTGTCTGTTAACCACATAGTACATTTTCACAATGTAGGTACACACTAACAGCAGCTACTTTTGCCTTACTGAACTTCATTCACTTGTAGAGAAAAAACCAATTCAGAAATAGTTGGTCAGAGAGAGCAACACAAGGAAGTCAGAACAAAGTACTATGTGGAATTGGTATGCGTTTTGCAGGTTTTTTTTTAACCAGTTTTGCTCAGCCTCAGTTTGCTTCACAGCCATTCTTTCCATACCCACTATTTAAAAGCATCTAATACAGGGTGGTCAAGATATTTTAGCAGGTAAAGGCACTTGCTATTAAGCCTGATGACCTGAGTTTGAATTTGATCTCCTGGTCCTACATGATGGAAGGAGAGAAGACTTCTTCCCGAATGTTGTTCTCTTGATTTCTGCATTTGAGCTATGGCACATTTGTGGATATGCACACCCATTAACATGTACACACACACACACACACACACACACACTCTTTCAAAAATCAAAAGCACCTAGTGCACTCTAGGAGGTACATTGCAATGTGAATTTCTGACTCTGACTGACCCTTGTGACAGGAAAGGAAACCAGGGTTAGCATGAAGAAAGTATTTTTGTCCACGTTCTGAGGATCACATTCACCCCAGCGTCCTGTGGGGCTAGAATAAGTCTCTGTTCCTGCCCTTTGTTTTTCTTGGCAAGTATTGAGTTTGATGTATCAGTCATCCATTGATCTCCAGTGGTTGACAGGAATGATTTCTGCTCCCATGTTCAGAATATTCTTTTCATTAGGAATCACAGCCAGATTCCAAAGAGTAACAGTATCCTAGTTTAGAGTGTTCACTCCCTATTACTCTCAAGAGTAGGAAATGAGGTATAGGAAAGATGGAAAGCAGTATGCCTTTTAAGGAGTCCTAGTCATTCCAGAAAATGCTGGTCCTTTGTGTCTCACCACAGACTTACATGTCAAACCCAAGAATAGTTTATACTTGAATTTTAGTGTACATATCTACATTTAGCAACTCATAAAATGGTTTGCTACAAATTACTAATGAAATACAAAGTTGTATTAGGCTCACTTAACTTACAAAAAATTATAAAGCCAGTTGGGCATGGTGGCTTATAACTTTAATCTCAGTATTTGGAAAGCACAGGTGGCTGGATTTCTGAATTCAGGACAGCCAGGGCTATGTAGAGAGACCCTGTCTCAAAAAGAGGTGGGTAAAAAGTTAGTAAGATAAAATAGAGATGTGAACTGTGCAGTGCATACATGTAGCTTAATAGATTATGAGATGACAAACAGCCTATGGCCTGCACAGTTTATTTAATATTTCTTTTTTTATTGTTCTTGTTAACATAAATTATTTKAGAGGCCAATCTGATCTGCACAGGGAGTTAGGGAGTTTCGGGACAGTCAGGATTTTCATGGTAAGACCCATTTAAAAAATGTACAGTAATTCTCCCTGGTTAAGAGGTCTTGCTGAACAAGCATAAGGACCTGAGCTTGAGACCTTTGCACCTACATAAAAGTAAACCACAGCTGTATGTACTTAGAGCCTCCATTATTGGAAAGGTGACAAGTGAACGAGGTCTGCCAGCCAGTCAGTGTGGCTGAATCGTTGAAGTCCAGGTTCAGGAAAGGTCTTATCTCAAGCCAAAGAAGTCAGAGTGGTAGAACAAGACAGTAGGTCTACTCCTCTGCCCGCCTCATGTAGTAAATAGCTTTGCACACACATACAAATAATAAACAGTCTACTTAAAGGTCATCATTATTCATAGAAACTTAGTTTCTCATTGTTAGCTTTTAACACCAACTAAACACTGCAGATAGGATCTTCAAAGGAGGCTCCCCATTTCAGAAAATTTAAGTTCATCATAGAAGTACTTGACAGAGGAAAGATGTTCACCTTGCAGTAACTGCCAAGCAGAGAAAGGATTCAGGAATAAAGTGCATCAAGTTTCTACCAGTTCCTGATACATAGCCCAGAAAGCTCTGAGGTCAGAGTCTCCCCTCCCACTACATGCCCAAAGCCCTGCCTCGGAAGTGCTGTGCTGGGAACTAATGTTTCAACACAGGATCCTTTGGGAGACATTTCAGAGCCAAACCATAGTAGTTAAAGACAAAATATAAGAAAACCTTTTGTTTTATTGGACACTTTATTGGGATATATTTACATACTATACAATGCATTTACATTCAATTCAGTACCATTTGACTTGATTTAAGATTTTTTGATTAATACATACAATTTACCATTTTAAGTTATGATTCAGTAACATTAGTTATATTCACTGTATTTACAATTAATAATTACAAAATATTTTCATGTTTTCAAACAGAAGTTCTTTTTTCTCTTGTCCTTTGAGATCCTTTTCTCTGAGCTCAGCTGCTGCCTTGACCCATTTTCCTGGCAAGTTACCAATTAAAGAATCAGGCCATTTGTTCTTAATATAAGAAATACAGCTCCATTTGTTGTAGCCTTAGTATTATTAGGTTTCCTGTAGAGGTGCTGTGAGAATGTTCTGGCCACCTCATTCAACCACCAAGGCAGTCTTCAGGGTTCCTGTCAGTTCCACTCTCCTTTCTTCACAGGATCTGTATTTGTAACTTGAAACAGGTAGAAGTTGGTGGAAGAACACTTGGGAAGTAAGGCAGGATGGAAGTTCATGGTATCTTAGTTACTTTTCTGTTGCTGTGAAAAAACCACTCTAACTAAGGCAACTCATAGAGGGAAGTGTTTATTTGGGCTTACTGGTCCAGAGACAGGAGTCCATCTTGGTGGGAAAGCATGGCATTAGAAACAGGAAGCTAAGAGCCCTTGTCTCAGCCATGATCACAAAACAGAACAAATTGGAAGCTTCTAATCTCAAAGCCAGTGTGACATAATTTCTGTAGTCAAGCTGTGCTTCCCAAACTTCTCCAAACAGCACCACCAGCAGAGACGGAGATTATGGGGGACCACACACATGGGAACTGGGGTTTATAGTGAAGTATAGAATCAGTTGAATAAAGGACAAGGCTGGCAGCAGTAGGAATCATCAGCAAACTTTCTTTCAGGGCTGCAGTATACAGCATGGGACCTAGGGTGATATCAGGCATTGGTACAGAGCTTAGGTGGACACCTATGCCAGGTAGCCTTGCAACCAGTAGACTGTCTAGGAATTCCCTGTTTGTACAATTCACAAATGACCCACCCTGACAAAGTGAAAGAAAAAAGACTTTGGCAACTATTTCTGTCCATTCTTACCTGTGAAATTTTTTAATAAAAAATGATTTTATTGCTTTTCATTATTAAATCACTAGGTTATTATAGATAGAATCATGAAGTGGTAGACACTGTAAACAACTTTGTGTTTCTTACACAACATTTTTAAACATGCTTTGGCCATACAATTAATTTTATGTGTATGAGTACACTGTAGCTGTCTTCAGACACACCGGAAAAGAGCATTGGATCCCATTACAGATGGTTGTGAGCCATCATGTGGTTGCTGCGAATTGAACTCAGGACCTCTGGAACAGTCAGTGCTTTTAATTGCAGAGCCATCTCTCCAGCCCCTGGTCAAACCTTTTTAAAGCATGAATGTATTTCCACTTCAGAACATATGTGTATAATTGTAAGATTTGTATGTTTTGTATTTGTCATACAACAATTTGTTTTTGCTGGGTCAGGGTATATTAATAAGAAATGTGTATACAGCTCCATATGTAGTAGCCTTAGTATTTTTAAGATTCCTGCTAGTTTCTTTTAGCAGGTGCTGTTGTTTGTTTGAACATCTCCTTTCTATGTAGTTCTGTTCAGAGTGTATATATAATCTTTAAGACTTGCTGTAGTGTGTTTTGTGATAGGAGGCGATAATGTTAGACAATAGCAGTAGGCAGCCAAGATTCTTCTGTCTGGCCAGGAACTTTTGGGCTCTTCCTTTGTGATAGGCCTTCTCCCTCCTAGGCTAGGAACCACCACACATGACACCTGCAATGAAGACATGTACAGTACCTTGCTGCAGAGGTACCAGCGTTCTGAGGAAGAGTTGCGCAAAGTTGCTGAGGAGTGGCTGGAGTGTCAGAAGAGGATCGATGCCTATGTGGACGAGCAGGTAAATGCTGCCCTTGAGGCACAGCCTGTGCTCTGGGGCTTCTGTGCTAAGTTGCTAGCTCCCAGCAGAGGCTTTGGATATGCCCTGGTGAAAATTACGCAATATCACAGACCTCTGATCTGACTAATATTGTGTGGCAGCAACACTTGGGTCCTCAACAAGATTGTACCCACTGTCTCTGTGTTCTGATAGAGGACCTTGGGAAGTTACCAGGCCTTACAGATCCAGCAGCCATTTATCAATCATGGTCTTATTCAGTGCCCATTCTCTCTTCATCCAGAACTGTCCAGTAGAGAACAGATAGACATTCATACAGGTAGCTAGCTCATAAGGGCAGAGGATAGCAAGACAAGTGGGATACACCTTCTGAAGATGGACCTGAAATGGGTATACTAAGTGGCCACTCTGTCTCAGGGGGCACCAGCCATGTTGTTAAGACAGTCTTTCTGCCCCTCATCCAGCCCTTTTTCCTTTCTAGATGTTCTGATGAAACCAAGCAAGAAGGGCTTTAGGTTTTAAAGGTTCTGTTTTAAAGATACTGATATGAAGAGTAATAAAGGAAAAATGGCAGCCCAGTGTTGTATGTGCAAGACATTTTTTAAGCAGATAAAAACAGATGTTTGGGGTTGAGATATAAGCTAGTCCCACATAAATCTCAGGATCATTATGCCATTTAGATACTGATTGAGTCCTTTATTTATTCTTCTCTCTGTCTGTTGTACTGAGTTGTTGGGAAGAGAGTTTCTTGTTTAGAACTTGTGAAAACTCTCCTTGTTAATTATTTTGGCCCTCATGGTATCACTGGACTAATCCTACTTTCGTCAGCATATGGAGTTCAGTGCTGTTTATCTATGAGCTTGTCATAGGGCCAGTGGCCCCTAGACCCTTGTGATTCTTTTGTAATGTGACCTTGGCCTCTGCATAGTCTTTACCTGTGCTTGRCTCTTCTTGAGCTGGACAATAGATTGTAGTCTGGGAGACTGACACTATAATTGGTTAGCTGCAATGTCTACCTATGGATTGGGGGGAGGGAAGAGTGTGAGAATGGCCAAACTGACACTGTGGTATGAGTGGGGGCTCAGTTAAAACTATCCCCCTACAGCCTCAGTAATCAGTTCCTGATCCTACAGGTAGCTAGTAGCCTATTTGTGCAGAGGTAGCCACAGAAAGGAGCCAGTAACTAACCTTCCTCTGGACCTGTGTGTTTAATAGTCTGCTTTCTGAATCCTGCTGTTCTGGCAACAGATCTAGGTCCTGGAGTGAGAGGGGCCCGAGTAGAAGTTACTTTCTCTCTGGGGATCTGTCTCCCAGGATCCTATGGCAGTTGACTACAGGGTCAGCTTTTTATTGTGACAATGAGAGAATCACATAAATGATACTTAATTTTACATGAGCTTTTCTACTTTTTACAGACTCATAAATAAAATTTTTCATTTTTTTATATGTAGTATTGAAAAAGTGGTCTGTAGTGCACTGTGAACAGTGTGAACTCTGCAGAGAACATTCATGGCATCTGAACATGACTGTTTATTGCGGGCACCAAAATCAGGGAGAAGCAGTGAGGGTCTGGGTCATTAGCAGTATGAAACAATGAAACAAAAAGACATTGCTCAGTTTCCCRTCACTATGAGTTTGTCATTTGTAACAGGTCTCACTCCACAGCCCATGCTAGCTGTAACCTTGTAGTCCTCTTCCCACTGCCTCCTGAGTGCTAGTGTTAATAGCCTTGTGGTATTATTAATGACCAGCTTAAAGGGAAGAGGCTGCACATGGCTGGAGGTCCTAATAGAGAAAGTCCTTAGTGCTCCAGAAAGCAGAGAGAAAGAGTTTAGCGTTCTAATGCTGCATTTCCTGGGTATGCCCCAGTGATTTGACATCTCCTGGGAGCCACCTCTTGTAAGGTTCCTCACCTTCCAGTGTTACTTTGTTGAGGAACAAGCCTTCAGCACACAGACCTTTTGCGGACAGTCAAGAATTGTGAAAACTCCCTGTTAATGACTGTACTGGCTGGAGAGATGTCTCAGCAGTTGACAGCATTGGCTGCTTTTTCAGAGGACCCAGCTTCAGTTCCCATTATTCACATGACAACTTATAGCCATTTATAACACCAATTATAAGGCAATCCAACACACTCTTCTAGCATTTGTGAGCACCAAGCATAAATGTGGCACACAGACATACATACTAGCAAAATGCTCATATACATAAAATAATATTTTTTTTTAAAAAAAGAGAGAACTAAACTATAGTACCAGCCTGTACCTGGCTAACTCTTGTCATCATAGTGAATAATACATAGAAGAAGATGAGGAGCTAGAGATATACAAAGTACTACTGAATTGATAAAATATTAGCAAAAATAGGAGAGCTTGCTTCTGTGCCCATTCAAGCCAGCTAAGGTTTCAAACTACAAAGGGGCTTTAAACTCAAGAGATCCTAGAGCATACAATCTGTTATAGGAAGGCATGCTGTAGCCCTGTGTGCTGAAGCAAAGACCACATAGGATGACTCCTGTTCCCTGTAAAGGGTTACCACTTATACTAATCTGGGTTTGTCTTTCACACTACTGGACAGTGGTAGAAAGGATCCAGTGTGATGTAGGCCCTCCATACTTTAGACAAGCCTGTGGAACACTTGAGAACTTTCTGAAGAGGGCATAGTAAAGTTATTTGCAACAGCACCCATAATAATAGCTAGTGTCTCCTTTAAGCCCCACATTCCAGTTAGCCATCTTAGTTCTGACTGAGAAGCTGCTACAGATCTCTGCTCTTGGGAATTTGAAAGGGGTATGTGTTGGCCAGTACGTGTTCTTGGGATGGGGAATGTGCCAAACGGTTGGCAAACACTTGAGGTACTTCATTAGTCTGTTTCAGGTTTTCTTCTTGTATTGCATTGTTTTATACTTCGTTGTTTTACTTTTAATTTATTTTATGTTGTTATTGTTGACATTACATATAGATGAAGGGTAATAGGGTCAGTGTTCTCAGGACTAGGAAGGTCTTGCACATGGGTGGAACAGCTCCAGGAGTTCCCAACCAGGCTTGTGGCCTGTCAAGTACAGGAGAGCAAGCATTTACTTCCTTCTGCACAGAATGTACCCTGATCTCAGAGGTTAGGAGCTCCTGAGGTTGTCCACATGAGGAAAGTACTTATGATAATTTTCTCATGTCAGGAGGCTGAAATGTGATAACTCATTGTTTTGTATTGCATTCCTGTTTTGATTTTATTATTTAAAAGAATTTTCCTTGAGAATATTCTTTTTTTTTTAAAGATTTATTTTATGTATATGAGTATACTGTAGCTGTCTTCAGACACATCAGAAGAGGGCATTGGATCCCATTCCAGATGGTTGTGAGCCACTATGTGGTTGCTGGGAATTGAACTCAGGACCTCTGGAAGAGCAACCAGTGCTCTTATCCTCTGAGCCATCTCTTCAGTCTGAGAGTGTTCTGTGTAGTTGTTACTAAGGTTTTTTTGTTTTTTGTTTCTATGTGTGTTTTTATGTCTTCTTTCTAGATGACAATGAAAACCAAACAGCGCATGTTAACAGAAGACTGGGAGATTTTTAAGCAAAGGAGATTAATTGAAGAACAGGTAAGATTTACAGGAGAGACATGTAAATGACTGTACAGAACAAGTGTCACCTTAGCATCTAGGCATGCTCTCTGTTACAGGATACCGATGAAGACCATTGGTATCTCCTGCCAGTATCAAAGTCATTAAACAGTGATTTTAACTTTCAGATAAACCGATTACATATACCTGTTTCTTAGTCTTCCATATATGTATTTGAAAATAATAATCTTGATAGGAATTGAGAGAACTGGTACAAGTACCCATATTCCCTGAACTTCTTGTTGGTGCCAGTTAGCCAATTGCATCAGGTTGAAGTTGAGCTCCATCCCACCAATGGGATGAGACAGAGGCCCCTCTGCCTGAGTGTGCCAGTAGTGCAGCTCAGTTGGGTTTTGGTATACCCTTCCCTCTTTGGGATCTGGATACCTACTTTTCAGTTGAGTTTGGGTGTTACTTCCTATATAGCTCTCAGGTCCAATCTTCTCCAGTGAAGAAGTGTCTAACATGTACTAAACACCCAGAGCAGACCTACCTTCTAGTTATCTGCTAAACTGCACATGGTATGTGTCTGGTGGAGACCAAAACATCAAAAGGGTTCCTGATGCTTTGCTCATTTGGCCAACCCTGTCTGTAGATTCCAGGGCGACTCCCTTGTTTTTGTTTTGTCCATCTGCAAAAGTGGGCCTCTTGGTTTATAAATTATTTCTGTTATTGTTAAAAATGGGGAAAGTATCTTGTGAATTTAAGCCATTGTTTGATAAATTTCCTCTAGTTAACTAATAAGAAAGTGGTTACTGGCGAAAACAACTTCACAGATACCAGGAGGCACATGTTGTCATCTCGGCTGAGCATGCCAGACTGCCCCAACTGCAACTACAGGCGAAGGTGAGCTGGGCTGCCTGGGTGCTGTTGGCCTTCACCCTGCACTAATACACGCAGAGGTTTGAACCCAACCTTCAGAGTTGGCTTTCTTGGTAACTGTCCTTAATTCTTGATCAGATGTGCTTGTGATGACTGCAGCCTCTCACACATCCTCACTTGTGGTATCATGGACACCCCCGTCACTGATGACATCCACATTCACCAGCTACCACTCCAAGTGGATTCTGCTCCCGACTATCTGTCTGAGATGCGCCCACCTAGTGTGTCATCAGCAAGCTCAGGGTCAGGTTCCAGCTCTCCCATCACAATTCAGCAACATCCCAGACTCATCCTCACAGACAATGGCTCTGCACCAACTTTGTAAGTTGTGACTTTATAATAGTTTCAGAAATTTATCCAATAAATGAGAAATATAGACATCAGTCTACAGAAATACGATCACCATTACAGTGCTTTTTATAAAAAAAAAAAAAAAAAAAAGACTTTTCAGTGTGTTAAGCACCTGCTAAAATGTGAAATTTTTAACCCAAAATGATGCTGTTTTATTAACTGAAAAAAAATTCAGTAAATTTATAATTGCCAGTTGGTATGCAGGGAAATGTCTCCTCAGTTCTGGTCCCATCTTGTCATTCTGTGTGAGGCGGCCAGTGACTGTCCATCCTCTTCATTGTCAGCCCCCGTGTTCATGCTCGTTCCATGTCTTGCTAAGAACTCAGATCACTTTAGCAAGCAATTGAAAGTGTGTGTTTTCTGAATTCCCACATTGGAAAGAAGTGCATTTCATATTAGCAAGGGGGCTGAAAACTCAGTTGTGACCCGGTCGCTTGCAGAGGCTTTGCACATTTTGCATATGCATATAACTTCTTTCTCTCTCTCTCTCTCTCTCTCTCTCTCTCTCTCTCTCTCTCTCTCTCTCTCTCTCTC
>BDUI01000142.1:147288-169454 GCA_002335545.1 Apodemus speciosus
TCTCTCTCCCTCCCTCCTCCCTCCCCTCCTCTCCATCTCCCTCTACTACATCATTAACTCCCATCCTCTACCCTGAATAAACTCTATTCTATACCATGTCTATTTGTATGTCTTCCCTCAGAGGGGAAGAGGTGCCTGGGCATGGACTCACTTAGGCACCCCCTTCCCCTCACTGCTGTGCCACATTCCCTAATCTCCTTTCTCTCTTTTTATAAACCCATCATTTGGTGTCGAAACCCGGGAACAACAAACTTTTATCTAACTCTGAGAAAAACCTTTTTAATACCATTTTTGTATTTGATACCCATTCCATTGGTCCTGTTAAACTTAGGCCATAGATAAATGCAAAAGGTTCATGTATAGGAAGGCAAATACGGAGGTCTAGTCACACATGGTGAAGGTCATATAGAAACTTTAAAATTTATAATTAAGCCACATTTCAACAGCATTGCTTCTTGTTACCATAACAATACACTGATCCAGTTTTTTTTTTTTAATTTTTTTATTTTATGTGTGATCGTTTTGACTGCATGCATATCTGTGAATCACAAGTGTGCCAGAAGAGGTAGTGTTGGATCCTCTGGAACTGGGGTTGCAAGCAGCTGGGAGCTGCTGTGTTGGGGTTCTGGGACTCATATCCAGGTTCTGTTTGAGAATATCCAGTGCTCATAATCACTGAGCTGTTTCTCCAGCCACACACTGATCTGTTTAAAAAACATCTATTGAAGCCCTTTTTTTTATTGTAGAAAATAAAATGCTGTTACTAGGGCTGTGGCTGTATCTCAGTGGTAGAGTGCTTTCTGGCATTCAGGAACTGATCCACAGTATGGAAAGGGAAGTATATGCAGTTGATGAAATACTTTATGTATATCTGGTGTAAAAATATTGATTTCTCTTTTCTTATGGGGTCTTAGAGAATTGGTTTGTATCATTTGAGTTAAGCAGACTTACTTAAATATATGGCTATTACTGTTTAAATGCACAGTGTGCTAACAGCCCCACAGAGTACTAGTAGGACCCTCTTGAAACAGGACAAGCTTTTCTAGAATGGCACAAATTTGTCTTCAGTTCCCGTGGAGGTTTCTCAGGAAGTGTTATGTGTAGTGTCTCAGCATAACCAAGAACCAAAGGGTAGGTGCTGTGCATGGAGGACAACCCCTCACACTGAGGTTTTTGGRCCAGTCCATGTCTCTGTCTTTTGCTGCTTTGTTTGGAATTTTTGCTGTGGTTAAGTCAAATTGTTGCTTATACTATTTAATGTCGTTGTTGTAAATTTTTTGTTGTTGTTTGTCAAGACACGGCTGAAAAGCCCTGGCTGTCCTGAAACTCATTCTGTAGACCAGGCTGGCCTCGAACTCAGAAATCCACCTGCCTCTACCTCTCAAGTGCTGGGATTAAAGGCTTGTGCCACCACTGCCCAGAATGGTTGTAATTTTTGTTTTAATTTACACTCGGTCATTGTGGCTAAATATTTTATGCATTAAATGTTTTGTATAAATACTATAAAGATTTAATTTCCTTAACTTTAAGGAAATTAGGATTCTGTACTAATGATATATTTATCTGTTAAGATAGATATGAGATATGTAGAAGTTTAAAGAAGTGACAAGAAAAATACTGCAGTGAAATACCAAAGGATAATAAAATATAGGGCTCTTACCTAGCTGCACAAGGTCCCAGTTCAATTGTCAGCACCACACAAACAAAATAGCATTGTAGTATAGAGTGCTAGTCACTGAGTTAAACTTTCCAGGCCTGTTTGTTACTCTTGAATTTATAAGTGTTTATGTTCCAGAAGTGAATATTTGCAGGGTATGGTGGCCCACACCTCTAATCCCAGCAGATGCAGGAGGACCTCTGTGAGTTTGAGGCCAGCCTGTACTACATAGTGAGCTGTAGGAGAGGCAGGACTACAAGAGAGACCCATGTCAAAAAACTAAGAGGTGACTATTCCTATGAGCTAGAGAAGACCAGGGCTTATTCTCCGACTAGCTGGTGACTTACATAACCTGTTTATTCTGTGTGTGCCACAGGGCTTGTTACCTCTCCTCAGTTTTAGACATCCAACTTCCCCAGAGTTCGAGGGGAGTCGCCTACCTCTGACTATCTCCTAGAGTTCCAGTCTCTTTATCAGAATTCCCACCTGCTATTTCCTGCCTTTTGGTAATAGTCCATCAGCTTTTTATTGGCAGGTGATGCTTCTTCATATTACACAAGGGATTATCCATACAGCCTGTTATTTTATTTACTTTGATAGTGGCCCTCTGACAGCTGTGAGATGATATAACACTGGCTTACTGTCTCCTGCTGAGTAGGCTGTGTGGGGTTACATGCCTTTGCCCTTCCTCCTTCTCTCTGTGCTACTGTCATGTTTGTCTGATTTGACTGCCAATGCCACAGGCTTATGACTGGAGCTTTACAATGCATTTTATACAAGTGTACAGTTTTGTTTTGATTATTGTCTTAGTTACTTATTCTATTTCTGTGAAGAACACCATGACCAAGGCAAGCATTTAAGTGGGGACTTGCTTACAATTTATGGGGTAGTCTATTATCAGGCAGGTAATATGGCAACACACATAGCACTAGAGCAATTGCTAAGAGCTAAATCCTAATCCAAAGTCAGCATCAGAGAGACACTTGCTTTGGCATGGGCTTTTAAAGCCTCGAAGCCCACCCCTAGTGACACAGTTCCTTCAACAAGACCACACCTGTTCTTTTCAAATACTACTACTCCCTTGGTGACTAAGCATATATGAGCCTATGGAGGCCTGTAGTTGGTCTTTGCTATGTTGTGGATTCTTCTTTTTCCTATCCTTTATCTCTCTCCTCCACTCCCCCACCCCATTTCATGCCCATCACTAGATAGAGAAAGAAGGAAAAATATAGGGGGGGGGGGAATCCCTGAATCTAATTTCTTTCTTTTTGCTTTTTCTTTGAGCATGCCTGTTAACAAACTACAAGCAAACACCCTGAATGGCCAACAACGACCTACCCAGCCTATCAGAGCTCTAGAGTTTATCCATTCTCTGAAAAGTTCCCAGAATTCTAAAGATCACACAATTATAGAAACTATCTACAGCTGGCAAAACCGTACCATTGCTAGAGAATGAGACAAATCATAGTCAGCTGCTGCAGACAGTCTGAAGCCTCCCCATATATCCACAGCTGGAATTAAAAAGTACTTTGCCAGGTAGTGGTGGCCCACCCTTTTAATCCCAGCACTTGGGAGGCAGAGGCAGGTGCATTTTTGAGTTCGTGGCAAACCTGGTCTACAGAGTGAATTCCAGGACAGCCAGGGCTACACAGAGAAACCAGGTCTCAATCCCCCGACCCCCAGAGGGAGGGGTGGGAGAGGGAGGGGGGAGAGGGAGGGGGGAGACACACACACACACACAGAGAGAGAGAGAGAGAGAGAGACAGACAGACAGACAGACAGACAGACAGACAGACTTTATTTCTGTGTTTTTTAAACCAAAATTCCAAGATTGTCACTGCATCCTTGTATTGATTCTTTGTAAATTTTATATCATACACTCCAATCAGACTCATCTCCTCATCCTCTACCCTTGCAAACACCCCCAGCCCCCACGAAGGGGGAAAAAATCTCATTGTGGAAGCTCTGTTCTGTCACAGTGAGTCCCACTGTATTAGCAAAAGGCAGAAAATAGCAGGTGGGAGTTCTGATAAAGGGACTGGAACTCTGGGAGATAGAGGTGGGCGATTCCCCTCGAACTCTGGGGAAGTTGGATGTCTAAAACTGAGGAGAGGTAACAAGCCCTGTGGTACACACAGAATAAACAGGTCATATAAGTTACCAGCTAGTCGGGGAATAAGCCCTTGTTTAAGGCCATAAGACATTGTACATAAATAGGCCTCCAAGTTGTTATTTGGGAACTGGGAGTGGGTGGAAAAGCCCAGGGTTACAACAGGCTTTGGATATCATTGTGGAAGCTGTAGTGTGTCACACTGTGTCCCACAGTACCCCCTTTTGTACACACTTCTTTACTTCCAGTGTTCATGGCAATGAGCCGTTGGTCTCGTTCCAAGCCTCTGGCTTCTGCTGCACTATTAATAGTGGATCCTCTCTGGGACGCCTCTCAGATACCCTGTTGTTGCCCTGTGTCATGGACATCCTCTAGTGTTGGATCTGTAGGACTGGCCCCTTCACTCACTCAGCAGTCGGTGGATGGAATAGATGTTGGGGTAGGCCAGCTCAAGGCTCTGGAGCTGGGTCTGGGTGGTGGCTGAGCTGGTCAGCCTCCAAGCTCACCTGTGCTGTCCTGGTTAGTATATCCAGTGCTGCAGCTGGCAAGGGACTGTGCCAGATCTCCCACTCTCACACCCGTGCGGTGGACTCACTGGTGCCCATGCCCTCAGTCATCTACTATGCTGCCTGGGTGAGATACAGGGACCAGTTCTCTAGGGGCTTATTCACCTGAAACCCCCCAACCAGGGCTAGCTCTACTGTGCTCCCCAGGCAAGGTGCAGGGCTGGGGGCCATTCTTATTCAAACTATCACAATTATGGACTCTCTATTATTCTGTGTGAGTTGTACGATGAATTTTTTTATACTATGAAAAAAATCATTAGCTGGGCAGTGATGGCACATGCCTGTAATCCCAGCACTTGGGAGGCAGAGGCAGACGGATTTCTGAGTTCGAGGCCAGCCTGGTCTACAGAGTGAGTTCCAGGACAGCCAGGGCTACACAGAGAAACCCTGTCTCGAAAAACCAAAAGAAAAAAAAAAAAGAAAGAAAAAGAAATGAAAAAAGGCAAGGGCTCCTACCCATTGAGCTATCTCTCTAGTCCATGATCTTTTGATTCAATTTATTTTCTATGTCATTTATTACAGCCCTAATTATTATGATGATTATTATTTGGACGAAAGTCTTTATTGCCTGGACTCAAAATCTTCATTATGTCTTTCAAGTATCCCTAATTTATTTTTTTTTAATAAAAGCATGTGTTGCTGCTTCAATGTAAATTTCCTCCTTTATTTTTGCTTTCTCTGCAGCTCATACTTTTTTTAAATCTTTAACCCATTGGGTTCTTACTCTTTCAAGCATTTTCTTAAACGTTTATTTACTTGGTTGGTAAGGGAGTAGTGTGCACATGTATGGAAGTCAGGAGAAATTAATGGAGCCTGTCCTCTGCTTTTGCCATTCAGGTCCCAGCAATCAAAATTTTGCTCACAGGGTTAATGAGCAACTACCTTTATCTACTGAGCCATTTGACAGACCTGTCTCTTCACTTTTAATTTACAGAGTATTGTGGTTGGACCAATGGCTCAGGGATAAGAGCATGTGCTGCTTTTCCAAAGTACCCAAGTTCAGTTAACTGCACTGCAACATGGGGTAGCTTACAGCCTGCAACCTCAGCTTTAGAGGTAGCCAGTGCCTCTGGCTTCTGTGCCCCTGTCCCCAACACATAATTAAAAGAAGTAAAAGTAAAACTTTTAGAAAAGATATTTTAGATAAGTGTAGTTGAGTTTCTTTTACCTTGTGCTTCAATTTTTATTGATATTTTCATGTCATTCATCTTTTTTTATTTTTATGAAACATAATATTGATATGGAATGATTTTTGGATATATTTAGATTATTATCAATTTGTAGTTTTATATTCATCTTCAAAGGCTTCTGTTTAACTATATTTTATATTTTTCAATACCTTATGATTTATCAGTAATACTTAACATTTTAACCCTCTTGGGGTTGCCCTGGATTCACAGTGTACATTAACTAAATTCCCTTTGAGATTGAACTGTCAGGCCCTCTACACATAACCCAAGTGGCTTCTAGAAAATCTCGCCTCCTTTCTCCACTTTTTCACACAGCATTTGGTACATGAGTTGATCTCCCAGACAGTTGCCTTCACATGAGTTAGGAATATGAGAAAATATTTTATGTTGCATTTATTTATAATCTTTCTGTCTGTGGACCCAACCATCTGACCTGTATACTTTTCTTTCTGCCTCAAGATTGTCATTTTATTTCAGACAGGGCCAGTATATTATAGGTGAGTTCCTTAAGCTTTTGAATTTTTTTATTTCTTCTTTACTTTTTTTGGTTTTTCAAGACTTAGCCCTGACTATCCTAGAACTCACTCTGTAGACTTGGCTAGCCTTGATCTCAAAGATCACCTGCCTCTGTCTGCAGGAGTGCTGGGATTAAAGGTGTGCACCACCACCTGCCTAACTCTCCTCCACATTTGAAGGATTAATTTACTAGTTGCACAGTTCTATGTATGTGGGATTTTCTTGCAGTATCCTAAATATACTTAACTCTGTTGTTTCCATGTATGCATAGTTTCTGAGGGACCTGTTTTCATTCCAATTCAGATTAGGTGTTATGGGGAGATTCATTGTGGAGAGTAGCTCATGTTAGGGGGTTTGTTACGATCTCTGTGTGTCGTGTTAGTGGTAGTGCTTATTTTGTCTAGTTTCAAAATACTGTGGTCTTATTGCCTCTTTACCATCGCCAGGAGGTATTAAAAAAAAAGAAAATACTCAGAAAAACCAAACTAAGAAATATTTGTGTTAACTTTGTCATTGACTGGAATTCTATTGGTCTGACTGTACAGTGGATTTTTTTTTTCAGTTAATGGTGCCATATCTATTCTTCTTGGCTTGCCACCTTTTCTCAGTCGTGGTGTCTAAACTGGTGTGGGTAGAGAAGACTTGATCATCGACTCCAAAAGCAATGCAGCTTTATGAAGGCGATTTTGCTTGGATTCTCCTCAGAGTTTTTACTTAAAGCAAAGAATTTTCTTTCTTACGAGTTTGCCATAAAGTGGAAAATAATTCAGAATTACTGTTAATTGAAGTTTTGTGAATTTGCTTGAAGAATGTTTGTTGGTTAATCACTGACGCACTTACAAACATCCCACAATGGTCCACTTAGCAGACAGCTGAGCTTTTTTCAGAAGGAACACTTAACGCTGCTGAGGGCATCAGGTATCATGTACAAGATCATTGAGAAACAATTTTTCTTGTCTGTCTGTCCCTCACTTTTGCCTTCTGTCTCTGCAATTGGGCCTCCTTTTTGTGTAGGTGGGCTTCTGAAGAAGCATGTAAGTAAAATATATAAGAGCGTGGCTGTTGGACCCCTTAGTCTTCGGAAATAAGCAATTTTCAGCAATCATTTATTGAGCACCCAGTATGTGCCAGGCCCTGTGCTGTATTCTAGGAACACTCAGGTCAGTTCATCCTGGTTGGTGTTTTTAAAAGGGAAGGCCAAAACCTCAGCAGAATAAAATACCAAATGTTATGGCAAGCCTGGTGATGTGGCTCAGTGGTAAAACACTTGCCTGGTATGCACAGGGCTCTTGGTTCCRTCCCCTGAGCCACAACAGAAAGTATACCTTGTCATGCTTCAGGTAACTTGTGGGTAGACACGGTATGAAAGTAACATGGGAGAACAGATCTGAATGGGGCACAAAGGTTATCAAAAAGTAGAGATCACTGGAAAGAATGAGCAAGGGTTGTACGTGAGCGTGGTGAAGGTGAGGAACCAAAGCCAGACAGTGCTCATCTTTGTCCAAGGAGAATCTCAGATCCCTGCGGGTGCTTTTGCTCATATCTCACCTCACATCCTGTACTAGCAAGCAGGCTGAGGTACACTGGCAGATGTTTCTGTCCCTTAGCCAAAGGTTCCTAAATTACCTGTTCTTATCAGTTAATCTCGACAAGGTCCCTCTGAACTTTTTTATTACTTTGTGGAATCAAATGTCTATTAAAATGTAGTTTCATTCTTTTCCTTGCTTTTTGCTCCCTCGGGCTCCCATGCCAAAACAGCTTTTTTAGACCATCCAAACTGTCTAGAACACTTTTGGACCCCAAACATTTGTTCTGCTTGTCTGTCTCCCCTTCTCCTGTCTCCCAAAGCCTTCCAGGGTTAGAGGAAGTTGTGTGTTATGCCAGTGGACTGGGTGGAGTCACTGTGCGGCTCTTCAAATGTTAGAATGGGCCTAGCTGGTGGGATTTGGCATAGTTTTAGGACGAGGAATCCATCTTTGCCCTTGCCAAATGCTTCTTGCAGGCCAGGCAGTGTATTCACTTACCAAAACTTCTGGGATAGCTATTTCCAGATTTCAGATGAGAAAACTAAAGCACAAAAGATTGAGTGATATGCCTGAGGTCACACAGCTACTAAAAGGGAGGCTGAGATTTATTTCTAGTTTCTGGTTAGCTCKCATGGACTATGTTCTCACAGTGGAGCCAGGGATGACTTCCAGGTTCATACACAGCTCCTTCCTTTCCTCACCATTTTCACCCCATTATATCATCAGTTCTCATCACCTCACCAGCAGCTTCAGTACATCCTTTCCTCGCTGATCACCACTGTGTTGTCACAGCTCACCTTTCTAATCAGCTGACCAGATTGTCTTCTCCTGGCTTGACACCCTGAATAGCTCCCTTGCCTCTTCAGAATAGTAACCACACAGTTGCCTCTGGTGTAGCCTCTGTTGTTCACATCTGATGGGCCATCCCCCATCTTTTGTCTATCCTCCCCCTTCTTCCATCTGACTGTCCCTTGGTGTAATTGAGAATTCCCCTGATGTCCTCACACTTGAACATCACAAAGCGTGGGATCACTAGGCATTCTTCTAATGACAGGTCTGTAGCTCACCTAGGGCGTAGTCCACTCATTCAGCAATACTTGACTCTACACAGCATTGTCCAGGGCTGGGGTACTAGGCCAAGACCCACCCCACCCCACCCGCAGTTTTTTCAAGACAGGGTTTCTGAATATAGTTTTGGCTATTCAGGAACTCACTGTATAGACCAGACTGGCCTTGAACTCAGTGATCTGTCTGACCCTGCCTCACAAGTTCTGGGACTAAAAACATGTTATCACCACAACCAGCCAGGGCCAGGGTCTTAATGCCCCATTTTCTTATAAAGTGACTTTGATTTAGGAGAAGTCAGACATCAATATACCAGACCATAAGTCAATCTTGCATTCTACCATGGCGGGTGGAGGAAGAGGCTAAATCCCAAGGTGTTAAGTGGGGGGCTCACCTTGGTCCTGGGTTGGATCCAGAGCAAAACAGTGTCAGCTTTTCTGGGACAGTGGCATCTTGGCTGAGGCTTGGGAACAAGTGTACGTGAAGAGGTTCCAGAGTTTAGACCCCGGTGAGCAAGTGAGAAAGAAAAAGAGGTTGGAAAGGTGGAAACTGGAAAGGAAGGTCTGTGTGCTCAGGCTTGCTGAGCAGGAAGAGGTGGTCTTTATTTTCCCTAGGATGTCATGGGGCATGGAAGGACTTCAATTTTTATCTGAAAAGTAGCAGAAAGCTTCCTCAGTATTCTAAATACAGATCAATCACGTGAGAGGCCAGCATGGCAGTGCTCCTATGTGGATGACACAGCCTTTCCAGTACTTCATTAGGAACAAGCACAGAGGGGCTCTAGGGAACCCAGGTGAGTGCAGGGAGCTGCCAGCAACTTGGCACTCAGTAAATATGCATTGCTGATTGGCCCACTGACTGTATCCCACTCCCTTTCCCTGGCCTCTCTGGGCCTTTCTCAGGGTCTAGGCCAGTTTGCTGATGAGATTGGAATGACTTACTTCCTGGAAACAGGAGTAAAACAGCACCCCAGTTTCAGAGCACAACCAAAATCTTTCTAGCTCTTCAGATCTGTGTTGTTCTTTGCACAGCTCTAAGAGTTGAGGTTTAAAGGCCTTACCATTTTATCAGTACTTCTACCTGATTTGACAGTGTTGATCAGTACAGCATCTAAGGAGACCAAGCCACAGAACAGCTCTTACATGTATGAACTAAATTTATAAAGTGTGACTAGACAGGAATGGTAGAAGGGGCTGAGTTGTCTAAAACCATCAGGAACTTTTGGTTAAAGGTTGACCTGCATGTGTAGCCTTCCTAAGTAAACCTCCACTCCAGCATTTCTGAGCTGTGCTCCCCATGGACATCACCTTGTGGGAAGCATGCTCCGCAGGGTTTCAGTCACAATTTGTCTGTCTGTGGTTGAATTACACAGGTATACAGAATATTAATTTTGATATGTGATTAGAACTTTTTTTTTGTAGGCTTTACCGCCAGCACCTGTTCAGAGTCACACAAATAAGCCTCAGGCATTCAATGCATCTCTTCAAGACCATATTTACCCGAGCTGTTTTGGGAACACTCCAGACTGGAATAGTTCTAAATTTATAAGTCTTTGGGAATCAGAAATGATGAATGATAAGAACTGGAACCCTGGCACTTTCTTGCCAGATACAATTTCTGGTAAGGAATTCATTAAAACTTTCTTAAGGTTTTAACTATCCTGAGCCAAGTAAGATGGTCATCGTTGCGTTCCCCAGTGGGAGGCCCTGGGGCCTGGCATCCTACCCTCCCTTCCACATCTGTTCTGATGGGTCTGCTGCATTGATTAACAGAGCTAACACTGGCTCCATGCTACCCACCAGCACTGAGCCACATGATGCTGCCCAGCCACAGAGGATCTAGTCTCCAGCGTCTGTGTCTGGCCTGTAGTTGTCAAATAATGGTGACTGCCAGACCTCAGCTCAGTGCTTGGAGGCAGGGAGATACTGACACATCCACCTGAATGCTGTGATTCAAGCTCCTATTTACTGATATCTATATTGACCCTAAAGGGCTCTCTCCCCTCTAACAAGCACCTTCTCCCAAGCTGCCTCAATTGCTGAGGCTCGGCTGTTACTTCAATCTTAGGTCCAGAGGCATCTGGAAAGGGCTGATACCCACACCTCTCTGTCTTTAGAGGGCTAGAGCCCCTGGTCAGTCACCCCACCATTCCTTGAACATGCTCAGAACAGAGCTAGTCCTGATATTCTTGATTTATATTTGAAGGGATTTCTAGCTGTGTGACCTTAGACAAGTTGCTTAGCCTTTCTGAGCCTCAGTTTCTTCATCTTTAGGATGGGAATAATATTTCCAACGTCAAGAATGTGTTTCAAGGCATTCAGGGATAATAGTGAAAAGCACCTAGCACAGGTATTGGCACATAATAGGTGCTCAATAAACCTTCTATAGAATAAAAGCATCATCCCAGAGGAGTTCTGGTTTCAGTAGCAGCCCCAGTGTTAGCATGTTCTTTAGGTAATTTTGCTAAGTGCTGTTTCTCTTAGAAGCTTTAATTTTCTCATTCTTCTCCAAAGGAAATGATATATTAGGGCCAGTGCTCTCAGAAACAAGACCCGAAGCCCTTCCACCTCCTCCCAGCAATGAGGCTCCTGCAATTTCAGATATCAAAGAAAAGAAAAATGCTGCAAAAAAGAAGTGTTTGTATAATTTCCAAGATGCTTTTATGGAAGCAAATGAAGTTGCCATGGCAAACACAGTTGCCATGGCCACCTCCTCAGCTACATCCTCTGTGTCATGCACAGCCACCACAGTGCAGTCTAGCAGCAGTCAGTTCAAGGTGTCGTCCAGAAGGCCGCCTTCCATAGGTAAGAACCCCGAGAGCCTTACAGCCTCTCACTTCTAACACTACCAATGTTGTTACTATTCAGCCTTTCTAGAGATGGAAATGAAACAAACCCCTGAAAGTGCTTATGCACAAGAACATACCCTGTGGATTCTAGGTGGAATTTTAGTTGCCATCAAAATAAATACCCTTGGGTTGCTGAGCTCTGTGTCTTGTCTCCAGCCTATCTTCTGTGATAGGCATAGATCATTGCTTTCTGGGCACAGCTGCTGTAAGCAAAAGATAATTTGTGCAAGCCAATAAGACTAGCCTGCTAACACTTAAACTAATCACTTACTGACAATTAGAAGGGGCCTCAAAGCAAGGAAATGTTTATAAGAGACTTGGGACAGATGCCTCGGAACATGACAGCCAGTAGGTACCTCATCAACCAAAGTTGAGGCAATTTGAGCATCAGAACGAATCATGATTGTTCTCCTTATTGCCAGGAATCCCTAGGGATGTTCAGAGGCTCAACCTCTGACAAACTCCTCTTTACAGAAGCATAGCTAGAGTAGAAAAGAGTTACTGTGCTTCAATCAGAAGTTAGGCAAATCAGGGACTGTTTTTGTTACTTTTCCTCTTGTTGTGACAAAATACCCCGAAAAAGCAACCTAAGAAAGATGAGGTTATATCCATTCACCCAGTTGTGATAAGATGAACCACACTGGTATAAGGATGGCCTCTTTAGAATTGTCTGCCTTTTGAAAAGAAAAGCAGAGCAGCACCTGGATTAGTTGGAGAAGCTGTGATGAACTTGGTACAGTTAGGATCTTAGATTCAGATTACATTTGGAATTTGAGCTCCAGGTCTGTGAATGCTGGTACCTAAAATGGAGAAAGCACAGGTTATCTACAAACCAGTCTCGAGCTCAAGTTAGAGCACAGCTTACTATAGATGTCAGGACCAGATCTGGTGTGTGTAGAAAAAAAGTAAATGTGACCAGCCATATGGGTGGTCTTCTGTGTATTATTCCTCTAGTGTTTCTCCCGGTCTGAACACACACCCCACTCCACCCCACCAAAAAAAGTGGGGGAAAATGTAATTAAAGGCAACAAAAAAATGTTTGTTTTCTTCAGTCAATGGCAGTCTCTCTCTTGTATCTCTTCGTGTAGGTGATGTTTTTCATGGCCTCAACAAAGAGGATCACAGACATTCAACACCTGCTGCTCCCAGGAACAGCCCCACAGGCCTAGCCCCGCTCCCAGCCTTGTCTCCTTCTGCGCTCTCTCCAGCCTCTACACCTCACCTTCCAAACCTTGCTGCCCCATCATTCCCCAAAACTGCAACCACAGCCCCTGGGTTCGTGGATACACGCAAGAGCTTCTGTCCTACCCCTGTGGCACCCCCGCCTTCCACAACCGATGGCTCCATAAGTGCCCCTCCCAGTGTCTGCAGGTGAGCCACAGAACTCAGGTCCCTGAGTGGAGGGGTGGGAGCCATGCTACACTAACATAGCTACAGACTGTGCTCTGGGTCCAGGCAGGTAACAAGTCCAGTACAGAAGAAAGAGACCTCACCAACAGAGGCCAAGGCCGTGGAGTTGGAGAGGCTCCAGTCTCACTCTCAGCCTCTAGTTCTTCAGAGGAAAGAACAATGGCCCGGCTGCCAAGACCAGGGTCAGGGATGCTGACTATCTCCACTGGTGGCATTAAGGGTGTGGTGTGCCTTGCTTGTTTTTTGTTTTTTGTTTTTTTTGGTTTTTTTTGGTTTTTTTTTGGTTTTTTTTTTTAAGTTGTATCTGCTATTCATTGGGTAGAATCTGCAGGAAATTTCCAAGATGTATATACTAAAACTAATACCACACACAGGGATTTTTATAAAAGATCATTTCTGTTACCTTTGAACTTGCCTGTTAGAAACACGTCCTTTGTAATCCCCATTATGAAACCAGTGGTCTCAAGGAAGTCAGAAGAGTCTTGTGTCCATCCAGTGGCACTGTAGGTGTGCTATGACTACTGAACACATGTCTGCCAGAACCCAATCACTGTATTCTTGGCTGATGGCACATGATTCTCTGACTCCAGAACCATGAGCTCTCTTTGCTGCCTTGGTCTGAAAAATGAGCAGAACAGCGGGTGGGTATGAGGAATAATTAGTGCCTCCAGGGTGGCTTCTTGCTAATGAGCTGTATGTGGTTTTGCAGTGACCCTGACTGTGAAGGGCACCGCTGCGAGAATGGTGTCTATGACCCGCAGCAGGATGATGGGGATGAGAGTGCAGATGAGGACAGCTGCTCCGAACATAGCTCTAGCACCTCAACTTCCACCAACCAGAAGGAGGGCAAGTACTGTGACTGCTGCTACTGTGAGTTCTTTGGACATGGCGGGGTAAGTGCACTATATCAGTGTATTATGACCTGACAGTTATGTGACTTGCTGAGTCTTTGTCAAGAATTGTGTTTATATATATGTGTGTGTGTGTGTGTGTGTGTGTGTGTGTGTGTGTGTGTGTGTGTGTATAAATTTTTTTTGAATTATGTGTAGGTGTGAGTATCTATATGTGGGCTTGTGTAAGTGCCTGTGGTTACTAAAGATGGCTGATGTCCTAGAACTGGTGTTACAGATGCTTGTGAGCTACGTGCTAGGAATTGATCTTGGGCCCTCTGGAAGAGTACTGCATGCTCTTAACCACTGATCTATCCCCTTAATGGGTTGTTTTATTGCTGTTGTTTTGTTTTTAATAATTTATTTTTATTTTATGTGCATTGGTGTTTCACTTTCAGTTTATATCTGTATGAGGGTGTCAGATCTTGGAGTTACAATTGTGAGCTGCCATAGAGGTGCTGGGAATTGAGCCCAGGTCCTCTCAAGAATAGTCAGTGCTCTTAACAGCTGAGCCCTCTCTCCAGCCCCCTAGTGGGTTGTTAGGATTGGACCAGTACTTTGTGGGAATAAAGGCTGCAGAGGGAGTTATAAGGAGGGTGAGAGGATAACGGGATGAATGTGATCAAACTGTCTATGTGTATGAACTTTATAGGCACTTCCAGGTATACTTACCTAAAGAATCAGGATTTCATCACTATAGCTTTTCTCTTGTCACGTCCTTTGACATCCCCATTACGGAACCAGTGGTCTCAAGGACCACTTGTCCATACAACAACAATAATTTTGTTGTTGATGGTAGTTTATTTCTGATTTTTGAGATATTTTCTTCATATTTTAGGCTGAGCTGGAACTAGTTATGTGGCCAGGCTGGTCTTAAGCTTTGTGCTCTGCAATGCTGAAATTACAGAACTGAGTTTTGTATTTGTTTATGAGTTTGTAAATAGTCAATGAAGTAGGTTATTACCTAAATCTCACCATAATTTGTCTCATGCAGTTTGTGTGAATAGTATGGCCCCTATTGTTGGAACTCTTCAGAGTAGGAACTGTGTTTATGCAATCCAAGGTTGTCCATGGTCCCTAGGAAGGGTAAATAAGAAGTAAAGGGGCATATGGGTGTTTTGCTTTGTTCTGTCTCCATTTCCTAAAGTATGTGTGTGATTTTTTTTTTTTAAGATTTATTTATTTATTACATGTAACTACACTGTAGCTGTCTTCAGACACTCCTGAAGAGGGCGTCAGATCTTGTTACAGATGGTTGTGAGCCACCATGTGGTTGCTGGGATTTGAACTCAGGACCTTCAGAAGAGCAGTCCGTGCTCTTAACCTCTGAGCCATCTCTCCAGCCCCATGTGTGTGTGATTTTTAATAGTAAAAAATGTGGCAATAGGGCTGAGAGCCAGGTGTTTTCCCTTTTATTCCCCTTTAACACCAAAAAGGAAAGTAAAGATTGCTGAAGAGAATACAGTACAGAGATTTATCAACATCAAAAAAAATCAGAGTTAGAGACTTTTAACTCAATTATAGAATGTTCGCTGAGCCAATGTAAAACCCTTGGTTTGATCCCCAGCTCTAGTGGTAAAAAAGAAAATCCCATTGTACTAAATAAAAATATACATATAAATATGTGTATTGTTTTTCAGCTTTAAAAATCCATTCATATATATTTTGCTAGATTTTCACAAATGTATACCAATTGGAAGGTAGTTAATAAATCTCTTCTTTTAGGTTATATGGTAATAATTAGGCTTTGCTTTTTTCCCTGCCATTCAAGTTATTTTCTTAATTTTTCTTTTACAATAGTTATATGTAAGTACATATTAAGTATAATAACCAGTTTGAAGGCATATATTAAGTTTAAAGCATATATTAAATATTTAAGTAACTTTTTTGAAAAACAGGTTATTTTTAGAGATATGTTCTGAAATTTGTTACATTCAAAGTTGTTAAACTTGAGGCCTAATTTATTTATATTTTTTACCTCAGCCTCCAGCTGCACCAACAAGTAGAAATTATGCAGAAATGAGGGAAAAACTTCGTTTACGGCTGACTAAGAGGAAGGAAGAACAACCCAAGAAAATGGAGCAGATCTCAGAACGGGAGGGTGTAGTTGACCATCGGAGAGTGGAGGATTTGTTACAGTTTATAAACAGCTCAGAAGCCAAGCCAGTTAGTAGTAGTCGGGCAGCCAAACGAGCAAGGCACAAGCAGAGGAAGGTAAGTGACAGCCCTCCCTGCCAGGGCACACAGGTGAGGCTAGGGCTGCTTGACACGCCTGCCCTAGTACTCAGAGGGCCCGTCTGACTCCGAAGGCCTGAACTAGCATCTGTATCACTTTGTCTTCTTCCAGTAGTAAGTGGGTAATAGGCTTTCATGCAGTGTGCTCTGCCTGGCCAGTGGGAGAGCAGAGCCTACAATACATTTTTTTTAGGAACCTTTCTTCCAAAGAAACAGAAGAAAGAGATTTTGTGATGCAGAGTAGATGGGACTCTGAGGTTTAGAAGCTGAGAGATGCCTTTGATAGGAGATAGATCTCTGGCCCATGGTCCTGCAAGCCTCTTCCTAAGACAGATTTCCCACATTCTTGTTCTGACCCACAGGCCCATCTACTTGAAGGACAGTTCCTGGCATCAACATTTTAAAGGGTAGGGTTAGGCAGCTGTCCTTGGTGTAAACTTCTGAGCAATTTTCACTCCCCAGAGACCACAGCTCGTCATGAAAAGTAGACATCTATTTGTTTGGATTGTGAAAGGGTTTGGTTTGTAGTCTAGAATCATTAACAAAATGAAATCTTCACTTGATGAAACTTCTTTCCATCAGGTTAGAAAGTAGAAATATATTGGGCCACTTTGCCATGTGATACTGTATATTTCTGAAAGCTCTTTGTATTGAGACTTTTGTCTGCTAGTGTGGGAAGGGACTTTTAAATTTTTGGACGCATTTTGTTTGTGTCTTATTTATGCAGGTCCATGTTTCAGGTTCAGCCCCCACCTAGACAGCTAAGTTTGTCAGGCGCTCATGCACTCAGTAAGCTGATTCCATGCCATCTATACAAGAGAGATGGACAATTCTATGGGTGCTGCACACAGCACAACTGCTGGTCTGACTACTCCTGGTACCTACTTCTTGGTCAGAGGCTAGCACCTTGTTCCCATTAAAGTAAGCGTATGCTTTGATAGATAGATGAGATCTAACAGTTCTTTTTGGGTGAAATAATTACAGGTAGGTATGTTTAAGTTTTTAGTTGTTACTGTTTCTTTCAAAGTTTTTTTTCAATATATGATTGATTGCTCAAGTTTTTAGAGTAAATTTTTAAATTACATTAATATGTGTAGGGAGGAGAGGCCATCCTAATTTGTGTGTAAGTCAGAGGACAATGTTTATGGGATGGTTCTTCGCCATGTGGGTCTTGGGGATCAAATTCAATTCACTTAGTAGCAGATGCCTCTACCTGCTGAGCAATCTTAGCAGCCCTGTTAAGTTTTAGAGTTCTTAGCATGGTCTGAAGCCATCTTCTCTTTTGTTATTGACAGCTGGAAGAGAAGGCACGCCTAGAAGCTGAGGCCAGGGCACGGGAGCATCTGCATCATCAGGAGGAGCAGAAGCAGCGGGAAGAAGAGGAGGAAGAAGAGGAGGAGGACGAGGAACAGCGATTTAAGGAGGAATTTCAGCGACTTCAGGAGCTTCAGAAGTTAAGAGCTGCAAAAAAGAAGAAAAAGGATCGGCCAAGTAAAGACTGTTCCAAGTTGGACATGCTTGCTAGAAATTTCCAGGCAGCAACAGAGTCTATCTCTAACTCTGAAAACTTCCACAATGGCTCATTAGAACAAACCGAAGAACCAGAAACCTCATCTGACTCCCCTTCCAGACATATGAACCACTCAGAGCCCAGGCCAGGGCCTGGAGCCAACGGGGATGCTACAGACCCTGTGGACCCCAGAGACTCCAAGCTTCTGCTGCCCAAGGAAGTCAATGGGAAGCAGCACGAGCCTCTTGCATTTCTCTTGGACATGATGCATCATCACAAGGAGGGAAATAGCAAGCAAAAGTTAAAGCAAACCAGCAAGACCAGCAATGAGCCAGCCAGGAAGCCCACAGAGCCGCCCAAAACCACAGAGGTACAGCTCAAACCCCGAGCCCAGCCAGAGTTGAAGCCTAAAGTAGTTGACCTTGCTCTCCTCACAGAGCAGAAGAGGGAGGAGAGGAAAACCAACAGCAACAACAACAACAAAAAGCAGCTGAGCCACATCAAAGAGGAGAAGCTGAACACTGTCACTCCTGAGCCACCCAACCCCAGCCAGCTCCTGCAGAATGGCAGGCTGATTCTGGCCAGTTCCCCTCAGCCCAAGGGCAAGAATAAGAAAAATAAAAAGAAGAAAGGAGACAGAACCAGCAGTTCAATTGGTAAATAAAGATCACAAGGGAACTGTTCCCAGCCTTGGCTGGTGGTGGTCTGTGTGTGTGAGCTCTCTACAGGCCCCTGCAGGTGGGATGCTGCTCATCTGTGACTTTTCCAACAACAATAATAATCATTGTAGCTGCTATATTATTATTTTGAAATAATTTTAGACATATAAAGTGCACAATATATTTTTCTTTTTTTCTTCTTTGTTTTGATTTGTTGTTAGTTGAAAACACAGGTATAGAACTGGAGGGTAAGGAAGGTGGCTATAACATCCCTTGTGTCCTAGGTCATCTTTGGTGAGGTTATGTTCACCTGTTTCTAATACTGTTGCGTTGATTGTTCCTATCTTGTAGTTAGTAAGTTTTGATGTCTATGTCACAGTGAGTTCCCATGATACCCAGTGCATGACATGTGTTCTCAGATATCCTTGATTAGTAAGAACTTGTTCCTATAGTGATTTACATAGGTCTAGAACATTCTCGAAGTAGTTGCAGAGGTTTTTGTTCTTACACTCTGGAGAAGTATGAACTTCCTATTTTGTACATAAACATGGCATGCTGCTTACCGGCTTACTCCTCATGGCTTGCTGAACTTGCTTTCTTATAGTTTCCAGGACCACCATCCCAAAGGTAGCACCATCCATGCAGTGAACTTGACCTTCCCACAACAATTAGCAATCAAGAAAATGCACTACAGGCTTACCCATAGGCGAGTCTGATGGGATTATTTTCTCAATGAGATTCCCTCTTCCAAATATGACTCTAGCCTGTATCAAGCTGATAGAAAAAACTATCCAACAGAGACTTTTTGTTTGTTTGTTGGCTTTGTTTTGGTTTTTTTTTGTTTTTGTTTTTTCAAGACAGGGTTTCTCTGTGTAGTTCTGCCTGTCCTAGAACTCACTCTGTAGACCAGGCTGGCCTCGAACTCAGAAATCCGCTTGCCTCTGCCTCCCAAGTGCTGGGGTTACAGGCATGTGCCAACACCACCCGGCTTGTTTTTGTTTTTAACTAGAATTTTGTTATTTGATTTTTAAAGAAATTTTTATAAGTTAGGGATACGAGTTTGTCACCTGTTCAGTGTTGCCAAAATTTTCTTCTGGTTCCTAAGTTTCCTATGAACTTGGTTTACTAGGTTTTTCAGCCATTTGGAAGTTTTCTTGTTTGCTTTTATGTAGTCATTTTACCAATCTTTACGTTACATTGTAAGTCTTACATGGTAAACTGCCTTTGGAGTTTGATAATTGTTAGCCTTATTCTGACACCAGGTTTAGGGATGAATACAAAATGTTTATGTGGTTTCTTCCTCCCCTCATGTAGATCATGTTTGGGGTTTATTCTTGGGTATGAGGCAAGTTTATTTTTCTCTTTTCCCAAATGGTTACACAGTTGTCTTGAAAAATTTATGAAGAAGCTTTTCCTGCCCCTGTGGTCTATAGGCCTGTTCTTCTGCAGCAGGTTTTCCTATGCCTTGGGTCTGTGTCGGGCTAGGCTCTGTGTCCTTTTCTGTGTACCCTGCTCTGAGCTGTTATTTTGAAGTCTCGTATTTTACGGGTTTCATAGGTCCTTCTCTTAACTCTTAGTTGTTCTTCTTAGTATTTTGCTGCTCTTCTTTATGACTTACAGTGAGTTGAGATGTAGGCTAAGGTAGGGTAACTATGAAGTGTATACTATATTCTGGAACTTATTTTTAAAATGGATGAAGTATCTCAGTGTATTTAGTTTCTAGTGCTGGAGTTGAAGCCCAAGGCCTATGCATATCAGAAAGGCACTGTATCCCTGAGCTTCATCCTTTACCACAATACATTTATATTAATTACATGTCGAAATACTGTTTGAATATATTTTATTGAATTATTACTAAATGTAATGTGGTTTTTTTTTTTCAAAGTTTTAAAATCTGACTCGTAAAAATATGTTACTCAAATCACATTTATTGGACTGGAGGGATGACTCAGCGGTTAAGAGCACTGACTGCTCTTCCGAAGATCCTGAGTTCAAATCCCAGCAACCACATGGTGGCTCACAATCATTCGTAATGAAATCTGATGTCCTTTTCTGGGATGTCTGAACACAGCAACAGTGCACTTACATATAATAAATAAATCTTTAAAAAAAGAAAAGAGCACTGACTGCTCTTCTAGAAGTCCTGAGTTAAAATCCCAGCAACCACATGGTGGCTCACAACCATCAGTAATGGGATCTGATGCCCTCTTCAGGTGTGTCTGAAAATAGCTACAGTGTACTCCCATACATACAATTAATAAATCTTTAAAAGAAAATCACATTCATTCCTGTAAGACAACGAAGCCTCACTGGTTGGTTATATGAAACTTCTTCATGTGCTAACTTTACATCTTTTATTTTACTAAATTGCTTCACTGTTCAAGTCTTGTCAGTCACTGGAGTTTACTGGAGAAGTTCTGTCACATGTCTGTAGACAGCAGTGACTGATGTGCTTTTCTCCTATATATACACATACACACACATAGACACATTCTCTCTCTCTCTCTCTCTCTCTCTCTCTCTCTCTCTCTCTCTCTCTCTGTGTGTGTTTTTGTTCTTGGTGTTTTTTTGTTTGTGTTTGTTTGTTTTGTGACAGGCCTCCAACTTTCTTTGTGGAGCTTAGAGTGACCTTGTACTTCTGATCCTCCTGCTTCCCCCTCCTAAGTCCTAAGATTATAGATGTGTGCTACCATTCCCATTTTATGCAGTAGTTGGGATTGAACCTGAGAGGCAACTCCTCTACCAACTAGCTATTACCAGCCATACTCCTCCAATTGTTTCTTTTGATTTGTTTGATTTTGTTTCTGGGTTTTTGTTTGTTTGTTTTCAAGACATGGTAGCCCTGGTTGTCTTAGATCTCACTGTGTAGACCAAGCTGACCTTAAACTCAGAGATCACCTACCTCTGCCTCCCAAGTGCTGGGACTAAAACTGTATGTCACCCTACCTGTCATATAGTTTCTTTTGTTATTGTTGTTTTGTCTTTATCTGGTCTTGGTGTCAAGGTGAAACTAGACTCAGAAATGTTTTTAAAAGCCTTCTTTTTTCTATTATATGGAATAATTAAAATATTATTGGCATTAGTTCTTTGAAATCTGGATAGAATTCTATATGAATCCTTCTATTTCTGGGACCTTTCTGTTTCTAATGTGGGAAACTTTATTACTGTTTCAATCTTATGGTTGGTTTTAGATCTATTTGAATTATTTCTTTAGCCTTGGCATGTTGTATATATCTAGGAATCCATTCATTTCTTTAGCATTTTTCAATTTAATGGAATATATCCTTAAGATTTTCTGAATTTCAGCTGAGTGGTGGTAGAGTGGGTTCATGTCTTTAATCCCAGCACTCAGGAGGCAGAGGTAGCTTGGTCTACAAAATGAGTTCTGGAACGGCTAGGACTACACAGAGAAACCCTGCCTCAGGGGAAAAAGGTTTTCTGAATTTCATTTGTTTCTGTTATAGTCTCATCTCCGTTTTTTATTTCTACATTTTACTAATTTGTGTCTTTTTCTCTTGCTGTCCTCAGATTTGCCTGCCCCTGCCTTCCCTCCTGAGTGCTGGGATTAAAGTCATATGTGACCATGTCCAGCTTGATTTTAATTTTTTGTGTTTATGTGTATTTTGCCTATATGTATGTCTGTATTTGTACTTGGTACCTGTGTAGGCCAGAAGAACCGTTAGATTCCCTTGGAACTAGAATTACAGATGAGCTGCTGCGTGGGTGCTGGGAATCCAGCCTGGTTCCTATGGAAGAGCAGCCAGTGCTTCTAAGCACTAAGCTATCTCTCCAGCCTTTGGGTTTTTGTTGGTTTTGGTGGGTGGGTGGGATTGTTGTCTATTATTGAGACAAGGTTTCATGTAGTTCTGGCTACCCTGGAATTCACTGTGTACACCAGGCTGGCCTCAAACTCACAGAGGTCTGCCTACCTCTGCCTCCCAGCACTGGGATTAAAGGTGTATACCACCACACAGACTCTCTCTC
>BDUI01000142.1:180564-191032 GCA_002335545.1 Apodemus speciosus
AAAAAAAAAAAAAAAAAGAATTTAAGTGTCAAAAGCAAGCTTTTAGCTGAGTTACAGGTATGATGCAGAGAAACCTATGTTTGGTTGTCAGTACTACTTACAAAATAAAACCTTTAATTTAGAAGAAAATAAATGTTTCTGAAATGAGAATAGGGAAAGTTTTCTTTTTGGGGGGTGGGGGTGGGGCTGTACAGTGAACTTTATTGATGGTATTCAAGAGAATAGAGAGGACTTCCTAGGCCCCTCCTGTTATTATGGGCTCTGGGATGGGTCTTGGGTGGGAGATGCTCAGTGTTGGGGGCCAAGTTGGGACAGGGACTCCCAGCAACCGAGGGCCTCTCTCTTGCACTCAGTGTCCTTGCTGGGGTGGGTGGTCCAGGGCTTACTCCTTGGAGGCCACGAGGTCCACCATACTATTATTGTCATGCCATGAAATGAGCTTTACAAAGTTGTCATTGAGAGCAATGCCAGCCCCAGCATCAAAGGTGGAGGAGTGGGAGTTACTGTTGAACTCGCAGGAGACAACTTGATCCCCAGTGTAGCCCAAGATGTCTGTTTCATCACCACCTTGATGTCAACATACTTGGCAGGTTTTTCTAGGAGGCATGTCAGATCTACAACGGATACATTTTGGGTAGGAACACGGACGGCCATGCCAGTGAGCTTCCCAATCAGCTCTGGGATGACCTTGCCCACAGCCTTAGCAGCACCAGTGAATACAGGGATGATGTTCTGGGCAGTGCCAGGGCCATCATGCCACAGTTTCTCATAGGGGCCATCCTCAGTCTTCTGAGTGATGGCATGGACCGTGGTCATGAGCCCTTCCACAATGCCAAAGTTGTCATCAATGGCTTTGGCCAGGGGGGGTCTAAGCAGTTGGTGGTGCAGGACGCAGTGCTGACAATCTTGAGTGAGTTGTCATATTTCTCATGGCTCACACCCACTACAAACATGGGGGCAACGGCAGAAAGGGAAGAGATGGTGACCCTTTTGGCCCCACCCTTCAAGTGTGACCCAGCCCATGGTGGTGAAGATGCCAGTAAACTCCGTGACATACACGTACATACAGACACACACACAAACATACAACTTAAATAAATAAAATAAAATATAAAAAAAAAAATCTTTAAAAAAAAGGACCAGCATCACCCTTTTTGATGTTAGCGGGATCTCACTCCTGGAAGATGGTGATGGGCTTCCCATTGATGACCAGCTTCCCATTCTCAGCCTTGACTACTGTTGAATTGGGTGGAGTCATACAGGAACATGAAGACCATGTAGTTGAGGTCAATGAAGGGGTCATTGATGGCAACAATTTCCACTTTGCCAGATGCAGAGCAGAAGGCAGCCCTGGTAACCAGGCGCCCAATATAGTCAAATCCGTTCACACCAGCCTTCACCATTTTGTCTACGGGATGAGCTGGCACTGCACAAGAAGATGTAGCTGTCTGTGGAAAAGTTTTATTTGAGCCATAGTCTGGGTGCAGAGGTATATACCTCTAGTTCTTTTACTCAGGAGGCTGTAGTAGGGTGCTCACTTGAGTCTACTCAACAAAGCTAGATCACATCTCAAAATAAGAGCCTGGTAAATGATACTGTTTCAGTAATGCTGTCTGCACATCCACTGTAAGACTTGACAGTCAACTGAACAAACTTGCCTTATATAGGAAACTCAAGCATAATATTAAGTAGAAGAAACATATGAACTCAATATGATTCAGTGTGCAGATGCTCAAACAGAACAGCCAGACGACTGAGTATTGAGGTCTTATTGAAATGCCAGGACAGCAAGGGCTACATTGGAACATTCACCGAGGCTTCTGCATCCTGGCACCCTGTGTATACGTTCTAGATCTTAGATGTTGATGAGGCTGTCCACTTGCAAAAGACCTAGGGGGTCTTTGGGAGAGCTGCTTGTGTTTTATGTTCTTGAGTCTCTGGAGAGCTTTGCCTTTGCAAAGGATTGAGCTTGTTCCTGAATGGCATTAGGCATTCTTACTTTTTAGAGGAAGGGAACATGTAGCCTACACATGTGAGAGATAATTGGACAAGAGATATTAGAGTTTTAGAAGGTTAGCTCCAACAGTATGAGCCACCAGTACTCCCAGAGCTCCCAGGGATAAAACCATCAACCAGAGAGTATACATGGAGTTACCCATGGCTCCAAACACATAGGCAGCAGAGGATGGACTTGGACATCAAAGGGAGGAGAGGCCCCTGGTCCTGGGAAGGCTCGATGCTGCAGTGTAGGGGAATACCAGGACAAGGAAGCGGGAGATGGTTGATTGGGGAACAGGGGGAGGGGAGATGGGTTATGAGACTGTGGGGGGGGGGACCAGGAAAGGGGACAACATTTGAAATGTAAATAAAGAATATATCTAATAAAAAATAAGGTTAGCTCCAGAAGAAAGGAGCTTTGATTCTGGAGCTGAGATGGCACAGCCCTTCCCTGGTAGACTTGTTCTTTCTCCATCTGGACAGAGGCCACAAAATGGACAGTACATAGCTGAGCAGTGACAGGTACCTGATTGAATGATCAGACCACAGTTTAAACACAGACATTCACACCACCTGAAAACCATCATTTTAGGTTTCATTATTTCTGCTCCTCAAATGACAGCTGGAATGTTAAAAATGAGAAATTATACAAACGTTTTTAAACAAAAGAAAATGCTCTGGGGGCGGGGGCTGGATAGATGGCTCAGATGTTAAGACCTGGGTTCAATTCCCAACACCCACATGGCAGCTTTATAGTTGTCTGTAGCTCCAGTTCCAGAGGATCTGATACCCTCACACAACATGCATACATGCAAAACACCAGTGCACATAAACAAAATAAATTATTTAAAAAAAATACTCTTTCCATCATTAATAGACAAATTGACCATCGTTACCTAAGAAATGGGGTAAAAGCTGGTCCTTTTTTTTTTAAAGATTTTTTTTTATATTTTATTTAAGTTGTATGTTTGTTTGTGTGTGTGTCTGTATGTACGTGTTCATGTGCACATACACATACACTTATGCCCAGAGAAGATAGAAGAGAATATTAGATGCTTTGGAGAGAGTTACAAGAATCTGTGAGCTACCCAAAATGGGGTTTTCTGTTATACATTTTTAACTACTAGGCCATCTCTCCATCTCCAAAGGGTTGTCTTTCTCAGAAGCTATTTAGCTTACAGTGTCTATGGCTCAGAGCACAGAGCTGGCAGGTGGCTCAAGCCTGAAGGCCTACATGTCCAGAGGACAGATGGAGTGGAGGGCAGAGTCTGGTAACCGTTTTCTAATAAGTTCTTACTTTGTGAATCACTCTAACACAGTCCAGAACCTCCACTTATGGTTAAAGTAACCATAGACCCAGCTGACGACTTGATGCCGTCTACTTGCTGCAGGCTATGGCTCAGACCCAGCCTGCCCTTTAATTTCAGACACACAAAAATTATACAGGCTTCTGATTTCACTCTAAATGTTGTTTCACATGAATATCAGACATCAGCTGAGTCTGTGTGGCCATGGTTGTTTGTGTGTCATTGAGGCAGGGTATGAGAGTGCCACAGACTATAGGATCTACAAAGCTTGTAGCACTTTCTGGTCAGTTACAGAAGTTTTGGCTAGCTCTTAGCATCATATCTTCTTAGCATCTCCTATGGCACAAGGTCCTGGTCAAATGGTTATCTACCTGTGCCCTTGTTGTGGCTCTCCTGCATACCCAGCCACATTGACCACATTCCTCCTGAGACTCCAGGCTGCTGTGGAGGCTGAGCCAGCTGAGAGCTTCTTACCCTGAACACAGTTGTCATTTTGAGTGAGCTCATGCAGTTGACCAAGATTGTGAGGTATGTATCACAGGAAGACCTGCTGCCGGACTATCCTGGAGTCCTGCCTCTTGTGTGGTCATCTCTGGCCTGATGCTGCCCAATGGTTCCTCCTGCTGGGCACCAGGCTATGACCTAGGTATTGACTTAGAAAGCACATCAGATTCTATATCAGTCTCAAGGAGCCTCTGGGAGAGGGAAATAGCAAGACCCAACCCCCCTTTTGAGGCATAATAGTGGCTGATTTTAGCTGTTCTCAGGTGGGCACATGAGGTTTCCTTAAGCCCTTCACTGATATTTGGTAAACTCTCTCCCCCTCCTACAGTAAATGCTGCTTTTCTTACACTTTCCTGGCTGGCTCCTGTAGGATTAGTGGTGTCCCGCATCTGCTCCACCACAGGGCTTGGGCCACTTGGGGAGCCAGGACACAGGAGTGAGGGGAGTGCAGTCTGAGATCCCGGGACAGTGGGAGCTGGCTCCGGGCTCTCCAGGCCTGCAGGGTGYAGGGAGGCTGGATCATGTGGTTCTCGGGCTCTTGGAAATCCAGGGTGCTGCTAGGAGTCACAGAAGAGCTGGGAACGGAGTTGGGCCCCACAGGTTGGATCTAGCCCAGAGCTGAAGATGAAGGCCTATTCCATTGCTCTGCTGGACTGACCCAGCCAGGGGAGGCAGACCATGGGAGAATCAGGGCTTTGGTGACAACAGAAACAAACACAGAGGCGGTCTGAATCTGAATGTATTTAGCAGTTCTCAAGGGCTTTTATACATGAGTCAATATTACCATTTCAAAAGATGTATCTAGTGAAGCAGGCACAAAGAACAATTATCATAACCATTTGGCACAAGGAAATGCAAAAGAACATTGGTCATACCCCCTAGGTCCTAATGAGTTTCCATGAGTAATCCTTATCTAACACCTAGCTTCTTCTGCCTTGTAAAAACTTATTGAGATTCACTTTAAAACCGTACTTAATCAATGCTTTCCATACCACAGTGTCAGAGCCACCCTCATCTACACACGCGTAGTCATAAATTTACATGTTGCCGGGCGGTAGTGGCGCACGCCTGTAGTCCCAGCACTTGGGAGGCAGAGGCAGGCGGATTTCTGAGTTCGAGGCCAGCCTGGTCTACAAAGTAAGTTCCAGGACAGCCAGAGCTACACAGAGAAACCCTGTCTCAAACCCCCCCCCCAAAAATTTACATGTTGGGGGGTTATTTTATCAACGTATTTTATGTTGTAATTATGTAAATGACTATGAGACAAAGCGTTGCAGTTCTTAGAAAAGAGGTTATGGCTGGTGATTCTACTTCAAAGAACAGACTCATCCATTTTACTCTGCCGGGGCTATCAGGATCATCTTGTGTAAAAGGAAGAGGGGAAATTGAAAGCAAACTGCTGTGAGAACTACAGCTCAGAATTATCCTCTAGCTAGAGAGTTCTACAACCGTTCCCAGACCACCTCCTCCCTTTGGAGTCTAACGCCTCAGTCTGCGGAACTTGTCACACAGAATCTACTGGAATTGGTGTGGCACTCCCCAAGGTGGATCCAGATGAAAAGAAGCAGTCCATGGTTTTAAGACATTTATTGTCATGGCGGAAAGTAGATGAATAAAACCATAGCCCACTTCTCAGGGGCCGGCCTGAGGTTAAATACCTTTTGCAGGGAGGAGTGTCTGAGAAGGAGAGTTTATTGGCTAAGCTTCCGGGCCTTCAGGTACCTCATTAAAATGGAGATCTGTCTTGAGGTTATGTGACCATAGGTCATGTTCTCTACTTATGGAGGGGCTTGGGGCATTGCCCTTACGTGACTCACTGATGGCCACAAATCTATGGAGGGCTGCAGTCTTGTGTCAGGAGCCTAGTGTCTGGGAACCAAGCAAAACACCTGCTGTCCCTTAGGGTCACTGGGGTCTCTAACCTTAGCTCAACCAGGAACCAGGCTGCCTTTCACGGTCCTACAGTCTCCTATACACAGTATCAAATGACAATACCAGAAGGCACAAAAGCCACTTAATTTGGCCAGTGTCCTTGGGACCACCCTTCCAAGCATGGAGACTTGAGCTCAAACCTCACTGAGCCTGTGTAGTGAATTGCTAGCAAGAATCATAGTTTGGCTTGTGGTTGCCAGTCTAGGTAAAAACTCTGTCCAGTGACAATTTGCCTTTTTGTTTTTGACAGGTTCTGCTTGGACTCTGCCAGACAGAACCGACAAAGACTGTCCATCAACTGGTCCAACTTTAGCTTGAAGAAAGCCACCTTTGCTGCCCACTGAATGAGGATTGCCTGGAGAGGGATGTGTGGGAGGCAGCTGGGCTGCGCCACTCAAGAGCCAAGCCCCTCACTGGCTCCCCTGAGCTTCAGTACCCACCCAGGGTGTGTAGGGCGGGATGCTGTGGCCTGATATCCCGAGACCGAGAACTTGCTGCTCGACCTGCATTGTTAGCTTGTGTGCGTGTAGTCTGTGAGTGAGACTTCTTTGATTGTAGCTCTGTGCTGTCGGAATGGAACAGTAGTTCCCGCCAATTCCTCCACCACCACGGCCTCAGAGGCCTGGGCCGTGGCCAGAGACGAGTTTGCATCATCCACGTGGCTCTGTTGCCTCTGCATCTCGCCCTGTCCTGTCATCTGTCCCCGCCAGGGTATCAGTCATCCCTCAGCTCCCATGTGCCCTTTGTCCCACCCAAGGCGGGCTGGGCGGGCAGGCCTTCTTTGTCCTCTTTCACAATCTACTGTTTCTGAGTGTACACGTTGCGCTGTTTGTGTTTGACCCCCTGACTTGTAGCCAGCTTGTGTAAGACCCCTTGCAGAATGAGAACGTTAAAAACAAGAAACCCACCCAGTACTCACACCATCAAGTCTGTTCTAGAGCGTACAACCGTATTAACACGGAGGCCTGCCTGGCTACTTTTTTAACATATTGTTAAGTAATATTAAAATCATGTCTTTCTTTTTGAAAGATGGAATACATTAGTACAGCAGGAGACCCAGTCTGGTTGCTTTCTGCTGGGGATGATGGGTGTGGTGGGAGGTATCAAATGGGTGATACTTGTTCCCAGGGAGCCACAGCCACCAACCCCAAAGTCACTTTCTGTTTTCCTGGTGCCCTCAGTTGTCTTTTGGACACCAGAACAGAGAATGAGCAAGACACAACAGCCAAACAAATGATTAGGCTTCGTGCGCTCATGCCAAGAAGTACCAGGAAGTTGAAAGATGGGGTTGTGGGTTATACCCAGGTCACTAGGACATAGAATAGAGCAGAGGGTTATTTACAGCCTTGTATGCAGGTACCTATCCACATTTGGGGGAGGAGAGGGGTTGTGATCTGTAGTAGAATGCTTAATTGGATTTAAATTAGGAACAAAGTAAATGGTATTGAAAAGTGAAAGAGTAAATTCTGCCTTGGTTAGTCCCATCTTTGTCCCTTCTGGAGTTAACAAAAAGCTTACACAGTTGCTTCTGGATTCATCTAGTTTCAGTTCACCTCAGCATACTACATGACTCATATTTTTCCAGCATTGAGGCATCTAGCACCTAGGAGAAGATGACTGAGATCTGAGGTGGGAAGATCATCAGGCCAGGCTGACAAATGACAAGCTAGTAGAGCAGATGTGGAAGGCAGGGGACAGTTGATCCTAGCCTTCTGAAGATACTGTACTGGAGAACAGGAAGTGTGAATCAGTACTAAGAGGAAGTGTAGAACAGGTTGCCTCTTTTCTTTTCCAAGTGACAAAAGCAGCCTAACCCTGTGTTCCTGGGATAGTTGAGCAAAGAAAAGCAGGCAGGGATGTGACCTTGCATAAAAGTGTTCTTGAAAGGGCAGATTCTAGTTCTGTTCCCAGGGATACTGGCATTTTCTCCTGGTTGCAGAAATGGCTAGAGAGGCCCAGTATTGGGCTTGCCTCACAGACACTGCCTTTCTGGACCTCTACTTCTGGAGCCAAGCCACCTGCCAAGAGGGAACCCAGGATCTCCAGCAGTGGCATCAGCAGGATCTGTTGGCACTATAATGGTGAGGGGAAAGCCTGGGTGCCCAACAGCAAGTGCCACATCGGGGCCCAGAGCCACTCAGAACTCAGCCCCCAGCTCTTCAGTACTTCCTCATACTTTCTCTTCATATGCTGTTTACTGCCAGGAATGAGCTTTCTGTTTCCCTAAAAACCTAAAGTTTCTTTGACTCTGTCATCAGGGGTACATAACTTGCCAGTTTAAGAAACAAAAAACCAGAAAACAGTAGAAGCCTCTCATCCTAGTTGATGGAGAGGGGAGAGTAGTGGTGAGGGAGTTCTGAAGGCAGCCCTTTCCATGGCTGTAGAAGCTGCCAGGATTTTTCCAGTTTAGCAGAGTGCTCCTTCTGCTTCTAAGTGGGGAACCAAAGCCCAAAGTGATCATTGGAAGAGGGAGGCYGAAGACTTCCTGCCAGAGCCTGTGGGCAGGTTCCAGGAGAGCTTCATGTTTGACTATTTCCTTTACTCAATATAAGCCTGAAATGAAATCAGGGAACATCTGGAAAGAAGCATTAACTAGAATTTTTTTTTGTTGTTGAACTTTATATACTGTCTTAGTTACTTTTTCTATTATTATACGACACCATGACCAAAGCAAACTTACAGAAAAACATGTTTAAAGTTTCAGAGGGTTAGAGTCTATGACTGTCCTGGTGGGGAGCATAGTAGTAGGCAGTTAGGGGATGGCACTAGAGTTGAAAAGACACTAGGAATGGTGCTAGTCTTTTAAAACCTCAAAGCCCACCCTGTGAAACCTATCTAAAAGGCCAACCTTCTCATCCTCTGAGGAGAGTTCCACCAGCTGGGACAAGTAAGTATTTCAACATGAACCTATTGAGGAGCCATTCTCATTCAAACCACTAAAAAGAATCAAACACCAGAGCAAGTGAGCAGCAGGGATTACTTCCAATACCATTAAATCCACCTTCCTTTGAATCTGATGAGCAGGTGTAAGTAAGGTTTGTATTTGGATAGCAAGTGTCATTATCTGTACTTCATGGCTTGAGGTGCTGTATTCTGAATGCATCTCTGACTAGCAGTATTACTGCTAACTGGAGGTCTTTTGGTAGTAGTAGTTTTGGAAGTTTCCTGCTCTCTAAGACAGAGATTCTCTGGTGAGAATGTGACAGACCCCAAATCCAAGTAGCAACGAGCTCCTCTGGTTCCTCCACAAAGCATGACAGCAAACTTTGTTTTCTAAAGACAAAGTCCTCAAAGGAGCATCTGTCAACAAAAAGATAACACTGGCAGCTTTAGAAGGATTAAACTAACCTTACTTCTTCCCCCAAACACTTCTCTCTTAATCAAGGAAAATTCAGTGTTGGCACCCAGACAGGTTTTCTCAGTCTATACCAAAAGCAAGAAATGCTTTAGGAGAAATTTCAATCTAAAGAAATCCAAGAAGGATTTACAGGCGAGAAGCTTAAGACATCAGGCAAAGTGGCACATTTAATCCCAGTGCTCGGAGACAGAAACAGGTGTGTTTCTGTGAGTTCATGACCAGCCTAAATAGTAAGTTCCAAGATACCTATGGTTTCATACAAATATCGTCTCAAAGGGGGTGGGAGAGTGAGGTATAAAATCTAAATGCATACATAATAACCCAAGGCATACAACTAAAACACTGTGAAAGAAGAAAAAGATTAAAAATTAGTCAAATGATACTTCAAAAGAAAAGCACATATAAGACAGAAATATAAAGCTACCCACAAAAGAAATTGGTGAATGTATGGCATATGAACCAGTGGTGGTGCACACCTTAAATCCCAGCACTCAAGAGGTGGAGGCAGTCTGGGAGTTTGAAGCCAGCCTGGTCAACAAAGTGATTCCAGGGCTATTAAACAAACAAACAAACAAACAAAAAACCAACCCTGTGTGGAGGGGAGCTGGGATGGGGATGAATGCCTGAGAGAAAATGGTAGTCAAAAAGGTTCACATATATATGCAATATGTGTGCACTGGGAATAGAAGCCAAGATTTCATGAATATAAGGTAACTGAATTAGAGCAGCATCACCTAAAGATAATCCAAAGTTGATGTCCCACATAACATTTCTTCATTGGTTTTCTTTTCATATTATTCATTCATTTTTCAGACATTGTCTTTTTAAGTGTGTGCCACCACTGCCTGACATGTTCAGTTTCTTTAGTTCTTCATATAGTCTACATACTAATCCTGTTAGATGAATAGCTGGCAAGATTTTCTCCAGTTGTGTAGGCCATCTATTTACTCACTTCAATTTCTTTGGTTTGATGAGATTACATTTGTTACCTGTTGCTCTATTTTCTATGTGATCAGTCTTATTTAGAAAGTCCTTCCATGTGCCTATTAGTTGAAATATGTACTCTAACTTTTCCTCCAGCACTTTCAGGATATCAGGTCTTATATTGAGGTTTTTGATCCATTTTGAGTTGTGCATTGTAAGAGAGAAGGATCTAATTTGTCAGTTTTCCTAGCATTATTTTTAAAGATGTTTTCTTTTCTCTCTTGAATATTTCTGCTATCTTTGTAAAAGTTCAGGTAAACTATAGTTGCAAGGAAGCAGGGTGGTGGTGGCGCACGTCTGCAATCCCAGCACTCTGGGAGACAGAGGCAGGCGGATTTCTGAAAAACCAAATCCAAAAAACAAAACAAAAACAAACAAAAAAAAA
>BDUI01000142.1:196076-218539 GCA_002335545.1 Apodemus speciosus
GAGGCCAGCCTGGTCAACAGAGTGAGTTCCAGGACAGCCAGGGCTATACAGAGAAACCCTGTCTCCAAACAAACAAAACAAAACAAAAMAAAAGAATACTCCCACAACAGATAGCTTGCAGCTTTGACTTGACAGCTTGATCCAAACTCCACATGAGAGACAAAACTAATGCCCACTTGATGCCCCGACCCCATCTCTTCCTCTTGCTCTGTCAGTAGTTCCCTCAGACCCAATCTGCTCCATGGCTAAATGAAAACAAAATGACCTATCAGAGACCCTGCCCATTTGGGCCCTAGATCCCAGGAGAATGCAACACACCAAGTTGAAGACTTAAGTCTGAGGACACCCTCTCAACCCCTTAGAGCAAGCTATGATGGTCATGGGTCACATGGGCGTGGTGTCTCTGGCTCATTGGCAGCACTCAGACAGGTGCCTGAGGAATGCCTCGCCTTGCTCATCACTGAAGCACCGCAGGCAATGAGGGCACTGAAGGTCTCCCTGACCTCTCTGCGCTGTGCAGGCATGCCCATCCTCTGCAGAAGGTTCCAACAACTGGTGGGACCTAGACTCGGGCCTCCAGTCACCAGGTGACACATGCTCCAATGCATCCATCTCTAGGTACTTGGCAGTTTTGTTCCCCATATGAATCCGACAGGGTCCTGGCTCCCAGGAGTCCTGCAGAGAAGGCAAAGGTTAGTTTACATGGGCTGTGCTAGAGGTCAAAGCCTGGCCCTAGGTTCTAACATCTAGAGACATATCTCCGAATAGACCTTAAATTCCACTGCCTTGCTTCTTTCTGTACCAAAATGCCTCACTTCCATCAAACCTCAGCTCTCAGTCCACATACCACAAGAGTTTGTACAAGGAGTTTGGAACTAACCTCTGGAATCGAGATATTTTATTTGGCTCTCTGGAGCTTCTAAAGGCTTAAATTGGAAGACCTCGTTCCTCAGATCCTAATGCTTCTTGCTGTCTAGATGAGAGTGCTGAGTGAACTGAAGAAGTCCTAGAGGTACTTACTTGGTCATATCATGAAAGAACAGAAGTGGGAGGCCTGATTGGAGTCCTCAGCCTTGGGATATTCAGTCAAGGAAGTGTCCCTGATGCCATGCTCCACTAACACCAGAGTGAGAGAAACTAAGCTCGGGGTAGTGTGGGCAGCTGGCCACTAACCAGGGAACACGCAAACTAAGTCCCACTGTACCTCAATGTGATTTGAGGTACTAGACAGTCTCTGAGACCTACAGTGACAGCCATGGGTGCCCTCTTGGCACAGTCTGGTCATGTGCACTAAACAAATGCTGCAAGCACCATGGGCAGTGGTGCCTATTGCCGCATGTATAGGAGTATGGGAGCCTTCCTCCAGCACCTGCTCCTGGGGCTATTACTTCACATCTGAATTTGAATTTTTCTCAGAGGGACAATGTCTTACCACTTTACCACTGTCATATGGTTGTCCTTCTTGGGTCGAGCAAAGATGGGTGCTTGAGAGGCCACTACTAATGCAAAGGCCCTGGTCCCCACCAGAAATCTAGCCTTTGGGTCTGATCAGGAGTCCCTCAGAGGACCTAGCCTGCCAGGCCTGGAACACTCCTCTAGCACATCATTCAAAGACTGCCTGAGAGGTCATATTTGACCTAACCCTAACCTTAGTTACCTAACATTAGTGACCTTGCAATCTAAAGTACAGAAGCCAGAAAAAAAAAAAAAAAAAAAAAAACCCTACAGGCAAGGCCAAGAGCTCAGCAAACCTACACAGTCATGTTAGAATATCCCCATTCCTGCCCATGTTGCATCCTAGAAAATTCTGTCCTGTGCCTATAGTCCTGGGGCTTTAGTGGGATAGCCTCCTCTATGGCCATACCACCCAAACAAGCTGATCTAAAACAAGCTGGGGAAACATCCACACTCCATTATATGATGTCAGAGGGACTGCTGGAGTAAGCAAAGGCTCTGGGAAGGGCTCTGTTACTGCTAAAACCCTCTGGCACCATCCTCTTATCCTGTGGACTTAGGGAGGGCCATTGGTTTCCATCAAAATCCTCCATTCACTAGAACTGATGCTTGTGTCCAGCCCCTTAAGGTTGATGAACAAAGGTATCTACCAGGACACCCCTGTTCCCCTGGTGCAGATGAAGGGAGGCAAAAGCCGATGAGGTCCAGCAGCTACTCGGCGGCCTTCACATATCTCTGGTTCTTCTCACATCTTAATTAGGAAAGATCATTTCAAAACCAGTTCTGCCTTCTCAGCCTAATTGATTTTCAGAGGTCCCTCTATTATCCAAGCTGTTAGGACAGTAAGTTCTCTGAGGGAGGCATGGGGTTTATCACAGGGCAGAAGATGTATGGATACTAAGTGGCTAAAATAACAAATCTTCCCTAGGAATTTGCAGAGCAGGAGTCTGTCTGGGTAAGAGGAGAGGTAGAAGGCATGTATGTCCAGCTTTCCATGCCTGAGAGACTTCCACTGACAGCATACACCAGCACTAAAAACAGGCGGCAACAGGCCCGCTGGCTATCCTGGAGGACCTTATTTAGTGTTCAGAGTCTGTGTCCTACCTCTGCAAAATAGTAACTAGGGTCTCTACCTCAGAAGGATAAACACTTACAGAACTGTCAGTAAAGCACTTGAGGCCTGGTATATGCTATTGTTGCATGGAAACTATGAGCAGGGAGTCAGGAAAAGGCCCTGGGGACAGCTAGCTTTTACCAACACAGGCTGCAATGCTGACCTCCACAATTACAGTACATCTGAGAGGTTTTCTATGGCCACACCCAAAGCCCAGGAGAAGTTTCTCTGCCCAGAGTTGGAAATGGCACATCACCAACAGTATTGTCAGTTAATACATCTTTGTTCAAAATTCACAATAAAAAAGAATATATATCTAAAGGGAGAAATTCTCTTGTACTCTCACCTGTCTCTGGGACACTTGGTACATCAAGGACATGACCTTTTCCTCAAGTTCTTGAATCCTACTATGAGCTCGTTCCCGATCTGCCCTTTCTGATTTGAAGTCATCCTTGTAAGCAAGAATCTGAGAAGACAGAATATTCATTTCTATTCAAGGAAGGAGAAAATCCTTACCTGCCTTCTCCCACTATATAACTATATCCCACCCAGTTCGACCAAACATTTAGCCTAGGCTGTCCCAAGACTACAGCCACTGCCTGTGGTGTGTAGACAGGCAAACAGCCCTGTCCGTGCTGCTCGGAGCCTGAGGACACCTGCTGTTCTAGCATCTCCACGCGCTCCAGCGCAGTGTCCCGGGCCATCGTTACGGCTGTCAGCTCCTGCTTTGCTTCTGCACAGTCACTTATTTTCTCCTCCAACTGTCTGTTAAGCCGGGAAATCTCCTTCTTCATCAGCTCAGGCTCAAGAGGGACCTGCCGTCTCTTTAGCTGGGCATGTAACCCCTTCACATATTCATCCCTACTTGCATCATAACGCTGCCACTTAGCATTGAGGTCTTCTACCTGAAAAGACAGAACCAAAAGAGACTTTTGCTCAAGCCAACATGGATCTGTGGTTATCAGCAATAAATTACCAAGTAAGGTTTTCCTAAGGAAAACCTGCCTTCCTTTCCCTTTCTTTTGTATAGAGTTCTTTCTAAGCCTACCAGGGAACCTTATACATTATAGGAACATCCATGTGAATGGTCTTTTGTTGTTGTTGTTGTTGTTGTTGTTGTTGTTGTTGTTTGGTTTGGTTTGCTTGGGTTTTTCCAGATAAGGTTTCTCCATGTAGCCCTGGCTGTCCTGGAACTCTCTGTAGACCAGGCTGGCCTCGTATTCACAGAGATTCATCTGCCTCTGCCTCCCAAGTGCTGGGATTAAAGTTGTGTACCACCACCACTCAGCCATAATAATAATCTAAACAGATGTAAACTCATATGTAACTTTCCTGCCTTAAAAACTGCTTCCAAGAGGTGGGAGAAAAACCCAAAACCACTTCTGGAAGCAGTGGCTCAGCTAGTCAAGTACTTACTGAGCAAGCATGAAGACCTGATTTCAGATTGCCAGCACCCGTGTAAAAGCTGGGTGTGACACACATGTCAGTACACATGTCAGTAACACCAGTGCTGGCCATGGGGAGGCAGTCAGATTCCTGGAGTTCACTGGCCAGCCAGCCTAGCCAAATCTATATGCTCCAGCAAGAGACCTTGTTGCAAAATAATAAGGTGAAGAAATATTGCCTGATGTCATTTTTTAGCCTCCACATGCAAGTACAAACATATACAGATACAACACACACACACACTCAAAACTACTTCCTGATAGTAATTCTTGTACTTCTTTTATTGACTAGTTAATTCTAGGAGGACAGAGAGTTCCTGATTTTACTATATCCTCTGTAGCAGAATGGTCAGGTCTCTGGAGACTGTGAATCAAGTTAAAGCAGCCAACAGCAGAAGTCACCTCTAGGCACTAGCTTTTTAAAAAAAAAGAAGAGGCCTTCATTTACCATTTGTCAGGGTTAATGTTCCTCTTCAATGAGATGTTAGATACTCACATGAGTCACCTTCTGTTTTAACAGTCGATTTTCTTCCTGTAACTTCTTAATAACACTCTGGCCAGAAGCATCCCTGCTTGTATGCTCTAGCTACATAAGAAAGAGACAAAGAGAAGCCGTGTCACTGTGTGAGTATAACATACAGAGATGGAGAGGAAGTCCGAGCCAGAGACTGAGGTCACAGACCATCAGTGCAGCTGCGCTGTAGGAGGTGGTGACTGTTCACTTGGTGAAGAAGCAAACCAGATACCAAAAAGCAAACAAACTTTGCAAATCCAGCTCCTCCTCAACCCACTCCAAACTGAGGCCAGGACGTAGTCTTGGCAGAGGGTCTCTAAGTGTATCACTCTTGACACTGTCCTTGTTCCTTCTTACCTACCGACATGAGCCTTCTGTATTTTAAATCTGGGCTAAAATATGGACCAAACATTCAATCATTATCAAGTCTAGAGGGATAGGTACACCAGCTGTAATGAAACCTTCACAGCACCAGAACTTATTTAACATCACAGGCAGTAGGGAAGACAGGAACATAGTTTCAGTCTGTAACAGAGACATACCCAGCATCCAGGAGGTGTTCCAGGTCCTTAGTGTAGGCCTGGCCACAGATCCATCTTACCTCCTGTAGTCACCAAGACAGAAACCTTGCCTATAGACAGGAGAACTTACCTGATRAGGCAACCTAACTTGTGCTTCACACGGGGTCAGAGCCAGGGCATTCGGTCCAGAAGCCACACTCCAAACTAACCCTAAGAGCAGTTGGCTGGCCCAACTGTAAAGCGTCATAGCTTTTCTGGAGTATACTTTATATCCCAGAAATCCCAGGCATTCAGCACTACAGAGACATTAGTTTTAAGAAATCCCCTTGAATGACAGGAAGTATATGTCCTAACCCAGACTGCTGAGAAGCCCCAGATGACTCAGCCAAGGCCAAGGCTGAGAAATGATACTGACTTAAGGGACATSACATGCCTGTGTGCCATAAGCCAGTACCCACCCACCAGCCTACTGAGGCTACTTTGAGATCTTCAAGAGGAATATTACAGTGATACAAAATGGGACACCTCCTGTACAGAAAGAAACACAACTGTGTTCCCTCTATGGTGATCTTTTTAATGAAATCTATCTGAGATGGATGGTTGTTGATCAAGTTTCTCTACACTTTGGAGAAGCTGCTGGTAGTTGTGTATCTCTTTCCTCAGAACACACATAGTCTGATGAACACTGCTACAGTCTTGGAGAACTGCCTAGAAAGGCCATGATCTAGAAGTGGGGCTGGGGGGAAGTTCACATAAGATGCAGACTCAGCCTGGTACAGTTATGATTTGAATCAGAAATGTCCCCCACAGGCTCATGGTTTGAAAGCTTGACCCCAGCTGATGGTGCTATTTGTAGAGGTGTAGCATAGCCATCAGAAGTAAGTCGCTAAGGGCAGGCCTTTGAAGATGATACCTGGCCCCTAGTCCCACTGCCTCATTGTCTTTCTGTCTGTCTGTCTGTCTCTGTCTTCCTGGTCGGCCTCCTTCCTGTCTGCCATGATGTGAGGACTCTCTGTCATAGATTCCCATTGCCATGACTTTGGCAATCCCATCCCCACCATGATAGCCTGGAACCCTTTCTGAAGTTGTTCTGTTGGTAGGCATAGTAACACACAAGCTACAAATACACCCACTGGTAACTGAGGCAAGGTGTGCCATAAGTGCCTGTTTCCCTGTCAGCTCCACACAGATCAGCACCACCTGCCAGCAGGAAATAAGGTACCATGCCCAGTGCCTGGCCTGCACTGAGTCCTGGTCCCACCAGTCATTGCTCCTCCTGCCCAGGAGCCCTCTGGTTTGTGAGACACATCTCTCACCATAACTGCCTTATTTCTGAAGCCTTGATCATGTTCTTCTCCACCAGACTTACACAGAGCAATAACCCAATCTATCCTGGCCTGGAGCCACAGAAGGCTCTTCCTGGGTCCCTACTGCAACCTGTCCCTTCTGGCTCCAGGCCCTTCTGTCACCATCTGCTGTCTACCTCACTCAGTGACTACATGGGGTTCACAGTTTTGAGGCATGAAGATGTTCTGTGCTATCGGTTGATGATGAAGAAGCCCTGAGGGTGGTTCTCTAGCAGCCTAGCTTATGGCAAGCCATGTTGCTGGCAACAGAAGTTCTGGCTCTTCATGAGACCCGTGCTAGGTCAGCTCTTACCACTCAGGTGCTTCTAGCAGCTTTAGGTCAGGAGTCTGCATATATGGCATGTGGGGGCATCTGTCCTCCTCTGCCTCACCTAGATCCGTGTCACCTAGATCTGCCTCAGTGACAACACCTCCCGGGGGCAGCTCTTCTATTCTAAGCTCTTCCGTCCTCTCCTTGGTGCAGAGAAAACCCAAGTGCCTTCTCCTGACCATCATGCAGGATCAGCTACAGGCAATACTAGGAGTGGGGGAGGCAGGCTACCGGTCATACGTTCTACCAGATCTCTCTTGCCAAGCAAGCTTATTCTCCTCCCTGCTCAGGAGTCCTAGAGAACAACAAAAACTCTTGTCACACCAGTCATCCCTTGATCTAGTTACACATCCTACCTCAGCAGGGCTTTTCTCCCCAGCATCTTCCTGGGCACGTTGTCGTTCATCCAGACATTTGGCCAGATGTTGGCACATGTGGGCAGTGGCAGCCAATGTCCTGCGCAGTTGGTGGGTCTCATCAGTCAATGAGCGGCACAGAATGTCACTGGCGGCCCTGGCTTTCTCCTTCTCTGCCACGCTTCTCCGAAGCAAGACGACCTCCTTCTCTTGCTCATGCTGAGGCTGGCTCATCAACTGCTGCATCTCCCTCTCTTTTTCTTCTAGACGCTCAGTAAGTCTTTCAACTTCCTACGTAGAAAAGAATTTAAAAACACAGTTTCGATGACTGTGGTAACGCTCGCCTATAATCCCGGCAGTGGGAAGGCTGAGGAGGGGCAAGAATTTGAAGCCAGCCAGGGAATCCCTATCTAAAAATGTAAAGGGAGACAGGCATGTCCAATAGTTGTGAAAATTAAAGCACAGATTGAGTACCTGAAGCAATGTCAAAGGCAAAGGTTCACACCAGGCATGACAGACACACCTGTAATCCCAGCACTTAGGGAGGGACGTGGAGCAAGAGGACAAGAAGCTCAAGGGATGCTCAACTATATAGCAACTTCGAGGCCAGCCTGGGCTACATGAGGAAAAAAATGTGATAAAAACATAAGAAACTGGAGCTGGCTCAGCGGTTAAGAACACTGACTGCTCTTCCAGAGGTCCTGAGTTCAATTCCCAGTAACCACACAGTGGCTCACAGCCATCTGTAATGGGATCTGACGCCCTCTTCTGGTGTGTCTGAAGACAACTACAATGCACACATATAAATAAAATAAATAAATCTGTTTAAAAATAAAAATAAGTAGCCGGGCAGTGGTGGCRCAYGCCTGTAATCCCAGCACTCTGGGAGGCAGAGGCAGGCGGATTTCTGAGTTCGAGGCCAGCCTGGTCTACAGCGTGAGTTCCAGGACAGCCAGGGATATACAGAGAAACCCTGTCTCGAAAAAACCAAATAAATAAATAAATAAAATAAATAAATAAATAAAAAAAAATAAGTCAATTTAAAAAAAACGTAAACTCTGACAAGGATAACATATCATTAGATAATATGAACTCTGAAGGAAGGCCTTAGAGATAATATAGTTAACATTGGAGTTTTTCCATCTTTATTATATTTTTAAATGTCATTCAAAATTTCGTCTCAGCCAGGTGTAATGGTGCATACCTTTAATCTCAACTCTTGGGAGGGAGAATCAGGTAGTTCTCTGTGAGTCAGAGGTCAGCCTGGTTTACACAAAACAGGTTCCAAACAATTAGGGCTACATAGTGAGATCCTGTCTCAAAAAAAAATTAATTACTGGGAGGCAGAAACAGACAGATCTCCAAGTACAAGGCCAGGCCCACCTGATCTACAGAGTGACTTCCAGGACAGCCAGAGCTACAATGAGAAACCCTGTCTAAAAAACCAGAAAAAAAACAGTTAATAAAAACAGAGTATTTGCAGATATTAGTTCAAGTAAGGTCATATTGAATTATGACTATCCCTAATCTACTCACTGATATCCATCTAAGAAGGAATTTCAGATAGATGTGCTTAGAAGAGAAGTCCATGTGAAGACAGAGACTGCGTGCAGCAGCTCCAAGCCAAAGAACACGCAGGACCGGCAGCCACTACCAAAAGCTGGAAGAAGTCAAAAAAGGACAGCTGACATCTTGATCTAACCTCTAGGATGGTGAAAAATTAATCTCTGTTGCTTTAAGTTCACCATTTGTGGTACTTTGTTTAGAAAACGAATATAGCCTGAAATCCTAATTACTACTTTAAAAAACAGGCTTGATGTAGTATCCCATGCCTGTAATCCAAGCACTTGGGAAGCTGAGGCAGGAGGACTGCCAAGAGTTTCAGTGAGCCTTCTCTACCTAAGGAGTTCTAGGCCAGCCTAAAACAATTATATTATTTTGATTTTTATTTTTGACACAAGATATCTCTCTACAGCTCAGTTTAACCTCAAGCTCACGGCAGTCTTCCTGTCTCAGGCTTCCAATGTGCTGGGACTACTTTCTGTTTTACTTTGTTTTGTTTAAGACTTTTTCTGAAGAGTCAGATGGTGGTGGTGGCCCACACCTTTGATCCTCCACTTGGGAGGCAGAGGCAGGTGGATCTCTGAGTTTGAGGACAGCCTTGTTTAAAGATGGAGTTCTAGGATAGCCGAGGCTACATAGAGAAACCCTGTCTGGGGAGGAACAGGAGGAGGGGAGACTTTTTCTCCATCTGGAGAGATGGTTCAGTAGTTAAGTGCACTGAATGATCTTCCAGAAGACCCTAGTTCAATTCCCAGCACCCACATGACCACTCGACATGGTCTGTAACTCCAATTCCAGGGCATCTGATATCCTCTTCTTGCCTCTATAGAAACCAGACATGCATGTAGTACCTAGACATTCATGCAGACAAAACACTAATACACATAATTACATTTTTAAAAAAACGAATGAAAAATTTAAACTTTCTCTAGGTTGCCCAGCCTAACTTGAATCACCGAGCTTCAGCTTAGCCTCCGGAGTGTTGGAAGTATTGCACATACCATTGACCTGGCCAAAATGAACATTTTTAACCACCTGGCCTTAATTCCTATTTTCAAAGAATCCTCAAGCACAAAGAGTACATGATGAGATGAAATAGCCTCAACCAAGCCACTCTGCAAATGAAGAAACAGATTCACAAAAGCCAGGGATAGATGGCCTCTATCTTCTATCCCTAGACCTTGTCACCGTGATAAATGAAACACCCACCACACTGTAAAGACAAACGTCAATTATTTCTCTCTTTATAATTTTATGATTGTATATGTATGTGTGTAAGATGTGTGTGTGTGTATTCATGGTGTGTTGCACATATAGAAATCAGAGGACAACTTTCAGGAGTTGATTCTTTCCCTTCACCCTGGGTTCCAGACATCAACAGGCTTGTACAGAAAGCACTCTCTACCTTCTGAACCATCTCACCAGCCCCTGGATTTTTTTTTAAGTCATAAAACCATGTACTGTTTGGTATTTTTTATTTATTGATTGTTTTGAGACTGTCTTTCACTCCAAGCCAGTGGTTCTCAGCCTTCCGTATACTGTGACCCTTTACTATAGTGTGGTGACCCCCCCAACCACAAATTTTTTGTTGTTGTTACTTCATAATTGTAATTTTACTACTGTCATGAATTGAAATGTAAGTATTTTTGGAGACAGAAGTTTGCCAAAGGGACCATGATGTACATGGCAAACCAGGAAGAGAAAACTTGGAAGGGAAAGACTGTAGATGCCAGGATTAGGCAGGACCTATGAGGCCAGGCTCCAGGGTAACCGGGTGCAGTTGAATATCCACAGGCAACATGGTGAGTAGCACCATTAACCCAGAAAATCTTAGCTGGAAGAAGCTTGCAAAATCATCCGTCCAGGTCTCAAGATGCAGATCAGGTAGGGTCTCAAGTCCCACTCCAGGATACCATGAGGACAAGTTTATGCCCTCATTCTGACATACTGGCTATTGCCTGTCCAAGATGAACTTACTTCTCAATTCCTCCACATACCCAGTATTCAGTATTCTCTGTGGGAGCCATCAGTCTCTTCTGGTCTAGGATCCCTGTTTCTAGAGATGGTGGATATGGCCATCAATGAAAAGCAAGCTAACCAACCATTTGCTTTCTACTGTAGTTGGGTTTTGTTTCTTTGACAGGACCTTACTCTGTAGACCAGCCTGGTCTAGAACTCACAGAAATCCACCTGTCTCTGCCTTTCTAGTACTGGGATAAAAGGTTTACACTTTAATGTTCAGCTACTGCCGTTGTTTTAAACCTGCCTTGTTATTTCAGTAAACAAAGGGGCCTGTGGGCAGTGACCGAGGTAAACTTCTCGTTCTTCCTCAATCTGTGATCGAGATACACCCCTCACAAAACAGACCAATATGTAAGCAAAAAGACATTCACTTTCATGAGCTACTAAATCATTAAAATGCTCCTTAAGAATTAAAAATGAGAGGGGCTAGAGAGATGGCTTCTCTGATAAGAGTGCATACTGCTCTTACAGAAGGATGGAGTTCAGTCGCAGCAAACACATCCTCTGCCTCACAACCACCCATAACTCCAGTTCCAATGAGTTCCAACGGTGAACGCTATTCTGGACTTTAACAGCACTGACAATCACATCACACACAGACAAACACATACATACATATCTTAAAAGTAATAATATATCAGGCTGGAGAGATGGCTCTGTGGTTAAGAGCACTTGCTGCTTTTCCCCAGGATATAGGTTCAGTTCCCAGCCCTCATATCAGATAGCTCACAACCACCTGTAACTCCAGTTCTAGGGAACCGGATGCCCTCTGTTGGGCTCCGTGGGTACCAAGCAAGCATATGATATACATATATCAAGCAGATATTCACACATAAACAAAAATAAAAGTTTTAAAAGTAAATCTTTTAAAGAAAAAGTTATAATATTTAATTACACATTCCTTGTAATGTACACCCACTTGGACAACTTGGGATCCTCAGAATGTCATTACTAGGTATAGGCCCCTGTCTTGTACCACCAGAAACAACCTCTGCTCCTACTGACCCTCTTCAAATCACCTTCAACATATGCTATTCATTTATAGTTTAATGTACTCTATCAGTTTTGTATCCACAAAAAAGCCATTAATATCTTGCTCCTTTGTATGTGAGTCTGTAAGTGTGTTTGAGATTGTCTTGGTATGTAGCTCAGGCTGGTCTCAAATTCAGTTCTCTCTGCCTCAGCATACCAAGTTAAATGCGTGTGCACCACACTAGCTCAGAACCAATACTATTCTTAGCTGTTATAGAATTTGAAACAACTTCATAGTTGCTTATGATCAAATACGTCCCATTGGCACATTTGAACCATTCAAGATGAAGATTTTACATATGGATTTATGTCCAAAGATACATCTGGAGTCTTCAAAAGGTTTTCTGTCATCATATAATAGAAAGGGGGTCCAGAAAAAAAACAAGTCTTGAAATAAGTCTTGAAATCCCTTTTTCATTGTGTCTGAACTGCTAAAGTCCCTTGTGTCTGCATTGCTACACAGTTTACACAGCTGTATGCTTTTCTTTGATGTTAGCATTTTATGAAGAGACCTTTGCAGTAACTCTGCTTTGAAGAGTTTATTCTGGCTTTGACTCCATTGGATTTTTTTAAGTTTGTATTTATTTATCTTTTTTTTTAAAGACAAAGTCTGACTATGATGTCCAAGCTAACTCAAAATTGTGATCCTCCTGCCTCAGCCTCCTGAATGACTGGGACTATAGGCACACTGTGCATTGCCCCACTTTTTCACTGGGTTTCTTCTGGAACAAAACCCAAGGCAACTCTTACAGGAACTGTATGCTGTTTGATGTGCCTAATTCTGTGCAGCTCTGAGCACCTGTCATCTCTTACCACTTGTCATTCGCTTGTGAGATATTTTTTCCCCACTGTTTCTGGAAAGTATAAAGCATGCCTCCCAGGAAATCTAAATTCGTACACAACCTTCTTGTTAATCAGTCACCTAGACAATATGTTTCATTACATATGGAAATAATTATGTTAACTATTTCTTTATGAAAGATAAGGGTAACTAATCATTTGTTTCACATTGCTCTTTCTTCTTTTCTTTACATTTTGTTTGTTTGGTTGGTTGGTTGGTTTGGTTTTGGAGACAGGGTTTCTCTGTGTAACAGTTCTGGCTGTCCTGGACTTACTTTGTATTTATTTTAACTTAGTTCATTTAGGGTTAGGGTGGCCTTGAACTCACAGAGATCTGACTACCTCTGTGTCCTATGTGCATATGCCACTACATCTAGCTGCTATTTTCTTAAAGGACTGTGTTTATTTATTAATTAGTTTATGAATGAGAGAATGTGTGTGTGCACGTGCGTGCGTGCGTGCATGCGTGTGTGTGTGTGTGTGTGTGTGTGTGTGTGTGTGTGTGTGTGTGTGTACACAAACCCATGTAGAGGTCAGCTTGCAGAATTTGGTTTTCTCCCTCTACCACATGTGTGCTGGGGATCAAGGTCACATCATCAGGCTTGAGGGCAGCTGCCGTCACAGGTGGAAAAGGAAGCCTATTTCTTTTATTCTTTTAGATTTTATTTATTTTGGCTTTTTGAAACAGGGTCTCACTATGTAGCTCTGACTAGAACTCACTATGTAGACCAGGCTGGCCTTAAGCTCAGAGAGATCTGCCTGCCTCAGCCTCCTAGTGGTGGGATTAAAGGCGTGTGCCACTATGCATGGCTAGGCCGCACTGTGCCTGGTGCCAATTTCTCATTTTAGGTGTCTGTATGTTAGTATGCACTTGTTCCTGCAGGTTATTACAGAGGCCAGAAGGGGATGCCGGATCCCTTGGGGCTGGAGTCACAGGTACTTGTGAGCCCCTGGATGTTGTGAACCAATCTTGGGTCCTCTACAATGGCAGTATGCACGGTTTGGTTGGTTGGTTGGTTGGCTTGGGGTTTTTACCAGAGACAGGTGTTCTCTGGGCAGCCCTGGCTGTCTTCAGACTCAGAGATCTGCCTGCCTCTGTCTCCTCAGTGCTGGGATTAGAAGTATGTACCACCACACCAAAAGAGCCATCTTTCTAGCCCCACAGTGTTTGCTTTTAAAATTAAAGCCAGTTGCAGTTCTTTTCCTTTTGTTACAGATGAAAAACAAAGGATTTAAAACATACTAATGTTGCACTCACTAGTAGTAATGACAATAAGAGGTAAGAAAAAGATAATAAATTTTTTAAAAGTTATTCTGTATTTGTATTGAGTTGACAAGCACATAACCCCTTTGACATTTGCTAGAATTGTCCTTACACATATGTGTCATCATGGGATGTATTGCATCAGTTACCATGGTGGTTTGAATGAGAATGGCCTCCATGGGTTCATGTATTTGAATGTTTAGTTCTCAGTTGGAGGAACTCAGCTGGTGTGAAGGAATGGGAGGCGTGGCCTTGTGGAGAAGGTGTGTCAATTACTGTGGGTTTATCCCCTTCACCAAGCCCCATCTCTTCCTCTGCCTCCTGTGGATCAGATGTAAGGACTCAGTTACTGCTCAGCACAGCACCTGCATGCTGCCCTTCCGCTCCCAAGATAGTCATGGACTCACCCTCTGAAACTGTAAACAAGCCCCCAATTGGAGACTTCATTTGTAATTTGCCTGGGTCATAGTATCTCTTCACAGCCATAGAAAAGTAGCTAAGACAGTTATTAGTATGTAGGCATAGAATGTATTACATGAATAATTAATAAATTATACTAGTTACATTAGCCTTATCCTGTGCATCCCTCTGCAAACCACAAAACCAAGGAAGCTACATCATAGAAAAAAAAGCAACACTGAGATTAAAATAAACAGGGTAATTTTTGACACATATTTCTACTGCTAATATAGTTAGTCAATTTGATTTGGCAGACTGAGGAGCCACACAATAGTTTTGTAATATTTGATCACCACACTGTTAACAAAATTCCCTAAATAAAATTGCAAATAATTCTTAAAATTCCAGAACAAAATTTGTATGCCAGAGGACATAGAGCCAGTAATACTGGGGCCATAGACTGCTTCTGTCTGGAGCTTCTGGAGAGCTATAAATAATTCCCAGTTGCTGGGTGTAGCTACATCTGCACTGAACACCAATGGCTACCAGACTGCAAATGTAGTTCTGTTCTRATTATGGGGAGCTCCCTTACCCTAACTGTTCCCACTGGTATTTTGGGGACAAATTCTGAGATGCCTTCAGATCAACACACTGTACTCACTGTGGCTCCTGATGTCACAGCACTCTCCTGAGGCCCAGACCAGGCAGCCTCTACTGTCCCTTCTGCTCTGACATTTTACAGCCCTCCTTCCAGAAAGAGGGAACTTGGAGTGCGAAGATTCCTGTTGTTCTTGGAACTTTAAATGATGCAGATAGAAGACAATGACAGCATAATGTAAAGTGAAACTGCATGGAAAGCGTGAACCCAGCAACACCAAGTATCTGTCTTTGCAAGGAAAACTCAGGTAAGAGGCGTGCAAACAGCATGTGAGGTTATTCTATTCCTTCCTTTATTTTTCAGATATTCTAAAGTTTATCATCAGGGGGAAAAAGCATTCTTTTTTGTCCTCTAGAATTTTGTTGTGGCCAGGCCGGGTGGCAAAAGCCTGTGATAACATCTACCGGGTGACCGAGGCAGGGAGGACCCACATTCAATGCCTGCCTGAGATCCACAGTGTGTTCAAGATGTATTTGGGTAACTTAGTGAGCTAGGTCTCAAGGTAAACAGTGGAGATGTGCGCAGCTCAAGGCAGAGCACCTGCTCAGGCTCTAGCTTCAATCCCTAGTACAGAGTGGGTGGAGATGGGAAGAAAAAAGAAAAAAAAAAAAAAAAAGAAACCTGCAGTGGTAATCTTGGAAATAAACATTATCTTTTACCAGCTACTCTCCTTTCTTATTTTCTTCCCTGGGAAAATCAAGACTGCCATGGACCAAATGGAACCACATGCCAGCATTCCTCCAAATGTGGGACAAGGGTGTCAGATTTAGAAATGCCTGCTACAATAAAGTACTATTACTCATTTCAGTTTTGTTTGCTTATGGTTCTCACAGAAACCAAATAACACCAAATGACAAGGAGGACCAAATAAGAATTTACATATTATCAAACTGGCACCTGTCACTTCTTCTAATATAATACTAAAATGCCACCAACCAAAACCATGGGTCTTCTTTCCCAGAGCTCCATCCTTCGGAACCCTAGCATCTCTCAGGTCCCTGGCACCCTACACAAAATTCAGAAACCCACATTCCACAGAAACCTCCCTAGCACAGAACACAAGAACTAAGACTGCACTGCCCCCTCAGAACCAACACAAACACACTGGAACCTGCACACATTCCTCAAAGAGAAATGCCTATTAGGATGTCCTTAAGACCCTCTTGGCCCCTGCTTCACTCATGTTCTTTAAAGCCTATAGTGTCTGTCCTTCAGAACCCTGTACCCACAGAACCCTGAACACCACCCCTCCTCAGGACTCCATCTTCGTCACGCCTGGTGCCCCACCGTTGTTGCTTGAATAAGAATGCCCCTACAGGTTCGTATATTTGCATTTTTTCATCATCAGGGAGTAGCACTATTTGAGAAGGAATAGGACATGTGGCCTTGTTGGAGGAACTGTGTCACTGGGGATGGGCTTTGAGGTTTCAGAAGCCCACACTAGGCCTGGCGTCTCTCTCTGCCAGAATCAGGATGTAGCTCTCGGCTCCTTCTCCAGTACCAGGCCTACCCACAAGCTGCCATACTCCATGATGACACTGGACTAACCCTCTGAAACTGTAAGCCAGCCCCCAATGAAATACTTTCTTTTTATGAGTTGCCTTGGTCATGGTATCTCTTCAACGCAATAAAGCAGTGATTAAAACAGCTACCCACTCCTTTGGGACCCGGAGCACATATTGGAGAAGCTCCCTACCAACAGAACCACGTGTTCAAGGCTACCTCAGCACATTATGCCCCACAGATCCCTGCACTGCAGGGTCCCTCACAGTCCTCAGAACTCCCGCCCCCACAAAACTTCATGAGCAACTTTCCCACAGCAGCACCCGTCAAAGTCGAGAGATCCAGGGGACCGTCCTAAATTAACCTCCACTACGCGTCCCTCAGAAGTGCTCATAACCTCAACAGGACGTCAGGACTTGGTACTCTTCAAATGTCACACCCCTACCACCCTGGTGCTCACCAGAACCCCGTGCCTCAGAGACTCCTGCTCACCTCTGCATATCCCCCGGGCCTACGAATGAATCTCGAACTGCTCAGTACCCTGAACTACCCAGACTCTCGCCTTCAGACCCCAATCCCACAGGATTCCCTGCGCGTCGGATCCCCACGCCCTTCAGACCCTGAAACCTCAGGACCTAGCGCTCCTTAGGACCCACTTCTCTCAGGATCCAGTGTCCCTCGTAACCCAGCTCCTTACAAACCCCAGCGCACCCCTTAAACCACGATGCTCCAGACCCGCACCTCGAGCCTCACATCCTCGCGACCCTCAAGACCTCGCGCACCTCCAGTCTCTTCGTCACACTCTTCATCCAACAAGCTCCCCAGGCCACCTTGGGCAGCGGTTCCCGCCCGCCCCGCACCTGCCGCAGTTGGGTCTCCGAAGCGCCTTCCTCCTGTCGCCGCAGCTGCTCACGGAAGCGCTCCACCTGATCCAGAAGTGCGTCCACGAGTGACGGCGCCGTGTGCCCTTCCAGAGCTGCGAGGCGGGTGCGGAGGCTGGCGATAAGGGCGTCACGCGCGGCCAGCTGATCCTTCAGGCGCTGTAGTTGCTGGCCTGCCTCGTGGTACAGGCCACAGAGCGCTGCGGCCGCGCGCGGGGACCCGTCCTGTCTACCAGACCTTGAGTCCCCAGACGACATGGCTGTGGGCCTTCCGTGGGGACTTGGGCGTCTCCAACTTCTCCACGCCCGGGGAGCAACAACCGGCCTTCCCGGAACTTTTCCCGCCCCGCCCACTCCCATTGCCTACTCTGCCCCTCCCACAGCTGGCTCCGCCTCGCCCACTGCCGGGAGTCTGACCCCGCCCCGCCCACAGCTGGCTCCGCCTCGCCCACTGCCGGGAGTCTGACCCCGCCCCTCCCACAGCTGGCTCCGCCTCGCCCTCTGCCGGGAGTCTGACCCCGCCCCGCCCACAGCTGGCTCCGCCTCGCCCACTGCCGGGAGTCTGACTCCGCCCCGCCCACAGCTGGCTCCGCCTCGCCCTCTGCCGGGAGTCTGACCCCGCCCCGCCCACAGCTGGCTCCGCCTCGCCCTCTGCCGGGAGTCTGACCCCGCCCCGCCCACAGCTGACTCCGCCTCGTCCACTGCCGGGAGTCTGACTCCGCCCCGCCCACAGCTGGTGGCCCCCTCCTACTCTATGATCTCACTTTCTCTTGACGCGCCAGCTCCATTCTAGGTACTGTCTACCCACAGTCCTAGGCTTGTCATCGCAGCCCTATTCTCTGCGTCTGAGGAATTTTCCTGGAGTCAGACCCCACCTGTGACTAGGGTTTGAGGTTAGGTATCCTCTGGTACAGCAGCTGAAGAAAAGCAAATAAATAAGGACTTCAAACATTGGACATGGAGTATGGTCAGGTTACCTTGGCTGGGATCCTTCCTCTTCAGGGACTTGGCATGGGTTTCTTCATACAGGAAGAGGTCTTCCCATCCAGAGTACATGATGGAGCCCAGAGCCCAGAGCCAGTCAAACCCCAGCATGCCCCTAAATTCGAGTTAGGATGGACTTAGCGCTAGAAGCTGGTCTTCGAGCAGAAGACAGAAGGGTGCTGGCCCTTTCCTTCCCATAGCTTCCATACAAACACTGTTTTCCCACTGGGAAGTCTCTCCTCCGTGAAGATCTTTCAAAGGCTCCTTGCTAAGACCTCATGGAGGTCCCCTCCTTATGTGAGGATGTGTTTCTCCTTCTCTGCTCGGTCTCCTGTTCTCAGTGTCCTGTCCACTCACAGCCAACCTCACCAAAGCCAGACCTCGCCAAGAATTAACGGGATGGATACTGGAGTCACAGTGGCTCCCTTGTGTTCAGTTCCTTCTTAGCCCTCAGAGATGGTCACAGCTGCGGCCTTCCTTACCTGGAAGGGGTGTTGTGGCACTAGAGCATGGGTGTGTATTTCTTTTCTATTACTGTGACAAAATGCCAGGACCAAGGCAGCTTTTAGAAGCATTTAGGTGGGATTAGGGTCAGATGTTTAAAGCTGAGAGTTCATGTCTTGACTCCCAAGCAGGAAGCAGAGAGCATGCTGAAACCTCAAGATCTCTCTGCCCATAATGACACAACTCTTCCAACTAGGCCACTCTTTTGTTTGGTTGGTTGTTTCTTCGAGACAGGGTTTCTCTGTGTAGCCCTGGCTGTCCTGGAACTCACTCTGCAGACCAGGCTGGCCTCAAACTCAGAAATCTGCTTGTCTCTGCCTCCCAAGTGCTGGGATCAAAGACGTGAGCCACCAGTGCCCAACTTTTTTTTTCTTAAAGATTTAATTATATGTAAGTACACTGTAGCTGTCTTCAGACACCCCCAGAAGACAGGGTTAGATCTCGTTACGGATAGCTGTGAGTCATCATGTAGTTGCTGGGATTTGAACTCAGGACTTTTGGAAGAGCAGTCAGCGTTCTTAACCGCTGAGCCATCCATCTCTTCCAGCCCAAGGCCACACTGTTAAATCCTTCCCAACCTTTCTAACTGGGGAYTAAGTATCCAAACAGAGCCTATGGGAGTTGTTTTCATTCAAACTTCCATGAGGCACGTATTAAATGATTGTCCAGCCCAATCATTGCTATAGCCACGCAGGCTGCACCTGCAGAGGCAGTGACTGAGGCAGCTGTGGGATGAAGGGTGGGGTGGGTATCACACAAGAACCCTGGCCCAGAGTTGATATGTGGCTTTAACTCTTCACTACTAGTGCCATGTGCCTAGGGTAGAGCACTCAAGTGCTTTTGAGCCTGGTTGTAAAGTGCAAAATAGACATCAAACAACAAAGAAATGTATTCAAATGCTTCTGGACCACATATGTTTGGAGTTCAAAAGCTTTGATTTTAAGTAAGTGCACATAATTGAGATAACCATCCTCTAAAAAGGGGTTCTCTTGGAAGGCAATGGTGGCACACAATTTTAATCCCAGCACTCGGAGGCAGAGGCAGAGGCAGAGGCAGAGGCAGAGGCAGAGGCAGAGGCAGAGGCAGAGGCAGAGGCAGAGGCAGAGGCAGAGNCAGAGGCAGAGGCAGAGGCAGAGGCAGAGGCAGAGGCAGAGGCAGAGGCAGAGGCAGAGGCAGAGGCAGGCAAATGGATCTCTTGTGAGTTTGGAGCCAGCCTGGTCTGCAGATTGAATCTGTAACAGGGAAACCCTGTCTTGAAAAACCAAACCAACAACAACAAAAGGAATCCTGTTTCCAGTATCTGTGAAATGGGCAGACCCCACACAACAGGGAGTACTTGACTTCTATAACCATATATTCCAGGCTCCTGACAAACTGCAAAGTAACAAATGTGTGATGTTGCTAACACTTGGGAATCTTTTGTAAAAATGTATGTGTGTGTGTAACATGCATGTGTGCATGATATGTATATGAGTATATATACTATTCATGTATATATGAGTGTGTGATATGTGTGTATGTATATATAGCATGCACATGATATGTATATGAGTATATATACTATTCATGTATATGTGAGTGTGTGATATGTGTGTATGTATATATAGCATGCACATGTGGGTGTATGTGTATAGAGTTGATGTGTGTAAAGTTGATGTTGAGTGTCTTCCACTGTCTCTCTTCACCTTATTTTTTTTGAGACAGGRTCTCTCACTAAACCCAGAGCTCACAAATTGGCTATATTGATTGGCCAGCAAGTTCCAGGGATCCACCTGTCCCCATTCCAAACCCCAGACCCCATGCTAGGGTCATAGATGTGTATAATCATGCTTGGTTTCACATGAGTGCTATGAGTCCAAAATCAGATTCTCAGACTATCTGCTTGCCTGTCACTGGGCTATCTCTGCAGCCTCCCTTGAAGATCTTTTTGGTCTGTTCTTTCTTTATTTTTTTGTTGTTGTTCTCTTCTGTTTTGGTTTTGAGAGAGCCTCTCACTATGTGGCCCTGGATAGTCTGGAATTCTCTATATAGATCAGGCTGGTCTGAAACTTATGGAGATCTGCCTGCCTCTGTCTCCCAAGTGCTAGGATTAAAGGTGTGTGCCACCATGCTTGGATCTTGTTCTTTACTTTTTGACACTGGGTATCACTCTGTAGACCAAACTGGAACTCATTTTGTAAACCAGGCTAGCCTCAAACTCAAGGAAACCTTTCTGCCTCAGTCTTCTGAGTTCTGGGATTATATTTAGGGATGCCCAAGTGTGGAATGGGAGAGTCTCAGAGAGGGACTCTCGTTCTGAGTCCCAATGGGCTGTGAGTTTCCAGTGATCCTGTGGAGCAAGTGGACAGGCCACTGACCTAACTCTGGCTTAATGTGCTGATGGACAGCTGTCAGTCTGAGTCCTCAAAGGCCTCTTCCTCTGACTCTCACACGGGTCCCTTTGGAATCTGCAACTTCTAATTCTTTCCTGCTTTATTTTGAATGCCGGGACTTCAGTCCTGTCCTGTGACCTCAAGGGCCTGTTGAGCCCAAAGGAAGCTGTGTAAGAAGCAGAGGCCTCCCTCTGAGGGGAAAAGGCTCACATGTGAGTGCGGCCAGTGAGATTGGCGACTCACCAACACATCTCAAAGGTCCCCCGCATACGCTGCTGTAACATTGCCCCAGACACAGAGGCCCTCACAGGTACAAGGGTCCTTCCAGGGAAGTGTCCACAAGGGGGCAGTGTGGCCACTAAGGCTTGGGGACTAGAACTTCTGGCACCAACCCCACCTACTCTAGTAGGCTTGTACAACATCCGACTGAGCCTGGGTGGCTGGCTAGGGGCATCTCATCCCTAGACCTTGGGCACCTAGACTTAGGTGCCTAAGTCTCTCGTTACCCAGTGAGAGACGCCTGCTTATTTCTGGGGCAAGCTGTGGCCACTGTTGTCCCAAATCTAACTCAACAATCTCACTGCTCTCACAGGTGGACACAGGCTCTCCTTTGGAGTGGGCTCTGAGCGTTAAGGGAAAGTCTTGCAGGAGGTAAGCGTTAGGAACTGTGAGAGAGAGCTGTACTCCATGCGCAGGTGCATGCCTCCTGTGCAGCTCGGTCCATACACACCGATTCCGATAGTTTGTTCTGAGTTCTAGAGGTCATCCAAATGGGAGGACTCAATGTAAGACTCAGTGGCCTTGGTAACAGGAACTCTCCTTTTCCACGTTACAGAAAGACAGTGACAAAGAAAAAGCAGTCAGAGAGACAAGGCCCACCACCTGTCCAGAGGAGCAACACTGAACTAGAGATGCCTTTGTTCCGTTTATCCATAAAATATGCTAAGAGAAGGCTTGAAGACAGTAGGTTTATTTCTCTTTTCCCAGGTTGCATTGAATCAAACCCAGTTCAAAGATTTCATTTCTGTTTTGGGGGATTCTTTTTTTCTCCTAGTGTGACGGGCAGCACGGACTATTTTCCGGCTTCACTTCCATACACACAGYCGTTCTCCCCACTCAGCTAAGGCACAATACATGGGAACAGGACACGCGCTGCTCATGGCTCCCTAGCTACAGTGCCATACTTGGTAGCTCCGCCCTCTGCTTCCTCAGGGGACGAGTACATACACACACACACACACACACACACACACACACATGCACACACAGATACACTCATGCACACACACATGCACATACACACATGCACACACACATGCACACACACAGATACACTCATGCACACATGCACACACACAT
>BDUI01000142.1:297724-311456 GCA_002335545.1 Apodemus speciosus
CTCTGTAGACCAGGCTGGCCTCGAACTCAGAAATCCGCCTGCCTCTGCCTCCCAAGTGCTGGGATTAAAGGCGTGCGCCACCACGCCCGGCCAGCCCAAAGATTTTAATTTTTAGTTTTTTCTTTTTTTCTTTTCTTTCTCTCTCTTTCCCTTTCTTTCTTTCTTTCTTTCTTTCTTTCTTTCTTTCTTTCTTTCTTTCTTTTTCTTTTAGATGGAGTCTCACTGTGTTGCTTTGCCTGGCCTCTATGTAGACAAGGCCAGCTTCAAACTTAGAGAGATCTTGCCTACCTCTGCCCCCAGAGTGCTGGGATTGAAGGCATATGCCACCACACCCAGCAAGAATTATTTTATTTTTAAAGTGTGTGCATACATGTGCATCTGCATGTGGCTCTGTGCACATTTGAGTGCAGGTGCCCATGGAGTACAGAGGAGTGTGTTGGATCTCCTGTTGATGGACTTACAGGCAGTTCTCAACTGTCTGACATGGGTTCTAGGAATCAAATTTGATCCTCTGCAAAGGCACTATGTTCTCTTAACTGCTGAGGAATCTCTCTAGCCCCCATTTTGTAAGTTTTGAATTACAGTACTTGCTAAAGTACTGAAGGAAGAAAAAAAGCAAACACTACCCAAATATGTAGTAATCCTTGTTAGCTTTGTCTTCTAGGAAGAAGGACTCCAGTGTAATCACTTTGTCCCCAAGGATTGGTTGGTTTGCCAAGGAGTTCAGTTCTAGTTTTTGATGCTTACAGGTTGGAAATCTGGTAACATTAATACATGGGTCAGCTTCTGTTAAAAGGAGTGCTTCCTGGGCCTGAGAGATGGCTCAGCAGTTAAGAGCTCTTGCTGTGCTTCTATAGGATCTAAGTTCTTTTTCCAGCACCCACATTTGGTGGCTCATAACTACCTTAACTCCAGCTCTAGATGACCGGATAGTCTCTTCTGGCTTCCACTGGCACCAGTATATACACGGTACACAAATGGATACAAATACATACACATAAGTAAAAATAATAAAAAGTAAATTGGCTCAGAGGTTACAAGCACTTGTTGCACTTGCAGAGAACCCAGGTCCAGTTCCCGTAACCCACATGGTAGCTCACAACTACGTGTAACTCTAATTCTAGGGGTCCAGTGCTGCCTTCTGACCTCCAAGAGCTCCAGCCATATACATGGTGGTCGATGTGTAATGCACAGATCTTCATCTKGTCTGGTAGGGTATGGTGGCACATGCCTTTAATCCCAAGATTTGGGAGGCAAAGACAGGCAGATCTCTGTGAGTTCAAAGGCCAGTGTGGTGTACATAATGAGTTCCAGGACAGCCAGAGCTACATAGTGAAACCCTGTCTACAAACAAAGAAACACGCAATCCGAAGATCTTCACCCTTTTTTTCAACTCCCATAAGCCCATCCACACGCCTCTTCCTAAGACCAATCTGTCTTCTAGCTTCTAGACAGCCACTTTCAGGCTCCTGATCAATTAGCTGGGCCATTTACCACCGCCCCTAAGTCCAACCCACATTCCTTTCCACACAGTGGGACTGGCCAAGTTCACTGCTTGAAACTTTGCCTCTGGGATAATATCTCGCCATTATGTTCCAGTGGAGCTGCTGAGTGGGCACACAGCAGTGCTAAACTCCTTTCAGGTCACGCCAACAAACCAAGACAAATGTCGTTTTCTTCAGCTATCATTGCTGTAACAGGGTCCCAGACCTTAGTAGGCCCCAAGACCTTAACACAACTGACTCCATGATGGAAATTCTATTCAGGCTTTAAAACTCAGCGAGAGCAGATGGCACCACCTGCTAAAACGAAAACAAAGACCCAATCCATCAGTCTGTAGGTCTGGGAAAGTGTCTCACTGTACTAACTAACCTTGCCTTTTGGCTTCTGTAGTTCTGCTTCTGGCTAACTRTTCTTGTTAACTGAAGTATGTCAACACAGCTTAAAAGCACCCCCAAAAAGGCTCAGTGCTACATGAGATCCTGAGCACCCAGTGTTAGTCTCCAGCCAGCCATTAAAGACTTTGTATTGGCTTAAACCCATGTGCAGTCTTCTCTGATGAATACCCACAAGGTTGTGACATGCAGACTCCTCATATGTAGTACACATATGACATGCAGACTCCTCATATGTAGTACACATACATATGGACTGGCAGCCATGGACTACAGTAGTGAGGGAGGGACATGGGGTCTCTGGGTCAGTATCTCTGGTTCTGGTTGAACCCACTTCAGGGCTCAGTATCATTTAGAAGTGACTCAATGGCTTCCTTTTCCCTTTTGTGTATGTGTATGAATGTGATATATGTATATGGAGTGTGTGCATGTATGTGTACAAATGTGAGGAAGCCAGGCCACRACCTCAGGTGTTTATCAGTCTCTGCCTTTATCCCCTTGAGGCAGGGTCTCTCTCTGAACCTAGAGTTGTGTGACAGCCAGCAGGCCCCAGGAATGCCTGTCTCCACCCTCAGTAGTGGGGTTACAGGGGTGCACAGTTATGCTCTGCTTTTCACAAGTGCTGGGATTGAAACTCGGGCCCTCCTGCCTGAGCAACAAGCGCCCTTGCCTGCTGAGCCACCCTTCCCTACTTGAGCTCCTTGAGTTTCTGACTTTGAATCTTCAAATTTTCTGCCCTTCCAACCCCACCTCCATTTTCTGGGAATCCAGTGGCACATACATGAAGGCTACGAAGTCCTACAGCTCCCTGGTGTGCCGTTCAATCTCTCCGGGTTTCTTCACGCTGTGCATTTGCCCTGTGTCTTCAAGTTAAGAAATAGCCTCTTCGGCTAATCGTCTCCTAATCCCATGGAGTGTTTTGTCATTTCAGACACTGTGGATTTCTCATCTATACATGTCTGATTTATATTTCATTTTTATATCTGCATGTGTGGGYGGGTTTCAATCACCCACCCCTCTCTCCTTCCCTCTTTCCCTTCAGCAAGCCTTCACTGGCATCTCTTACCGGTCAGACTTGTTGCCGGGTGCTGAGGAAACTGAAGTGTTGGAAGAGACTTGAGCCTTTGTCAGAAAAGTCACCTGAGAACAGTCAACATGTAGGACAAATGTTCCTAGGACAGTGGTTACGGACTGGAATCCACCACCTCTCTGACCCTTATGGCGTCAAAGTCAGAGCTCCTGCTATAAGGAGAGGCTTGGATACCACACTTCTGTCACTTGCCAGGCTCTTGGCTTCAACCTTCAATAGTTTGAAAGGAACAAGGAGCTGGACCCTTTTGTTTCCTTTGGATCTTTTAGGATTCAGATAATGGGGAGACAGTAATGATTTGGTTTACCAGGCCGCTGCTAGGTGGACTGGTTCTGCCAAGGCCTCCCCTAGCCTCATTCTCTGACTCTGAAGAGGCTTTGGGGTTTGTTAATCCACCCTCATCCGGCGGGCCCTTCCTGTCCGTGGAGCTTTATCAGAGCACACACAGAAGTCGCAGTCCCGACTCCACCCTGATTGACAGCTCAGTCTCCAAACTGCCTAATGATTTTCTCGCCTGCAGGGCTCCTAGACCAGGTCCGTTTGAGTCAGTTTGTGGGTCTGACAATCTCGGAGGGAGAACTAGCGTCCCTGTGAGCGGGTGCACCAGCCTGCCGTCCCGTAGGCTGCAGCGGCCAAAGCAACCACTAAGCCCACGGTGACGCGGCTCTCGGCCGGAGGCCGGAGTCTACCCTTCTCTCCACCTCCCTGGGCCCGCCCTTCTCCGCTGCTTAAGATTGACCAATAATAGAGAGGAATGCTGGACGGCGGCAGGGCGTTCAGACCAATGGGGCTGCGTATTGTTGGGCCGCAGCGCCGCAGGCCGCACCCAGCTTGGCGGCGGGGGCGAGTGGAAGGGTGAGGGTTGAGGGCGGGAGAGGACGAGGGCTGCAGCAGGCGGCGGGGGTGCGCGGCAGCCAGGGGGCGGAGCCCAGCGCGAGCCGCAGGCGAGGCGGCGGCCGCACTCGGACCCTGGAAGCCGTGCGCTTTTCCCGATTCTCCGCGGAGGTGAGGCCCGGGAGCGCGGCGAGGTCTCCGGGCCCGCAGCGGGCGTAGGGCCGGGGCGGTGATGCTGGGCGGGCAGGGCAGGGCTGGGCAGGGCCCGGGGCCTCTGGGGCGCCTCTATTGCGCTGAGGAGGGCGCGGCGAGGTCGCCGCGGCGCAGGGCGCCCGGGGTCTAGGTGCTTGCCTCTGAGTGCGGGGGCGAGGACACTGCATCGTCGCTTCCCAGGATGGCCCGGACGGACGCGGGGCTCTCTGTGGAAGTGGCTGCTCGATTTTGAGCTGGCCGGTGGGCCTCGGGGGTCCTCCTCGGTCAGCATTGTGCTAGTGGTGGCCCCATGCGCTGGTCACTGCAGAGATTGTGGAAAGGTGCATCTAGGTTCCGTTTGTCGGCTCTTTTAAAAACTGACACCTTCTGCCCCAGGAGAAGAAAGCCAGCTCTGTCCACGGACGGTAGTAATGAGGTGGTCGTGGGACTTCCCGGAGATGGGGCTTGTCTTTCCTCTCTTGTTTTTTTTTTTTTTTTTCGTTCAGACCTCTCACTAAAACACTTCGTTTTTGTAATTCAGTTCCTGGTTCAAGGTATTTGCTAGTTGAGTTGTGTTTATTTTATGAACACCCATCTTAAAAATAAATATTTTGGCTCACCTGAAACTGCTGTTGTTTTGACCATGATTTTAGGCCTAACATTGTTAAACCCCAAAGACCTACCCCAACAGAGCTAAAAGCTGTCTGTATGCATCGCTGCTCAGTAATTTCAGAGAGATTTTGTGTTTGTCAAAAGTGGATTGAAATCTCAATCGAGATAGGAACTAGATACGGTGTCTCCTTTGCAAACAAGCTGGGAGTCATGGGTAGATGCAACAGGCTCCAGAGACGAAAGGATGTTTCAGGTCGGGGGTGGGGGGCTGTGAGTTTTATGAGGGTGGGATTCTAAAAATTGCAGTCTTTAATTAAAGTCAGTGATGTGTAAATCACATTTTAACTCTAAGAAATTGATGTGTTTCTTTAATTCTGAGGATGGGTAAAGTTGTATATATGTTGTGCATGGCCCCCCTGCAAGACAATATCTTACTCTGTAGCCCAGAATGGTCTGGAACTGAAATTTTCAATCCTTAGTTCTAGAATTGATTGACACCACGCCCTAATAGTAAGGTTGTTTTTTGAGGAAGTGTGAATGGTGTTGACATTCAGAACAGCTTTTCAGGGTTTAGATGTGGTTTGCAGAGGTGCAGGTGGTGTGGTTAGTTTACTAATGTGTGTGTAGGTTAGTGAGAGTCAGCAAATGAAGTAAATCTAAAATCTAATCATTCGGCAAACTGGGATAGTGTCCTAAGATCTGTTTTATACAAACTATTTAGATTTTCACTTAACTCTTGGTATTATCTGATACTATTGTTTAGTTTTGTTGCTTTGCGGCCCCCCCCCCCACCATTCATTTCATATAATCATGTTGAATCAGTAAATTAAATACTGAAATGCTTCAAATGTACTGTGCTGGCTAGGTTTTAATATTAATTTGACATAGGTGAGAGTAATTTGAGAAGGAACCTCAAATTGAGAAAAACTTTCTACCAGATTGGCTAGGGGGCAAGCCTGTGGTGCATTTTTGACGGATGATTGGTGGGGGCTCACCATGTGGGTGGTGCCCTTGCTGGGCAGGTGGTCTGGGTGCTACAGGAGAGCAGGCTGAGCAAGCCATTAGAGCAGGCCAGTAAGCAGTGCTCCTCCATGGCCTCTGCATCAGTCAGAAAACTCCTCCAGTTTCCTCCAGAGTTCCTGCCCTAACTTCCTCTGTATAATGGACTATAAGCTGTAAGGTGAAATAAACCCTTTCCTCCCCAAGTTGAGTTTGTGTTTTCTTACAGCAATAGAAACCCTAAGAGAAGTACCTAGGAATTTTACTGCATGAGGCTGTTTGTACTGATTTCTCTTTTTTCCTTCCTCTCTCCCATGTTGAATAAACTCTTCCATATAAACACATCCACATTTGAGAGAGTAGCATTAAAAGTCATTATTTAAGCATTCAGTTTCAACAATTGCTAGCTGGATATCTATAAAATGTGTTAATTCTACTTTTAATGTACATGTACTTCTAAACATCTAGAAAGATTAGAAATTCCAAAAGAGGAATTTAAGTTTGTCCTGTATATGCATATTAATGTTGAATAAACTACATACACAARAGTGATTATACCCGAAACTGCTTTAATCATTGTTAGAACTAAAACTAAGGGCAAAAACCAAGCCAATGGGGCTGAGTGGCGCCTCAGTTAATAGAGTGCTTACCTAGCATGCAGCACTAGATAAGCTGAGTCTGGCGGCACACATCTGTAATCCAAGCATCTGGGAGGTGAGCGAAAGAGGGCCAGGTCATCCTTCACAATATACCAAGTTTGAGGCCAGCCTGGACTGTGTGATAGTCTTTTCTCAGCAAAAATGAAACAAACCAACAACCACAATAGTAATTGAATCTTATATAAGATGTGGCTACTTAACAGATTAAATATCCCAATGCCTTTTGACTTTGGTCAGAATCATGTTTCTTAAAATAGGAATTTAGCATGACTTTAAACTTTTAACAGAGCTGTTTAATAGTTAATGTTTGTTCTGACTTTCCACAGTTAGGAATCATGTGGGGAATAAAAGGAAACAGATTTAGTTCAGTTTGTTTGATATTTATTTTTTCAGAAGTACAGTTTAAACCAGTTGATATGAGTAACCTGGAATGTATTGATAACTTGTTCCCCACATGGGTAAAGGAAAAAAAGAAAACCCATTGTTACTGAGCTGGGAAGTGTTTGGTATGTTCAGATCTGGCTTCATAGGAATCTGTGCTGCTTAGCAGGGGAAAACTACATCTTGAATATAGGACTGGAGTCTATAGGCCAGCCATCTTGTGTTTTTWAAAAAGGTACTGGGGCTGTAGAGGTGGCTCAGTGGTTAAGGAAAGCACTTTATGTTCTTGCAGAAGATCTAGCATCAGGTCCTGTCACCCACGTGGTGGCTCACAACCATCTAACTCCTGTCCCAGAGGATTCAGAACCCTCTTCTGAACCTTCCCACGAACCAGGCGTACATGTAGAATACATACACAGAGGCAAAACAGTGACATAAAGCAAATCTAGGGGAAAAAACTAAATGGGTTCCTGGGGCTGGAGAGCTGGTGACTCGGCGATGAAGAACACTTGCTTTTTGTTTGTTTGATTGGTTGGTTGGTTGGTTGGTTTCTAGACAGAGTTTCTCCACGTAGCCCTGGCTGTCCTGAAACTCTTGTTTGTAGACCAGGCTGCCTCGAACTCTGAGATGTGTGCCACCACCGCCCAGCTAGAGCGTTTGCTCTTCTAGAGGGCCTGGACTGGGTTCCCAGCACCTTCATTAGAGTTTGTAATGCCATGATAAAACACCATGACCATGAGCAGCTTGGAGAGGGAASGGTTTATTTTGCTTACACCTCCACTTCACAGTCCATCAGAAGTCAGGGCAGGAACTCGAGCAAGGTAGGAACCTAGAGGTAGGCACTGGTGCAAGGTGCTCCACACTAGTCTGCCAGGAAACGCTTGGCCTGCCCACAGGCTCATCTGGGGGCGGGGCATTGTCTCAAATGTGTTTTCTTTTTCCCAAATGACTTCAGTCTGTGTCAAGTTGACATAAAATGAGTCTCGATAATGGATGAATCACATTAAATCCAGTACCAGGAGTTACTACACTATTTTTGGCCTCCTTAGGCACTTGGACACATTTTACACACACACACACACACACACACACACACACACACACACACACAATCTTAGGCCAGGTGTGGTGGCTCATGTGTTTCATCTTAGCACTTGGGACACGGAGGCAAACAGATCTGTCTTGGAGCCAGCCTTGTCTATCTACACAGTAAATCCAAGGCCAGCCAATGCTACATAGTCAGATTATCTCAAAAACAAAAGTCATCTTTAAAAAAATTATCATTAGGGGACTGGAGGGATGGCTTAGCTGTGGAGGAGGAGGAGGAGGAGGAGGAAGAGGAGGAGGAAGAGAAGGTGCTGGCAGGACTTGGGAGGCAGAGGCAGATCTTTGAGTTCGAGGCCACCCTGTTCTACAGAGGGAGTTCTAGAACATCAGGGATACATACACACAGAAACTCTTTCTCTAAAAACACCTTTCCCCCTAAACAAGGACTAAAATGTTAATGGGAGTGCTGTGTTGTGTTTTGTGTCTAGGCTTGGTCTCACTGTGTAGCCCTGGTTGGCCTCTAAGTTAGAGATTGTCCTGCTTCTGCCCACCGAGTGCTGGGATTAAAGGCCTGCTCAGCTGGAGCACTGCTATAACAGTAAATCCTGGAAACAAACAACCATCCCTACGGCAGTGATGGGTATGTCTGGAAGGCGAATGCCTTGAGGTTGTTAACTAGAAGGGGAAGTGCTAGTAAGCATAAACATTTTTCTAGATACAGTAAAAGGAAAGAGACAAGATATCATTATGCTTAACTATTTGTGTGTTGTGCACCTGTATTTGTGTGCATACTTTCAGTGATAGCAGTGTTCCTTTATTGCTTGCTCTCCACCCTCTTTTTTTTTTCCCCCTGAGATGTTTCCCACTGCACCTAGAACTTAACTGGTTTTTGGCTAATTAGCTGGTTTGGGCTAGTTAGCTGGTTTGGGCTAGTTAGCTGGTTTGGGCTAGCCTAACCTAGCCCGCCAGTGGTCCCATAGTGCTTGCTATCTTTGCCTCCACTCAGCGCTGTAGTTACAGGTCAGTACCACTGAGCCTACCTTTCATATGACCTCTAGAGACTCAAAACTCATATATGCCAAGCAAGTACTTTAGTTCCCTTGTATCACCCTCCTTGACACTCATGGTACTTATGCAGTTCACACAGTAACACTGTGCTCATTTTGCAGATGAAGAAATGCAGACCTGCAGAGATGGGCCCAAAGTTATATAACTAGTAGGTTGTGGTTTCAATGAGAATGGCCTTTGTAGGTTTTTTATTTGAACACATAGTTCTCAGTTGGTGTTGGTGGAAGAAGTAGGAGGTGTGGCCTTGTTGGAGGAGGTGTGCCACTGGGGTAGGCTTGAGGTTTCAAAAGCCTGCCCCTTCTGCTTGCTGGAGCTGTAAGCTCTCAGCAGTTTTCGCTGCCGTGCCTTTGCTCTACCATAATGGACTCTAACCCTCTAAAATCATAAGATGCTTTCTTGTATAAATTGCCTTGGTCTGCTGTTTTATCACAGCTATAGAAAAGTAACTAAGTGAATTGAGATCGGAACACAGGTGGTCTGACTCCAGGGCCTAAACACTAGATATGCATCTAACACATTTGAAAATCCCAATTGGTATGGTAATGGAATTTTAAAAAAGGTTTAAATTGGGGCTGGAGGGATGGGTCAACAGTTACGTGCACTGACTGCTCTTCCAGAGGTCCTGAGTTCAATTCCCAGCAATAACATGGTGGCTCACAACTATCTGTGATGGAATCCGATGTCTTCTTCTGGTGTGTCTGATGACAGCTACAGTAGGCTCATATAAATAAATCTTTAAAAAAATTAAATCGACTCTTAAAAACATTTTGTTTAATTTTTATACATTATATTTTGATCATATTCTTTTCCTTCCCCCAACAGCAGTAGAATTCTTTTCTGTACCAGTGATGACAGATTTTGGAAATATAAACAAGCTAGGGTGCTTGAAATTTGTTCATTTACAGATAAATGTCTTATCTCTAGTTGACTCACTCATTGTTGTTTTCAGAACCACACCTTTGAATGTTGTTCATTGAGGGGTTGAGTTGAAGTGAGACTTTTTTTTTCTCCAGAGACAGGGTTTCTCTGTATAGCCCTGGCTGTCCTGGAACTCACTCTGTAGACCAGGCTGGCTTAGAACTAAAGTGAGAGCCTTATGGAATATTGGTGCTGCATGTGTTGATTCAGACAGAAAGCAGAAATAGCTCGGGTGTGTGGTGGAACGCTATTTCTGAGGGTGAGGCTGGGCGTACAGCTCAGGCAGCCACAGTGCTTACCCAGAGTGTGAAAGTCTTGGGTTCAGTCCCTGGCACTGTCTCTCCACAAACAATAGCAGCAACAACTTAAAATATTTTTAAGACAGTTTCAGATCACCTAGTTTGCTCTCAAATTTGCAATATGGCCAAGGATGACCTTGACCTTCTGGTCTTCCCGCCTTCTCCTTCACACCAACAGACTTGCGTTTGGCGCTGGGAGTTGAACACAAAGGCTCTACCACTGAACTAAATCCTTAACCCACGGGTGAAATTTTTAGCATGCTACCAGTACATTCTTTCTTAACAGTGGTAGAGTAGTGAAACATTTACCAGTCCTTATGCAGTATTTGTTCCAGACACTGCTAGATATTTTATACTACTGTTGTTGCTGCTCTTCTTGTTGTTAATACTACTGTTTCATTTTAAAGAAGAGATTTAGCTTACAGTTCTGGTTCAGGCTTGAGAAATCACATCTGGTAATGATCTTTCTACTGGCAGAGAGCCCCAAGGCAGGGCAGGGCAGAGGCAATTTGAAGTGGGAGACACCCTAGAAGTGTGTCTTGAGCAGAGCAGATGGTGACTGTGTTGGGCTTCTCAGCAGGAAGCCAGCCACCTCTCCAGAGCAGCTAAGTTGCCAGGGAATCCTCCATGACTGTGCTAAAGGACTGTCTTTTTGACAAATGCCTGGGAGTGCAGTTGTGTTGAAGGAGAGAAGACCGATGACTCACCAGTTCTGGTCTGCCTGATGATAACCGTCCTATCSTGTAGTCCCAAGATAAGAGTCAGACATCCCCCAGGGAAAGAGAAGGAAGCCTTTGTGTGCTTTTGTTTGTCTGTTTTTCTGTCTGTTTTGAAACACCATTTCAGTTTGGAGCCAAGACTGTCCTTCTTGTTTTGGCATTACAGACATGAGCCACCATGTCCAGCTACAGTGCAATTTCTAATAGCCCCAGCAGTCTTAGAACAGGCTATGTTTATTGCAAATGAAGAAACCGATTCAAAAGATCAGCTTTCCAAGGTTGGACAGTTGTAGAGGTGAAGCAGTTCAGGGCACACTGCTGGAGGGGTGAGAAGAAACCGAGTCACCCCTGTGGGAAGGAGGGAGCATTGGCAATTATATAATTGGTGTTCATATTCATCAAAATAAGTCTGTGGATTAAAGGGGAAGGTTTAAAATTGGAGGCAATAGAGAAAAGGCAGATAAAATGTGAATCAGAAATAATGCCTTAAAACTTTGAACATTTTATTTAATGTATGCCTATAGTGGAGTTGTAGTTTTCTTTTTTGTTTTGATGGTGTTTTACTGTGTAGTTAACATTAGCTTGAAACCAGTTTCAAAACCCAGTTTCTCTTGTAGTTCTGGCTATCCTGGGAACTTGCTCTGTAGACCAGGCTGGCCTCAAACTCAGTGCTGCACCTGCCTGCCAAAAGATTGCCAGGATTAAATGCATGTACCACCACACCCAGTTTGTTTTGTTTTCAAATTTTCTTTATGAGAGTTTTACTATGTAGCATGGAACATTCAGGCTGGCCTGGAACTCATAGAGTGGACCTGCCCTGGCCTCATGCATGCTGAGGTTAAAGGCACGTGCCACCAACCTGGTCCTTAATTTTAAAATTTCATACAAGTAAACAGTACATCTTGATCATATGCACCCCCAGTTTCTTCTCCCACTCCTTCCAGAAACCACAGATTCCTTCCTCCCACTCTCCCCAGGCACCTCCAAAACTTCCCTTCTCTTCATTTCCTCTCAGATTTTGGAAATAACATATGGAGTCCTGCTGTGAGAATGCTGACTGATCTTGTTGGCTTGATCGAGTGGAGATTACCACAGCTGCAGTGCCATGCCTCCTCCCAGTGACAGCATTTCCCAGCACCTCTCCTCAGCCCACTGGCTGTTACATTCTTTCTGCCTCTGCAGCGTTCCCATAGGTGGAGTTGATAACGGATGTCCTGCTTAGGACTGAGCACTCACTCAGCACACTTACCTTTAGCTCTTGGACAGCAGCGAGTCTTTGTATTCACAGCCGAAAAGCTCTTCTGGCCAACACAGAGGGCAGCTTTAAATGTATGTGTATAAGTATAAATATTTGGAGGCAGTTTGACAACATGTTTAACAAAAAACAGTAATAGGTTCCTCCCTTGGACCTGGACCTCTCAACCCCTGGCTTGTGAACGGTCTTACAGGACCAGGCGTGAGTTTCTTCCTGTGGCTCAGGCCTCATATCCAACCCAAAGCCGTTGGTTACCCCCATCGCATTCATGCCACAGTGTTGTACCAGTGGGTACATTTCACTGGAAGGTTGGTATTGTGGCCGGCAGGGTTGGTTGAAGGGATACCATTGATGTCTTCTCCAACAGCCTGCATATTATCTTCTGGCACTGTGAAAGGTTGTGTGTGTGGGGAGAAGGTTTCAGGTCCTGTCCATCTTAATTTCTTTTTATATCTTGTAACCAAAGTGTATCTTCAGCAATACCATCTTACCATGTGATTCTCGTGGGCAACCAAGAGCAGTGCCCGCAGGCTGTTTTTTACAGTGTCTCTGGGGCCTCCATGACCAAGACCTTTTAAGGAGATATTCTGAACCTAGTTCTTTTTCTCTCTATCTCTGTCTTTCTTTGACAGGGTCTCACTRTGTGTCCCTGCCTGGTCTGGGACTTGATTTGTAAATCAAGCTGTTCTTGATTTTAAAGAGATATGCCTGCTTCTGTCCCCTTAATCCTGGGATTAAAAATGTGTGCCACCATATCTGGCTTCATTTTCTTTCTTTTTTTCCTTTCCTTTCTTTATTTTTTTTTGGGGGGGGGACTGGGGATTGAACCAAGGGTTTTCAGCCAATTATTTTTAAATTTATAGGAATAAATACATCAAGATCTCAAGAGATTAAAAAAAAGTAAAAAAAAAAAAAAATGAAAGATTGAGCTTAGGGCCTTGTAACTTTTTTTTTTTTTTTTTTTTTTTTTTTTTTACAAAATTATAGAGATACATACACATTTGGTCATCCCTCCTTAGCTAACCACCTCTGATGCCCTCATACATACACCAAGTGTAATAGGTGATTCTAAACCCGGTCAAGTCGATAGGGAAGATCAGCCTCAACATTACTCATGCAGCTAATCCTGCCAGTCTCCCAAGCAGGACAGCTTGGGTTCTACTCCCTGCTCCCACTCAGCATGTGAGATTCAGAAAGAAAGTGGCCTTATACTTAACCCCCCCAGGTTTCTTTTTTGGAACATTCTTCTGTAACAGGTATTTCCAGTATCAGAAGGTTTGCCCTTCTTAATGTGCTGCTGGTGTATCATTTGCACACATATGTGGAGGCCAGGGGTCGAAGACAAATGTCTTCCTCACTTGCTTTCTGCCTTAATTTTTTGAGGAAGGTTCTCTCAACCTAGAGCTCACCAATTCAGACCTCGAGTCCTAGGGATCCACCCTTTTCACTCACAGCTGCTGTTACAGATGTGTCCTGCTCCTGGCTTTTAAATGGGTGCCGGGCACCCAAATTCAGGACCTCGTGCTTGTATGACAAGCACTTTACTGACTGAGCTGTCTTAACTAGCCCCTGTAGTCCAGTTTTGTATATGCTATTTTAACAACAAGTTACTGGCTATACCCTAAATAAGTCATTTAAAGATTTTATTTATTTATTTATTTATTTATTTATTTATTTATTTATTGGTTTTTTTTGGGACAGGGTTTCTCTGTGTAGCTCTGGCTGTCCTGGAACTCACTTTGTAGAACAGGCTGGCCTTGAACT
>BDUI01000143.1:61214-71729 GCA_002335545.1 Apodemus speciosus
CTCTCTCTCTCTCTCTCTCTCTCTCTCTCTCTCTCGTTACAGCAAATGCTGTGTGACCAGCTGCCTCGGGCTCCAGCGCCACAAATTCACTGCCACAACCTCCCTTTAAACCGTGAGCCCAAAGAAACCCTTCCTTTTAACAAAGTTGCTTTTGTCAATCTTTTGCCCCAACAATATGTAAACTAATGCTGGCAAAAAAAAAAAAGAAAGAAAGAAAGAAAGAAAGAAAGAAAGAAAGAAAGAAAGAAAGAAAGAAAGAAAAGAAAACTTTTAACCACAAGATTTTCTGTTTGGAGCACCCAATCTCCCAAGCTATTTGCTTACATTAACCCTCTGAAGTACCGTAGGTGTGATTACTTACCTGTATGTTAAAAGTCCTGCTGTTCTGAGCACGTCATTATATTCCCAGCCTAGAACTCACTATCAAGAGCAGGCTAACCACAAATTCATGGTCCCCCTAACTCAGCCTCCCAAGTACTAGGATCATTTACTAGTTCTTGATCATATTCACCCTCTCCCCCTCCCCCTCGTGACCCACCCCTCCCCCACTTGCCCAATTTTTTTTTTCAAAAAAAATTTTTTAACCCTTCAAGTCCAACTTGCGCAGCATACATTCTTGGGTGTGTGGCTTTCCAATGAGGTTGCTTGACTCCAGGGGCTCCACTCTTAAAGAAAACTGACTCTCCTTCTCCCTGCACAGATCAATTGCCAAGAGGTCCCCAGCTATGGGTGGGATTTCAAGTCCACTTCCCTCCCTTCCTTCTCAGTCCTGGGATTTAATTCTTAAGTCTTATCTTTAGGGAAAGGGGTAAATGCCAAGTAAGTTGGCTTCCCGGGGCATACATCGTTCGACGCTGCTGTAAGGCTTAAATCGGTAATAAATTGTTGATTCAAAATGTTCAAGAGCAAATGGTTCAAAGGACCAGGGAGCATACGCGACCAAATTCCACTTACCTTGAAATTATTTTCTGACCATATAGTGAGCAGCAGTAGGTCACAGGACAGTCACTGGCCGGATTCCAGCTTAATTGTATCAGTTAGGAACCTTACAGCTATGGTGTCAGAATTGTATCTTGAGTTGGGGATAATGGCTCACACCTGTAATCTCTGCATTTGGAAGAAATGGGTTTGCTGCAAATTCAAGGCTGGAGAGTTTAGGTTCAGGCCAGCCTGGACTCCACAACTAGATCCTGTGATCTTAAAGGATCTTTCCTGTCAGAGAGCAACAATCCACTTCTAACGAAATTGCAGAGGTGGAACCTGGGAGGGGGGCGCTGGGAGAGCACCCCATGTTGGTGTTGCTTGCTGAGAGGGAGTGCTTCCCAAGGCACCTCTGGGCAGGCACCTTGCCTCCTCCTCACACAGATTGCCAGTATCTGCCTCTAGCCGTTTGCAAGCCATAGATAGACCTTGGAGGTCGCTGCCATCTCCAGTACAAGCTTGGGGTTCTGTTGCCCTTCGTTTCAGAACCCGAGTCTGCTGGGGGTGACCAAGGGGAGCCAGCAGCATCCCCTCCGGGGCCTCAGTGCGGTTGCTGTCTTGTGCAACCGACATGAGGCAGATGCATGACATTCTGGGCTCGAGAATTCGGGGTATTCAGAGCCAGACCAAGAGTATGTGTGTGGGGAGACAGCTGGCTTTACCAGCTTGCCAGAATCAGGGAGAGCGAGAGGACAGGAGACCACTTATCTCCCTCCCGGCCCCCTCTCCTCATTCCAGGCTCAAACACCAGACCAGTATGTCTCCAAGCAAGAAAGAAAAAAAAAAGAAAAAGAAAAAGGGAACACGGGACAACGCCACATGTGAGGGATGTTAGGAAACCCAAACACAGTTCAGCACTGATGTACTTAATTTGGTTTATAAAATGCAATTTGCAATTTCTGTGGAATCCTCTGTTAGTGTTAAAAGGGAAAACAAAGGGGCTCAGTTGAATAGAATCGGGAAAACAGAGCTGGGACTGGAATCTGTCGCCATCATCTGACTGGAGTCTGTCGCCATCAGGCTGGAGACTGCTCACAGGTCGCTGGACCACTCTATTAGTTTCTTCATCCGAAAAAACGTGATAATTGCCTAGTCAACTTTACAGAGGTTGGATAGAAACGTAGGAGTCTTCACTTACATGCTAGCAAAAGGCATATGTGTTACTGAAACGACTTATTTTTACTTTTTTTTAATCTGAAAGATTACTAATGAGTCTAGCTTGGTTTGCTCTCAAGCAACTTGTTTACCTGTCCAAGGCCTGTTTCCTACAAGCTTTCTTCTGAGAGCTTTACCCAGCATCAACCCAGAGAGTTTGGATGATGCTGACCGTTCCTTCTCCCTGGTAGACATTTGACCAATCAGAGCAAATCCCACCACCCACGTGACTGGAGCAAACCAATCAGCGGGCGACAAGTTTCAAGTCTGAGCATTTTGGTGGAACTGTTTATCGAGGTTGTTATCCTCTCTCTTCACTGGAACAGGCTGCAGGCTTGAGAGTTCTCGAAGCCTCCTCACTCCTCCAGAGGAAAGGCTGCCTAAAAACTGCAACCAGGAAGACAACCGGCCAGCAGATGAAGTCCAGTGGTACCTTTCGGTCCCGCAGTCCCTAACCTCAGCTCTGCGCTATGACCTGAGATGGGATGCTCTTGTCCTTGAGAAGAAGTGGATTTCTGAAACATGTATCCCCAGGAGTCTTGGCTGATTCAAAATTCAAAAGTAGGGCGGTGGTGGAGCATGCCTTTAATCCCAGCACTTGGGAGGCAGAGGCAGGCGGATTTCTGAGTTCACAAACAAACAAACAAACAAACACCAAAAACCAAAACAAAATTCTAAAGTAGTCTGAGAATCTACGCAGATAAGCCCACATACAACACCACGGCGTGAACTAAGCAAAGACAAGGGTTAAGCCACATCTTTATTTTTATGCGTTTATTTCTATGTATCTGGGGTGTGTGCGTGCAAAGGCCACAAGGGGATCAGGTGTCGGCTTCTTATCATGCTGTCTTTTTTCCTAGGGACAGGACCTCTCGTGGAACCCAAGGCTCTCTGTTTTTCTGCCAGGCCACCTGACCAGCAGGCCACAGGAATCCCATTCCCGGTCCCCTCTGGGGTGTCGGGGTCCGTTGACACATTCAGCTTTTATGCAAGTACTAAGGAGCCAGACTCAGGCCTTCGTGCTAAACCAGTGAGGGCGCTCAACCACTGAGTCATCTCCTCACGCCCTTACAACAAACATCCAGCAATCCAGAACCAGCCCAGATAACTACACTTCCTACCAGTCCCCAGGTGACGGCTCACAACACAACCGAGACCAATTACTAAAATAAAGAAATATTTTTTATTTTTCTCAGGTACGAAGTCCAAGGAAATACACATTTGTAGAAATTAAAAATAACATCAAAAAACGGGGATGACATTAGAAGTCGCGTGGAATCTGCCGAGTGTGACTTGGGGTGATTGGGGGTGGGGTGGGGGGGCTTCTCGGTTTGCCAAGACAGGTCTTAGCCCATGTTACAATTTCTGTGGTATCTGTTCAGAAGAGAGTTGTCACAGAATCAAGAAGCCCACACAACTGGAACAGGTTGAAACGAGAATGGTTCACAAAGCAAAACGGACATTACTAATTGGCACAGACTAGCTGTTGACACTAGTAAAATAAACCCCTTAGTATTTCAAACATCCCAGGTCGATACTTGAACCGTTCATTCATGTATGCAGGCATACACCTATTGTGTGCCGGAAGGCACTGTGCGCCACTCTGGGTAAAGGTACGTGGTCGGGTCTCCAGTGGAAGCGAGCGAAGAGAGCCACGCGCACTCTGGGAAAGCATCAGCAATGCTCCGGCTCAGAGCAAAGAACTGCACGCATCCGTCCAGCCCAGCTTCCACAGGGAAGGTATCGATCCGCTTCTCTCTCTCTCTCTCTCTCTCTCTCTCTCTCTCTCTCTCTCTCATCAGAATGACAGCCACTTTTTTTCTGTTTCGGGATTACAACAGGGATGCTGGGTTCTGTGAAAAGTTACAGGGGACTCAGAAATGGATGTTGGCTGCCACCGTAACACACAGAGGAAGACACTGGATGTCGTGGCGGAAATGGCTGCTGAGCCGCACCATTCACTTAGTAGCCAGAGGAGGCACCGGGGAATGACGCCGCTCCATCTCCCGGTGCCCCTTCACCAAGACTGTCCAGACCGGCTGCTCTGCCCTCGGCACGTGCCTCGGGGCAGCGCCCACTGGCCCAGACTTAGATATGGAACTTGGGGGTCTCGCTAAGCCACTTCTTCCTTGACAACAGGAGGCGTTTCTTGGCCATTGGCGAACTGGATGGAAGGTGGAGTCTCCAGGCCTTGCTTTGCAAAGGACATGGCTCGCCCCCTCCACAGTGGCCACAGCCTTGACCCCTGGAAGTTTCTACCGGCGTTCTCCTTTCTCCCTGACTTGGATCTGCGTTCTCTTTGACTGACTTACAGGGTGGCTGAGAAGTGATCAACTCACTTGTGATGCCCGGTCACAGCAAAGGACGGTTTGATCATTTCTAAGCAGCCCTGATGAGCCACCCTACTGGGCATTAGCTCTCAGGCCCACCAGTTAACAGAGGCAGGAAAGCTGTGGGTCCCTGAGAGAAGCCAATGAGGAGGCTGGATTTTCAAACCGAGGCCTTCCACATCCGCTGGTTCATGTGCACTGTAAAGGGTTTTGAGGCCTTCACAATAAAAGCATTTGTTTAATGCACTGAATATTCAAAGTGCTTAAAGTGTTCATTTTATTACCTAAGTCTAGACCATCCGGGCATATAATCACTATGAATTGAATTGTATAAATGCTCTTGTAATGAAAAATATATGCAGGTCACTGTATTTAAAAAAAATGAAATTTTAAAGTGAATAGCCCTTGATTTGGCTTCTTTAATAAAAAGTACTAAACTTAACATTTTTTTCTCTTAGTGTATTTTCATAAATCATTCTTACATAAAAAAAAGTCTAAAGAATCTGTACAAGAATAATCTTCCACTCTCTGTAATGCCTCCTCTGCATATGAATTTGTTCATAAAAGATTGTCTTAGAAAATATAAAAATATTGCTACAGTGTTGGTGCTATCCATTCTCCAGGGAAACATACCTTTGTACATTGAACAACTACTAGGAATTCTTAATGAAATTCAAGTCCTGGATGTGTGCCACAGATATGTCCCGATCCGGGTGACCATCCAAGCCTGTCCGTCCTCTGTCTACTTCCAGAAACTGTCTGTGACACTCCCTGAGTGAGACAAGGATTCTCCCTCTTTCAAAAGTCATCATTGATTTCTGTGGATATCCTTAGGGTGACACTCTGCAGAGACAGGGGAAGAGGAACATCAAAGACGGAAACAATTCCAGCGGTAAGTATGACATGCTCAGAAGCTTTCTCCCACCGAATAGGCGACTCCCTCTACTGTCCCCTGCTTGAACTGGGTCCTGAAGGATTGATTCTCTTGGCTTTATCATTTTAGCCAGCAACTCACTTGCTTTAGGAAAGGAGAGTCTCCCTGGGGTCAAATATCCTGTCTTACCTTCCCTGGGTTTTAGGAATGGTTTTCAACAACGATATTATTTTTTTTTTTTTTGCACAGTAATATTTTCTGGTCTTTGGAACTAGTGAAGGCTACTTGAACACAGCCTGGACTTTGAGCATTGAATGACAGATAACATGAGTGTTTCATTGGTGAAGTGACCACATTAGACACACTGGGGATGTGTCTAATGTGGCCCCCCTTGGAAGCTAGCTAACAACATTGTGTAGCCCTCGAGTTCCCTCCTCCCAAACACATTATACGGCTAAAAAAAGGAAATGTTTCTCAAAAAATCAAGAACTTAGGCCAGGCGTGGTGGCGCACACCTTTAATCCCAGCACTCGGGAGGCAGAGGCAGGCGGATTTCTGAGTTCGAGGCCAGCCTGGTCTACAGAGTGAGTTCCAGGACAGCCAGGGCTGCACAGAGAAACCCTGTCTCAAAAAAAAAAAAAAMAAAAAAMAAAAAAAAATCAAGAACTTTTCTAAATTTTCACTAATCCTAACCATCAGGGATCCATATAATATTTGAACCGAGTAAATCCTTACCTGGAAATCTTGGATGAATGTTAGGAAATAGAAAATAAAACCAAACGCCACGGTCCACTCGCAGATGGCGCTCACCACGTGATAAATATAGTCCTAGTAACAGTGAGGAGACAGGTGTTTAGCCAGAAAACGACCTCATCGCAACGACATAACCTGAAATACGAGATAATCAGAGCAGAGGACCAAGCCGTCCGGTGAACGTAAACTGTAACCTTGAGCAAATACCAGATGCAAATCCTGGCAGCCCAGAGGCCAGAGACCAGTCAGCAGCTGATTGGAATTCAAGCAGTGCCCAGCCTGCCCTAGAGCTCTCACTCCTAGTTTGAAGTCTTGAGCTACAGAACTTTAGAAGGAAGATTAAGAAGCACAGAATGGCCAAGACCATTCTGTGGCAGATCTGGACAGCAGTAAAGAAAGGGTTTGGTTTTGTTGCCCTGCCCTGGGGACTCCATAGTTGAAGGACACACTGAAATGTCTGGGGGGCACTCCCTCCCAGGGATCACCCCAGGACGGATGTGTGTATGCCTATAAAGCCAGCTTGGCACTCTGATAGGTTTTTTTATGTCTCTCTGTCACTGTGGGCATTGGTTCTGCAGAGTGCTGCTTTGCACAATAAGGCAAATACAGCTGCACAGCAAACACCAGCAGCGAGAGACCCATCGGATGGCTCCTCCTGGAGTTAAAGGACTCCAAGGGTCGCCTGTGTCTGGAGAAATAATGACACAGGTGGAGGTTGAGCTAGACAAGATCAAAGCCCATGTGTCTTCAAATCATTCCAAGTCTCTTGCTTTTACTTGATTTTTGCTTTAATTAATTAATTAATTAATTTGTGGTGTTGAGGATTGAGCTCAGGGCCTTGCATAAGCTAGGAACGTGTCCTAGCACTGAACTCCACTGCCAGCCAGCACACTTGATCCTCACAGAATGGGAAAGAATATGCCAGTGCCGTTTCAGAAGTAAAAAGGCCCCCATGTCTGCATGAGTATCCCTCTGTCTCTGTCTGTTGTCTGTGTGTATCTTCCCCTCCCATCTCCCTTTCTGCATGCGTGCGTGCGTGTATATGTATGTATGTATGTATGTATGTATGTATGTATGATGTATGTTCATCTGTTTTTTTTACCTTCATCTGAATTCTGATCTGCTTACATGCCAAGTCTGTAGACACTTGGTTTGAGGCCTGTGCTGTCAAGTAAACAAGTCAGTTCTAAGGCGATGGTTCTCTTTGACCCTCTCTGCTCATCCACAAAGATTTAATGGATGACATCAGACTCTGCTCTACAGATGTTCACATCCATTGTTCTCACCCAGGGTCACAACAGAGCAGAGCCCGGGCCAGTCGGCTCAGAGACAGAGAACAGCGCCCTCTAATGGGTGGTGCCAGCAGAAGGAATCATACCCTACCCAGGGGTCATTCCTGGACATTGAAGATGGCTTACAAAAGCAGAGAGAGGGCAAGGAGTCATGGAGATGGCTCAGAGGTTAAGAGCAGCGCTGCCTCGCAGAAGACGGGGCTTGTGTCCCAGACCCACTTGATGGCTCACAAGTGTCTGCATCCCCAGTTCGAGCACCAAGCATGCGCATGGTGTGTTTACATCCATGAAGGCAACATTCGCGCACACATGACATAAATATTTCAAAACCAAGTGAAGTGTAAGACTGGCAGATGGCTCGTTATGTTTAAGGCACCGTGGCCAAGTCTGACGGCCTGAGCTCAGTTTCTGGAGTTCACGTGATGAAAGTTCTGATCTCCACATGTGTGCTGCTGCTGCTGCTGCTGCTGCTGTGTGTGTGTGTGTATGTGCATGTGTGTGTGTGTGTGTGTGTGTGTAGTAAACAAAATCATTTTTTAAGAAAGGTGGGGCCATATGATACCGAGAGTTCACGGAATCAGAGTCCCAACTTCTCTATTCCGTGTGTACATGCAGAAGAAGCTATATGAATGGCGATGAGTTACAATCCTCCCCCTCCCCCCTTCAGGTACACGGAACAAAGTGTACAAGGAAAAGTTAATATACTACGTGGAAGTTCAAGGCAGGGCCTAACTATTACTCTATCCAGACAATTGGCTTAAGGGTTCCCACTGCAGTCATTGATACTGGAAGCAGAAGGCAGCATCAGAGTGCTTCAGTAAAGAAAACCAGACACTGGATACTTTGATGCTCTTTTTGTTAAGGCCACGGCTGGTCCTAAAGTCATACTTCTTCTGCCTTGGCCTTTGGAGTTCTGGGATCGCAAGCACGAGCTACCCACCCTACCCTGCTCCTTTTTACAGTTTCAGATCGAAAATGGAAGAAGCTAACAGATTTTCAACAGCCCAAGGGCATGTGGAGCCATAGATTGCACTTGATTTGTGGGGAAACACTACCACCTAGTGGCTAAGAATTGAAGTACATCTGGACTTGCTCTGTGGACTGTATCCATGTAGGTCTCCTTGGCCAGAGGAGAGAACGCCCCTCAGTTAGGGCTCCCTCTCCACCACCACGATCTTTTGACGAGCTAGTCAAAAGAAACATTTTTAGAAATCTTAGCCGGAGCATTCTGTTCTTCAGCATCGTCCCTGTAGCTTTCTTAATGGCTCCCATTGCGAACCAGAATCTTCGGTGCTTTTTGAAAACTCTTGCTCTAATCACGCTGTTCCTCTGCCCATCACGGCATCCACGCCCTTCCTCTCACCTCTTTCTTTTAGCGTCTCATCCAAGGTTTTGCCGAAATTGTTTTTTTTTTTTTTTTTTTTTTTTTTTTTGGAAAACACGAGTGACTTCCTTTGCTATTCAAATCCAGGACCCTCGTTCCTCGAACTGCTCAGCTATGTCCGCCAAGGACAATTCTTTCCCTTCTTTTAAAATGTCCTTCTCTCAGTCTCCGGGATAGACAGACACCATGCCCTAGTCTGAGGTGGGAATTAACTATTGCGTCTGTGGTTCTACAACGCACTGTGGGACTTCGATTCATCATGGCTCTTACTTGTAAAGTATTATGTTTGGCAGAAGACAGCCGCTGTTTGCCCTCTGAGCCCCAGGCCTCCTTGGGGACCCACTTCCCCACAGCTGTCCTTCCTCCTGGACATTCCCATCGACTCGGTTCGTGAGAACTGTCTGAGGGCAGCACAGCACAGTTCTGGTTCTTCCATTGGCCTGTTTGTCTTCCTGTTTGTCTTGGCTGAAGACATTTTTCTTACCCCTTGAAAAGCCCCTGTTACTCTCTTGTGTCCCGAGCACCGTTTACCCACTCTGGCCAAACTGACGCATACTGAGGCAACAGTAGGTGGATCCCCAAACTAACCAGTTCCCCTGAACAGGAGAGATTCAAGAGTGGGGGGGGGGACCTTTTGCTTTTAAGAAAACCCAAATGCAAGGCAGTGGGTTTGCCACACATTCTCAGGAGGCAGAGGAGGGTGGATTGTTGGGAGTTCAAGGCCAATCTGGCCTATACAGTGAGTTCCAGGATAGCCAGGGGCTACACAGAGAAACCCCATCTGGAAAAAAGAAAAGGAAAAAGAAAACCTAAAGCAACAGCAAATCCCATGTTCCTGCTGTTGCACAACTGTTCTGATCATGTCCCTCACTGTGTGTGTGTGTGTGTGTGTGTGTGTGTGTGCTCTCTCTTACAGAGCTTCTTTCCCAAACCACAGCTGCACTGGAGCGCTACACTGTAGACCAGCAGCTATCTCGGATTCCCTGCTGTCTCTTGGAGCTAATTATCACTATCACGATGCGACAGTAAGCCAAGTCCATGTCACAATGGCCCCATACTTTACAGTCCACACTAGGAAAACACAGCCTTCTAGGGCTTGCCAGCCACAGTGTCACAGAGTCAGGATCAGTAACCCTACCAAGGGTAAACGGTTACCTTTTCTTTTGGATTCCATTCCAGCTTGGTTATAGAAATTAGTGAAGCACAAGCAATCACTTATAAAATAAAAGAGGGGTTTGTTAAGGAAACAGCAGAAGAAATCAGATCCTTTGTTATTATTAAAATGATCCTATTAACATAATTATTACACAATCTCTAAATATAACATTGCTACAATCAGACCAGAGATATGAACATTTTGGACTAATTGCAGACCTTCAGTCATGACAGCAGCTAATTTACAGCAGGGGAATAGAACACTGCCTGGCCTTGCCTAGAGTCTTAGGTTCAGTTCCCCGTACCATAAAGAAAACACATAAATCAATAAACTACAGTATGGAAATGCAACTATTCCTTAGCAAAACTTTTTGGATGTTGTGGTGGTTTGAATAAGAACGGGTCCCTAGGCTCATAGATTTGAATGATTAGTCACCAGGGAGTGGTACTCTGATAAGATTAGAAGGTTTGGGAGACGAGGCCTTGCTGGGCTTCAAACCATCAACCCAGGCCGGTATCTCCTTCCTCCCTCTCAGCCATTGGATCAGGATGTAGCTCTGAGTTACTTCTCTGGCACCACGCCCCCCCCCC
>BDUI01000143.1:123032-153888 GCA_002335545.1 Apodemus speciosus
CAGGGCTACACAGAGAAACCCTGTCTCGAAAAACCAAAAAAAAAAAAAAAAATTGTGATTGAGGATACATAAAGGGAACACCCAATTCCTGAAAACAAGATCGTGGTGCTCAAATTAACCTTATTTGTCTAGAAGCTACTAGGTCCAATTTGACCCCAGGTCCTGATTGTTTAGGAGAAGCTATGTGTCAGGAAAGAACACACAAGGCTGGGAGAGAAGAAGGTTGGATGTTTACCAAGAAAAACAGTAAGGAGAGTTAGACCATAGGGTGGTATCATTATTTGATTGGCTGATTTTGTGGTGGTAAACAACTCACAAAGGCTAGAGACAGCACTATCGCCCTAGAGATAGCATTGGGGGTTAAAGGTGAGTGCTTTTAAGAAAAGTTAGCCTGGTGTCGAGGCTGCCTGGGTCCCAGCACTTGGAGAACAAAGGCAGAAAATCCGGATTCAGAACCCAGCTTTTAGCTACACTGCAAGTCTGAGGCCAGCCTGGACTGTATGAGACCTCGTTTAAAAGTCGAAAAGAACCGCTAAACATATGAATTAAGATTCTAGAGTGTAGGTGGAGGAAACGGATTCGTTTGCCAACTCTTTGTGAGGGATAAGAAAAAGAATTGAGGAGACAGAGCTTGTTTCTTGCCGGAAAGACTTGGGCATTTTAATCATTAATAAAGCTAGAGGAGACAAATGTGGCAGGGTTGGGAGTTTCGTTTTAGAATATATAGTCTGAAGAATCTGAGGGATGTCTACATGAAGACAAGAGCTGGGTGCTTGGGGAACGGAGGTGTCATTTGAAGTAGCGAGATCACCGTGGAGCAAGCACTGTCACTGAATCCCGAGGAAGGAGAAGGGGAGGGGAGCTGGGGCAGTCCAGCGGACACTGGCAATCTTCGCCCAGAATTCTAGGAGTTCAGAGAAGCTGGCGAGCCGGGACTAAAGTGCGAATTCGTTAGAGTGGATTGCTCTGCCGGCACAGCGAAAGTGAGCATCCAAAAGTCCTAGAAATCCGAAATGCCCCCTACTGGCTCTTGTCTTGAATACTCTGGTTTCCAACTGGTGTCTGCTTTGAATGCCGAATGCTGCAGAGTTAGGAATTAAGGCCTGAGTAGGCCACTAGGGGTTGGGGTGGGCCTTCGAAGGTTATGCTCCCTCACCTCTCCCCATCCCCCAAGGACCCCCTAAGGTTCCAGCGTGCTTTCCGCTTCCCGGTTGGCTGCCAAGTGCTGCCTCACGGTCCTGACCACCCTGGCAGGCCGAAATGTCTCTGAAATTCCGAGGGCAAAGAAACTTTTTCCTCCTTTGAATTGTTCTTGTTTGGGCATTTTGTTCAATTAATACAGCTGACCTAAAGAAAAAATGTCTCTGAACGGGTGGAATCGCATACTTGTGATTCCCAAGTTCCGGAAGCTGAGGCAAAAGAATCGCTATAAATAAGTTCAGAGCTAGCCTGGACTACAAGTGCTAGCCTGGGCTACGGTTTTTCTTTACCAACCAATCAATCAATAACTCAATAAGTGACAAATAAACTCTCTGACCTCTGCTTTCTAACACTAGATCATAGACTCTCTCCATCCAGTGGGGCACTGCCGGTTACCTGAAGGAAAAGAGGCTACCTAGAGAGAGAGAATGGGGAATCTGAACAGATAGGCTTGTAGGCTTCCCCACCCGGTCCAGAAGGAATCATGTCGGAGTGATGAAGTCTCTATAAAATCCCAAAAGGATCGGAGTTAGAGAGCTTCCCCGGTAGCGGAACATACTCTGGTTTCTAAGAGTTGGTACACCGGAAGAGGGCATGTGACCTACAGATCTCTTCCCCTTTCTGACTCTTCATTTTTATCCTTTCTTTTCTTTTGGGTGGTGTGGGTATCAAACCCAGAGCCTGCACATGATTGGCAAACACTCTATTCCTCAGATCGTGGTTTTCTGAGATGCCAGGTCTCCAATATCCAGCAAAGGTAGCCTCAAATCTGTGACCCTCCGCCTCTGCCCCCTGAGCACTGAGATTATGCAAGTGTGAACGACCACACCTGGTACCTTAAATGTGCATCTCTGTTGTTAAGATAAACACTAGAGTGCGGCGGGGGAATGGGTTTATTCCCCTTACAGGCTATAATCAGTCAAGCCTTGGAAGCCAGAGCAGGAACTGAAGCTTGGAACCTGGAGGAACTCAAACTATTGGCTTGCTGCCTAGCTTGATCAGTTTCCTTTCTTTAGCGGGATGGGTCCATCTGCCCAGGGTGATACTGCAGAGAGTGTTCGGTGCCCTCCCACATCCATTATTAATCAAGAAAATGCGTGCTCACAAGCCAATCCGATGGAGGCATTTTCTCAACTGAGGCCCCTCTTCCCAGGTGAATATAGCCTATTGTCTGCTAGGCAAAGCTAAGGGGCACATTTGGCCAATTTGTAGCCTTTGTAACACATTATAATGAAATAGCAATGTAAGAAAGTTACTTCCTGCATTCTGCCAGCTGCTCAAGCACCTGGTGAGATAGGGGTTTCGGGGACTGTGGGAACTTTAGTTTGTATTGTGTCCATAAGCCATAAGCACTGAGAAACCTGGGGGACGAGGGGCGGGGCTTGACTGGCATCTAACTAGAGGGCCCAGTATTGGGCACTGAACCCTTGGGATCTGCTACTATGCTGGTTTTGAGCTCACAAGTCTTCTGTGTTGATTACAGTGTGAGAGTAGAGGGAACACGGGATATTGTTGGTTGAGAGGCAAGTTCTGATTGTATAGAGCAGAACGGCCTTAGTGTTATGCCAGGAATCGGTCGATAACTTTCTGCTTCAAATTTGTACCTCTGAAAAGCAGTCGTGGGTTAATGGTGATCGCCGTGGGTGTGGTATTAATCTTGGCCAGGAGGGGGCGGTGGAGGAATACTGCAGGAACAGGCTCTTGATTCCTGGGGAATCTGGTGTGTGGCTTTTGCTTCGTATTTCTTCAGCTGCACTGCAAATCGGTGTGTAAGTATGTGAAAACGGCGTGATCTGCTCCAGCCATGAATGCCCAGAAAACAGTCTTCCTTCCTTCCTTCCTTCCTTCCTTCCTTTTTCTTTCTCTCTTTCTTCCTTTCTTTTTTAAAATATGTATTTATTTTATGTATATGAGTACACTGTAGCTGTCTTCAGACACATACCAGAAGAGTGAATCAGATCCCATTACAAATGGTTGTGAGCTACTATGTGGTTGTTGATAATTGAACTCAGGACCTCTGGTGGAGGGATCAGCGCTCTTAACCACTTTGCCATCTCTCCAGTCCCAGAAAACAGTCTTATCACGCCCTTGCCATCTTGGTGTGGGTTTGCTGGCCTCTCCCTGCCGCCCTTCCCTGATGGAGACACAGACCCAGGGTGCCCCCAGGCCTGACACCCCCCCCCCCCCCCCCCCCCCCCCCCCCCCCCCCCCCGCTCTCAGTAAGAAGCATCTCAACAAGATGCAATAAAAATCGGTGCTTAGTGGGAAATCTAAACTTTTGAGAAGGTTTCTAAGAAATAGTGCAGCAGGCCCAGGGCTCTGTCACTGTGACACTGGAAAACAAAAATACTGCGGAGAAAAATAAACTAAGTATCAAGTTTGAGAAACACAGTCAAGAAGATCAGAACAAACCAAGAATAAGACAAATGGCGATTACAAAGATAACGGCACAAACCATTTAACTAGAAAGCCTGAAAAAAAGAGGTGGGCTGGAGGGGAGGGGGAGAGGGAAGAGTTCAAGGCTTGCCTGGAGACGTTGGGAGTTCGAACCCAGCTGGGGCTACTTGAGACACTGTTTCAACATCCTCCACACCCCTTCTTCCCAGCTTCTCCCACTCCTATCCCCTCCCCCTACCTAGCCCACCCCCAAACAAAACAAAACAAAACAAAACCCAATAATTCTCAAACCAATGGACAAAACCATCAAAAAGCTTTAGGAGAAGTGGGATAAATTGAAGACTATACAAATGAAACAAATTAGAAAACAAAGGGATTTCATTTTAATTTTCTTTTATTGACGGGGGTCTCACTATCAAGACCAGATTGGCTTTGAACTCATAACCTTCCTGCCTCAATGTCTCAAGTGCTTTACTGGTATGCAGTGTAATGAGGGTGATTTCCCATATTAAAAAAGAAAGAAAGAAAGAAAGAAAGAAAGAAAGAAAGAAAGAAAGAAAGAAAAAAGACTCAGGTAGCCCAAACAATTCTCCAAGTGAATTTGACCTAAAAACTTAGTTAATTCTCTATAACATTCCAGGTCTTTTTTTTTTTTTTTTTAAACAAACAATGCCAGTTCAATGACTATACTATTCAGTTGTATTTGAGGGTCCCTGAAGTGGCTCAGCCGGTTAAGGTACTTCCAAGGCTGACTACTTGAGTTCTAGTCCCTGAACCCACAGCATGGAAAGACAGAAATGACTGCCCCCACCACACACACACACACACACACACACACACACACACACACACAGGAGTTCCTGTGCATACACAAACATATACGCAAATAACTAAATATAGAAAGGGGAAAAAACCCAATGTGTTCTTAGCAGATCACCCATCAAAAGCTAAGGCTTCAGATCATATCTAAACCCATTAGTTTCCCCTGCTTTGCCACAATCACCGTACCTGTGACCTCAAAAATGTATTTGGTAAACGCCTTGATTAGTGACTTTTGTTTTTCCAAAAGGAATTAAACCTCATATAAGAACGTCTAGAGTAGATTATGTCATTTGGGGCACGCTGACTGTGCATTCCCTAGCCACGATCTTTCAGATTTTCTTTCAAAGATGAATTTGAGACAGGAGCTGTGTTTTTTTGGTTCAGCAGGTTGCCCATCAGCGTACTGTAGGGGATTGCTTAACCTGTTGATCGATCGGGTGGGTCCCCCCAGTCTCGTCCCGAGGGCCCAGAGGGCAGAGCCCACAGCGCACGCGCAGACGGGAGGGCGCGCGCCTGCCCTTGCCCCTCCGCCCTCCAGGTGGCGCTGGCGAGCCGCCGCCGCCTCTCCGAGGCCAACCCCGGGTGGCGCCGGGCGCCTTGCGGGCCCTGGGTCCGCCTCCGCCGCGCCGAGGGCGTGGGCTCCGGGCTCCCGGAAGCGGCGGCCGCGGCGTGGAGCCCAGCGGGCCGTCGGTCGCCGGAGCGACCATGCGCGGCAGCCGGGGGCTGTGAGCTAAGCGCGGCGGCGCGGCCCGGGGCCCCTGAATGGCAGCTCGCTGAGGCGGTGGCGCGGCGCGGGCTCCTCCCGGCGTGGGGTGGCGGGGCCGGGGTGATGCTGCTTAAGCTCCTGCAGAGACAGACCTATACCTGCCTATCCCACAGGTATGGGCTCTACGTCTGCTTCGTGGGCGTCGTTGTCACTATCGTCTCGGCTTTCCAGTTCGGAGAGGTGAGTAGCGGAGCCGGAGCCTCGGAGCCGCGTGCGCAGCTCTCCCCGACCGAGCCCCGCGGGGCCGGCACCCCGAATCTCCCTCCTGCCTCCCCATCCTCCCTGCGTGCAGCCTGGGGACCAGCATTCGGCCCACTAGTCCCAGGCGCGAGGAGCGCGCATCCTCTCCCCGGCTCGCCTGCAGCAGCTGGACTGGACGTCCGGGCCTCTCATGCTTCAGCGTGCGCATGGGACCCCTTCCTTCTGCAGGGTGTCCCCAAGAGTCCTCTGGTCATTTGATTTTGGCTCTAAGGCCTTGCGCTGGTGAAACTCTTTCCCAGGGTTTGTATCTTTCTGTAGCGAATCCTTCATTCCGTGGCCCTCCTTCGGATCCAGCCCAGCGGTGCCACCCTATTAATCTTTCACTGTTGACCAAACACCTTATCTTCTGTTTCTTCTGGATCTCAGACTTTGTCTTAGAGGCATGCGCGGCTTTGCATGTGAATTTTGCGCGGTTTTGCATGTGAATTTTGCAGAGTGAAAGGGGAAGGGTTTTTTTTTTCTTTTTACTAACTTTTTTTTTTTCATTTTTCATAATTGCTCTTCTGGGTTTTGTACTGCTGCATGTCAGCGGGTGGAGGCCTTACTCGTGAGAATGCACAGGCTGATGGGAAGAGCCCAGTGCTTATCTCCGACGAACTAAGAGTAGGGCCCTTGTCAGGTGACTAGGACTGCCTGCCGGATCTTGGACTCCAGCCCCGGACCTCTTGAGAACCAGCACAGACCCTTGCGTCATGGGCCATGCTAATACTTTTTAGATCAAATCGTTGTCCTTCTTGGACTGAGAACTGCGCTTAATTGATGTGCAGTAAAGCGGTTTGGTTGGACTGTAAACTCTTCAAAGGGCAAAGGCAACCGGTTTGGGAGGTGTGAAACGCCAAGATTAAATGCATTTTGTGCTCCTTTGGAGACATATCTTGGAACGTTTTGGGGACTGCAATTACTCTTCAGTTTAAATTTCAGTTATTTGATTCTTGCTAGTCTGATGCAGCATTCTCTATCTTAAGTGTGCAAAGGGATATTGAGCAGGTCAGAAATAAATGGGCACAAGTGTGCTATTCAGCAAAACACTGCCCCTAGAGACAGGAAGAAAAGTGTGTGCTTTCAAAGAGTCTGAAATGGTCTCCCTGTTTTATTTATTTGCTTATATTTTAGTAAGAGGTTTAAAGGGTTTTATAATTAGCAGAATGCTCTTATAAAACTGCACAATGCACATGTGTGCGCTCTGCACCTACCCCGGACTGTAAGCTCCGTGGGGGAGGTGGTATCGGTTAAAACGCGGTAACCCTAGCCGGAGCCCCTTGCCAGGCAAGCCAGTGTGTGCATACTAAGCATCTGTTCGGTGACTGGCTGAACAGCATGGCCTGTTTCTAAGTGCGTTTTTAGTGGTTCTAGGGACTAGAAAAAAGTAATTTTACGGGTGAGAATGAGACTGTCCCCGACTTCCAAGTGTGGGATATTTAAATTGCCCCCGACTTCCTGGTCGGCCTATGTTTCGTGCGTTGTAACTTGATATGTTTTTGCATAGTTAGTGTCTTACTGCTTTTGGATGACTTTTGTTTTTGAGAAAGAGCCTCGCTAAGTTGCCCAGGCTAGCCTGAAGTTCCCAGCCTTCCTTTGGCAGCCCGTTCAAGGGCTAGGGTTACTGGTTTATGTTTTTAACGTGGTTCATTTTAAGTGAGCTGTTTTACTGACCACGGTGTAAAATAACATTTGGTACAGCCTTGCGTTTGAGACAGGGTCTCACCACATAGACCAAGCTGGGTTGGAGTTACCTATGTAGACCAGGCTGGCCTTGCACTCAAATCTACCTGCCTCTGCCTCCAGAGTGCTGGGATTCAAAGTGTATGCCACGAGGTCTGGCTCGTGGGCACAGATCGTAAAGTTTAGATTAAATGAGAGAAAGAAGAGTAAAAATGTGTCACCAGGTAGCAGGAGAGGTGGCGGCAGTTCACGTGTGGTGGGCAGAGGGCTAGGGAGGGCTAACCTGGATGTGACTAATGGCTCCAGTCGGTACTAAGCACGGTAATAACAAGCCTAGTCCTTACTAGGTGTTCTCTTAACCGCGTCACACACTCATTTAGTCTTCACAGCGTCATCTGATATGGACAGTATTAGTTCACCAGCTTCACAGGTTAGGCCGCTGAGGTGTTCGCATAAATTAACACAGCAAATTCACAGCAGACGTATGCTTTCGAACTTAAGACAACTGGCTTTGATGCCAGCGTCATAATAACACCTCTTTTAAAGATTTATCTATCTAATTTATCTTACTCGGATCAGTGTTTTGCCTGTATGTATATGTGTGAGTAAGGATGTCAGATCCCCTAGACCTGGAGTTACAGACAGTTGTGAGCCACCATGTGGCTGCTGGTAATTGAACCCGGGTCCTCTGGAAGAGCAGCCAGCGCTCCTAACCACTGAGCCATCTCTCCAGCCCCCAATAATCCCCTCCATATATGTATGTTATGTACACACATGTGTGTGCACATGCGTCACTTTGTGCTTTTGGTTCTTTCTCTGCACCTTGTGGTTCCCAGGGGTCAAACTCAGGTTAAGTCGCATGTCCCCTCATCCTCGAAGCCGTCCCCTCAGCGGCCACCACCTTTCTTTCCCCTGCTGGGCTTTGAACCTGTGACCTGGTGCATCCTGGCTGCTTCACCCGAGCTCCGGATGGTTTCTCAAGCAGCCCGGGCTCTGCCTATCACATCTGGGAGGAGATCTGACCCCTCTCAGCTTCCTCTTCTTAAATACAGGGAAGGCAAGGCTGTGTTGCTATCGGGGTTGCTAGTGGAAATTAAGTGTAGGAAGCACTTGGTGAGATTGATAGCGCCTAACGAACTGTTGCTAAGCCTTAAGGGTTGATGCTATCACCATCAATTGATAGCCTCAGCCTTCGCCTTGAAATATCCCCGTGAGCGAAGACTTGGGTTATGTAGGTGGCACCTGGCAGTTAACTAGCTGTGACCCAAACGATGGCTAAGAAGACCATTGTTAAATTGTGGGCTCATTAGTCCCCTCCTCTTAGTGTAGGAGGTAGAGTGGGTATTTGGAGATTTTTATTTGTGTGTGTGTGTGTGTGTGTGTGTGTGTGTGTGTGTTTGTGTGTGTGTCTACATGTCTGAGTGTGTCTACACGTCTGTGTCTGAAGATCTCCTGGAGCTGGAGTTACTGAACTGGCCTTCTTAGTATGGGAGCTGAGGGGGCGGTGGTGGCACACGCCTTTAATCCCAGCACTTGGGAGGCAGAGGCAGGCGGATTTCTGAGTTCAAGGCCAGCCTGGTCTACAGAGTGAGTTCCAGGACAGCCAGAGCTACAGAGAAACCCTGTCTTGAAAAAAATCAAAAAATTCATTATGGGAGCTGAGATCCAAACTCCAGCCTACCAGAAGAGCAATAAATGCTCTTAAACCCATTGAGTCATCTCTCCAGCCCCTACTCCTGCCTCCTGCTCCCCCCCCCCATGTGTGTGTGTGAGTTTGAAACAAGGTCACTTGTACCCCAGGCTAGCCTCCAGCTCCATATGTGCCTGAGGATGATCTTGAAATTCCTTTGGACCCTTCTGCTTCAGCCTCCCTAATGCTAAGGTTAGAGTTGTTATATAGGATTATAATTTTGTTATTGAACTATATTAAAGTTTATAGACCACTGTGCCCAGTACTGGGGATCTAATCCTGGACTCTATGCGCGTTAGGTAAACACTGTACTAATTAAGCTACCCCCACCCCCAGGTTGTTGCTTTTTAATTAGCCGTTTGAACACTTGTCCAAATTTGGAGAAAAAATAGAATCAAGGACAGGATCTACTAAGTAATTTGTTTTTCCTTACAATTCAAGCCAAGTACATGCTAGAAACCCTCTGGGATTCTGATAAACTAGGAATACAGTTGAATCCAAAGGTGACAATCTAGGGTGAGCCCTTGAAGTGGAGATATGGGTCTGAATGAAATAAGGATGAGGCTGCTCCAAGATACGCTTGACCGGAAGGCTCTTTTAAATATTAATTGTTTTATTTGTTTACATGTCAAATGTTATCCCTCTTCCACATCCCTCCAGAAAGAAGGTTTTTATTATGGGTGTGAGGGAGAGAACAGCCAGAGGCATCTGGGAGAGTCCAGAGCAGGGAGAGGAAAAGTAGACTGATCCTGGCCATGGGTGAGGGGAGAGGAGAGGAAACTCTGAGAGAGCAGGGGAGAGCTCAGGGCGGAAATGGCAGGGTTAGGTAAGAAGGAGAAGCTGGGACCGGGAAGCCCGTGAGCTCGAGTTTAGGGGAGAGTGTCAGGGGAGCTGCTCCTCGTAAGCTAATAGACACCACGCTTACTGTTCGTCCGTTTGTCCCAAACTTCCTGTGAACTGACTGCTCACGGTAGTGCTTTGGGGTGAGGGCAGCAGGGAAAAACTGACCTACTGTAAGTCTCCAGGGTCTGGGAGCCTGGGTTTCTTATATGGAACAGTAAACAGTGTCCCGGAAGAATTCTTCCCCCCACCCCAACCCTAGACAGGGCTTCTTGGCTGTCCTGGAACTCATTCTGTAGACCAGGCTGGCCTCGAACTCAGAAATCCGCCTGCCTCTGCCTCCCAAGTGCTGCGATCAAAGGCGTGCGGCACCACTGCCCAGCCTGGAAGAATCCTTTATGGACTGATTCATAAATGTTTGGTTCTGCTCTGTGTGGTATAATATGTCTGTAATATTAGCACTCAGGGGACAGGCAGGAGGGTTGAGCGAGCTTTAGAGGTTACCCTGGGCTACACAGTGAGACACTGGCTCAAGGGGAAAAGATAAAAAACTTCTGGCTTTAGTATTTGGTCTGCCTTATTATACTTGCTATTACGTGTCTTTAAAACATACGTTAGAGAGGAAAATGTATTTCAGGCCTATCCTCATTTATGTACAAGTCCACACACCCTTTCCAGAAACTTCTACAACTACTACATTATCTTAACATCAAGTCCTTGCACTTTCTACAGTGAAGTACATGGATATTTCTACTCCGTGAGAAAAATACTGACTATAAATAGCCTCCTGTCAGTTACCTCAGGTTTTTACCACCAAACGAGTTCAAGGCAGGTCAGGTGGGCTGCCAAGTGAGGTACAAAAACAAAACCAGCACATTTGACTTTAGGTTTGTGAAGAACAGGCCGTGGATTACGGGGACGTGAGAATTGTATGTGTTGCTTTCTCGTCTATGGAGCAAACCACTTTCTTAGATAAGCCACATGTGGAAACAAAATCAACTCACTTGAGAAAGTCAGCAGGCGAGGTCAAAGTCCATCCCTGGTCTGTGAGAACTCCCCTTCCCTCCCTTCCCTTCCGATTGCCTATTTATGATCTTTTTTTTTTTTTTTTTTTTTTTTTGTTTTTTCGAGACAGGGTTTCTCTGTAGCCCTGGCTGTCCTGGAACTCACTCTGTAGACCAGGCTGGCCTCGAACTCAGAAATCCACCTGCCTCTGCTGGGATTAAAGGCGTGCGCCACCACCGCCCGGCACCTATTTATGATCTTGACCCTGGATTAATGATGTACTCTTCTTCAAGGATAGAGGAGGATTGAAAACGGGATCCGGCTAGAGTTACCTTACTAGTTTCTTAGCTGGCCAAATTTCAGGAAAGAAACGTGTTACCATGTTTGTATTTGATTAGTTTCCTGATTTAACTGTTTCTGTGTGTTCTTGGTCAGAGGCAAAGAAAGGGGGGGGGTGGTAAGAGGGGAGGCAGAGATTCCATACACAGTGAAGCAGAGATTCCATCTGGGGATATTCCATCCCTGGCCTGCACAGCGTCCAGACTGAGCTACTCCCCATCTCAGCCTGTGGATTGGCAGCTCCCTCTCTGCTAGGAATTGTTTTGCTAGATATGGTGGTGTGCGCCTTTAATACCAGCCCTTGGGAGACAGAGGCAGGTGGATCTTTTGAGTTTGAGGTCAGCCTGGTCTACGTGTATAATTAATTGTTTGGCCAGCCAGGGCTATGTAGTGAGAGCCAATCTTACAGAAATCAACAAAAACAGCAACAAAATGGTTTTGAAATTACCAGCCAACATATTCAAGACCCCTCCCTCCCATTTTAATATTAAAAATAACGTACATTATTGGGCACTTCGCTTAAGAAACCTCTACTGTGGTTGGGAGTTGGAACTCACGTAAAGGCTGAAGGAGATCCTCTGGCTTGCACACACACACAATACGAACACGCACACGCGCACACGTGTGTACCCCAGTAAAACAAAAATAAAAAGATATATGAACTATAATATTAATGGAATTTGTGCAATGGAGGAAATGCTAAAGATCACATAGAACTTTTCTTTTGAAAAATATAAATCTGTCTTTTGGGGGATGCTACTATCAGATATCAGACTCTAGTTCTTTAGCAAAGCAGAGACTTTGTTTCAGTCACTGTTCAACTCTTCATAAAAGAAAATTGCTTATTAACTGAAAGGTGCTAAGTAGATGCGGCAGTGTGGTGGGTGGAGGGATGAATTAAGGTCCTTTATTTTTTTGGTTTTTTTGGATTTGGTTTTTTTCGAGACAGGGTCTCTCTGTATTTTTCTACTCTAATAGAATATGTGGTTACTTTGTATTTTTTAAACACAATGTTACCATAACTTGTCCGTTCTGATGTTCTGAAATTCATTTTTGTCCTCAGGAGATTTTCCCAGAACCCTGAGACCGGCATTCTGTAGGATGCACACAATATGGTAGATGGTACTTAGCTCAGGCTAGGGGAGATGAGGCCACTGCGGACATGAGAACTGCCTAATACTGGAAGGGAAACGGGATTTCAGTATGTGGGTAGGTAGGCATGCAATACCAGCTTAGTTTAAGGGAAGAAAACTCACAGGTTGAAGCATTTTAGAGGGACCTTAGTGACCTCTGCAGGAGGCACAAGCTTGCAGGGTGGCCTGTAAAGGCGTAGGTGGGTAGACAGAGGAAAAAGAATGCTTTGGGGAGTAGTAAGCTGAGCTTGGTAATGTAGAGACGTCTGTTGCCTTTTGCATGTTGAATCACTAGTCACTGGAAATGGCCGCCCTCACTCTCAGTGACACAGGGTTGCAAGTGACAGATTCCCACCCAGTTCAGACCCTGTTTAAGAAAAAAGGGAACTTGTTAGCTGGTGTAACTGGACTGGGTAACGCTCTGGTAGGGTTGGATCTCGGTGCAGGAATTTGTCCTGGTCCAGTCCTTCACCTCCTTTGGGCAGCCAAATGGGTGTGGTCTCCAGTTTCTCTTCTGCCTGAGAGTAACTGCAGAGACTTTCTCAGGAGGGTAGACCACGCTTGGAGCTGCCTGCCTTGCTTGCCCTGAGTGCCCCTGTCACACCTTTGTGTACCCCCTGAATCCTCTGCAGAGCCTTGGGGATGGGCAGGCCTGAAAGTCACAGCTGGACCCCTGGATCTGTGCCCACTGAACCCCAGGATCTGTGCCGGCTGCCCCTGAGAACAGTTACCAGATTGTTATCAAAGAACTGGCCAGAGCAACAGATGTCCAAGATACCGGCTTCCGTTCGAAGCCATTTACTTTCCTTGGCCTTGTAGACGTGATCATGGCTGTTTCCATGGAAGGTATCTGTGAAATTTATATTCTTGTCTGGGCATATTCTGGGAGTTTGCTCAATGCAGCTCCAGGGTACTTTTTAAGGCTTCCAGCAGTAATTCAAATGTATAACATATGTAGCAGTTTCCGAGTTACATTTGGTCAGATTTTGAGGTCTAATCTTTTTATTAATGAATTTTAGTATGTTGTGAAAGCAAAACCTAGCCTGACCACCCCCAACCCCCCACCCCGCCTTTGGCAGACAATTCATGTCTAGATATTCTCTTTCTTTAGCAGGTCTCCCCACCCCCACCCCCTTACTCCTTCTCCCGGCTCCTTAGTCTTAAATTCAAGAACTGACAAGACTGCTTCTTTACATATTTCCCACTCCCCTCCTGTTGCAGACAAACATGTTTATCATGATGGTGCTCTTTCCACCCCTAGCCCAGACCTAGTGTCAGGAGAAAGAACGCAGCAGTCTGGTCTTCCACAGTGTCCCAAAGCTCTCCCAGGAGCGGAGGGAGAACTTTCCTGAGACCTAACTAAGTAGCTCTTCCGGGCACTGTTACCAGTTGTGTCGTAGAACGGTGCCTGAAACCACGCAGACATTCGTACTACCTAGCAGTGAAGTTCCTTTGTGAGGAACATGGAGGACGGGCCATTACTTGTCCATATGAATAGTGGGCTGCCCGTTGAGTCCAAGAAGTGTGGTGCTCCTTGGTAACAAAAACATTTCTGTTGGTCTGGGCATGGTGGTATACACCTTTAATTCCAGCTATGGACAGCCAGAATAGGCAGATTTTTGTGAGTTCACAGCCGGCCTGGTTCCACACTTGTGCGATCATTTCAGATTACAAACTGTCGTGTTGTTTAAGCATTAGAGAGGCCGGTCTCAGAGAGGAACAGATTCTAGAGCCTAAGCTGACACTTTGTGCCTCTCCTCACTAGGCCTGCAACACACAGCAAACCCAAAATTAAGGAGAGGAGATGGGTTTGGGGGCCCCTCTCTTTCCTAGGTCAGCCAGCGTGCCTCTGTTTCCCCTGTGAGCATGCAGAAAGCAGCAAGAAACAAGGGCAGAAAGGCCTTCCTCTGTATCCTCATCCGAGGTGTCCACTGAGGGGGCCACTCCTGAGTTGGCAAGTGTCAGAGTTGGTTCTCTACCGAATACCTTCAGAGGGTATTGGTATTGAGACCACGCCTTGCCTCCACGCTTGGAACTGTGGCTTAGTCATCTGCGTTATGACCAAATGTCACTTTCATTTAGATGGGTTGCTTTTCCTAACAGTCTGTGGATCTTCTCATCTTCGCCTCTGCCTCTGTGGGTGTGGGGATGGGTTCTGAGCTCCGTCTTTTGTGTGACCCACTTCCGGTACACATGCATCTTGGGCTCCAGCGAGGGGGTGTGAGCTGATTCCAGGCGGTTGACTGCCACCTCCCCCCCAACCCCCCGCGCCCCCGGGACAGTTAGCTGACAGCCCTTTGTATCTTTGAGATGAGAGGCAGGGCTGGCACTTAACAGCATCGTGAGCTATGGTGAGCTGTGTTAGTGATCCCTCCGAGTCTGTCCCTGGCCTTGGGGAGATGGGGACAGTTTCTGTCCTAAGACCTTGGAAGGGGTGGAGCAGCAGTTACAGAATGCCTTCTGCAGCCGGGCGGTGGTGGCGCACGCCTTTATTAATCCCAGCACTTGGGAGGCAGAGGCAGGCGGTTTTCTGAGTTCTAGGCCAGCCTGGTCTACAGAGTGAGTTCCAGGACAGTCAGGGCTATACAGAGAAACCCTGTCTCGAAAAAACCAAAAAAAAAAAAAAAGAAAAAAAAAGAAAAAAAAACCCAAAACAGAATGCTTTCTGTAAATCTTCTAGCCTTGGGACGTTATGCATAGTGGAGATGACCCCCCCCCCCCTGCCCACACACACACTATAGGAAACTCTGTGTTTTGGTCCATTACTTACTTGGCCCTGGAATGTGGCTTCTTGTATTTGGTGCTCAGAAGAAACGTATGTTTTTATGTGCACGGCAGCTTCTCGGTTGATCTAGCATGCTCAGGAGATAAAACTTAACTTCTGTTCTGTTCTCAGCAACCTGGGCTCAGAGGTGACGTCTCTCACCCTAAAATTCTGCTATCCCTACAGAATGCCTGGCTCATTCATTCAGTTAGGAAATACTTAACCAGGCCCCTGGGGACAAAGGAGTCAAGAGAAGGCGTAGTTCCTGCTGGCTGGAGCTTGGGCAGTGAGGCATTAAAGGCTACTTTATCACAGTCGGGACCAAGGCTGTAACCCTGTAGAGGGTGTGGTGAGAGAGAGGCAGTGAGGGATGACCTGTACCTGGCCTGCCTGCTGCAATGCCTGCCTTGATGCTGTGTAAGCTCAGCAGGAGGCCAGAACGCCCAGACAGGACAGAGGAGGGCAGAGCTGACTCCGCGTGGGCATTCACTTTCAGTTTGTGGTGATAGCTCCCCAGGGGATGTTTCACAACATCTGGAGACATTTTAGATTGTCCTAGCGAGACAAGAAATGAAATAATGAAATATTGCTACTGGCTTTAATGTGTAGAAGCCAGGGATTCTGTTAATATCTGGGACAATCCCCTGCAGCAAAGAATTATCCAGGTCCGAGGCCCTTGGTCCTGTGAAGGCTCCATGCCCCAGTTTAGGGGAATACCGAGCGGGTGAGGTGGGAGTGGGTGGTGGAGGGAGCACCCTCGTAGAAGCAGGGGGAGGGGGCTGGGATAGGCGTTCCCAGAGGGGAAACCTGGAAAGGGGATAACAGTTAAAATGTATATAAATATCCAATAAAAAAGGGGGGCGATAGATTATCCAGACCCGACGGCAGTAGTGCTGATGTTGAGAAACAACCATTTCCCAACCAAAGAAAGAGACTAAAGGCCTTGACATTAGGAGAACAATCAAAATGGGGAGTAAAGGTGCCTGCCTGTCACCAAGTCTGGTGACCTGAGAGTGAGTCACAGGACCCATTGGAGAAGGAGAGAACAGAGTCCCAGATTCCCACAAGTTGTCTTCTGCCCTTTACATGTATGCTGGAAAACTCACACACCTCTGCCATACACAAAACAGCCAAGTGAGAAGATAGCTGAGGAGGTGTGTGTGTGTGTGTGTGTGTGTGTGTGGCAGTGAAGGCCCTTGTGGCTATAGTTAGAGAGAAAGCTGGTGTAAGGGTGACTAGTATAGCTGTAGTGACCTATCCCCCAGCACTGGGGGTTTTGGTAGTACCATTAAAGGTTGTTTTGTAACCTGTCAAGGCCCCTTACCAGGTACAAGATTCCAAAATCCTGAGAGAGATTGTGAGAGTGGCGGTGGGTATGGTGATCTGCAGGAGTCTCGGACTAGACTGGTGAAAGGGTGTGGGGAAGTGGGTAGGAGAGGCTCGCTCAGGGTGCCCAGTCCTCTGCATGCCTGCCAGCCCTCCACTAACCCCTCCAACAGGAGTAAGCAAAATGGGCGGTGAGTGGGTGCCCTCAGTCCCTAACACACAGTAGGTGTTCTGTGAGCATCTGCTGAGGGAATACTATGACATCCAGAGTCATTTGTTCACTGACTATACTGGCTGCTTTTGTGTCAACTTGACACAAGCTAGAGTCCTCTGAGAGGAGGGAGCCTCCATTGAATAAAAATGTCTCCATAAGCTGGTAGGGCATTTTCTTAATTAGTGACCAGTGTGGGAGGGTCTGGACCATTGCGGGTGGTGCCATCAGGGCTGATGGTCCTGGGTTCTATAAGAAAGCAGGATGAGCAAGCCAGTAAGTGGCACCCCTCCATGGCCTCTGCATCAGCTCCTACCTACCTCCAGGATCCTGCCCTGTTTGAGTTCCTGCCTGACTTCCTTTGATGATGAGCAGAGATTTGGAAGTGTAAGTGGAGTAAAACCCTCTTCTCCCCAAGTTGCTTTTGGTCATGGTGTTTTGTCACAGTGATAGAAGCCCTCACTGAGACACTGATTGTGACAACAGGTGGGCTAAATGAGGTGTTAGATGTCTACAAGGCACCTTGCAAAATGCTTGGTAGAAAGCATCCAATAAACACTAATTAAGTGCCATATGTCCCCTCTGGGGAGCTCTTCTAGCTGTGATGTCATGCTGGCAGAAGTGGGAGACCCACTCTCTCAGCCGATGCCTGTCAAGTGTTCCCCTAGAGACAGCACAGGAGCTCACAAGGGCTGCCTGGGTGTGCTGTATTATGTTACTGGGATAGCAGAGGGGCAGGTCCTTTATTAATATGGCTTGCACTTTTAGAATTACGAAGTAGATGTCTTCTCCAGTTCCTTCTAGAAAGCAACATGCCAGTGTCTGTAGCGGGTGATATATATTCATAGTATGCCATTTTAAATTTCTCCAGTCTTGGGACAGTTTGTTCCAATCTTGTGATGCAGATGGCAGTATCTTTAGGAGGTGATTAGTCAGCCTGTGGTTGATTCATCCGCACAGCACATTAAGCAAGAAGAAAGGATCTCAGAGGCATCCTACAGACCAAGCGTCATTCAGACAGAGGGCACAGCATTCTGTGATCAGACGGAAAGCTGTATGGCCTGCTTTTAAATTGATTTCTAAGTGTGTTAACTTATTTTATGATTCTCGTTAATCCCTTCTCCTTGATGTGCCTTTATTAATAGATGTACTTATTTTATGTGTGTGTGTGTTTTGCCTTCAAGTATGTATGCCATCATGTGTGTATCTAGTGCCCTTGGAGGTCAGAAGAAGACATCAGATTCCCTCTCAAGGCACAGAGGGACCCTGGCAGCAGCCCTTTCAAAACCTTTAGAAACTTCAGTTGAAGCCAGGTGGTGGTGGTACATGCCTTTAACCCCAGCACTCGGGAGGCTGGTAGATCTCTTTGATTTCGAGGCCAGCCTTGTCATCAGGGCTACTTCTAGACAGCCGAGACTACCTAAAAAAAACCTGTCTCGAGCCCCCACTCCGCCCCTGCCCCCAACAAGTAACTGATCTGAGTATGGCATAATATCATCAGGACTCATTTTATCACTACATTTTTCTGTTTTCTTTGTTTTCAGACCAGTAGCATTTGGTACTATCAAGTCCCAGGTATAGTAAGTCCCTGGGTTATCTAGTCTCTGGTTCTAGGTCACCCAAGCAGTGTTGGGTATGGGTTCAATCTCACAGACTGGGCTTAAGTCAAATCAGTTATTGGTTGGTTAACACCACAGCTTTGTACCACCATTGCCGTAGCATCTCTTGTAGGCAGGAGACCATTGTAGATCAAAGGGTTGTGGCTAGTTTGGGGTTTGTTTTCATTTGTTAGCATGCAATATACCCTCCTATACCAAAGACACCAGAACGGTGGTTTTCAACCTTCCTAATGCTGCAACCCTTTAATACAGTTCCTTATATTATGGTGACCCCAACTGTAACATTCTTTTGTTGCTACTTCATAACTGTAAACTTGCTACTGTTATGAATGGTAATATAAATATCTGATATGCAGGATATCTGATATGTGAACCCCAAAGAAGTCACAGCCTACAGGTTGAGAACTGTTGCCCTAGAACCTAGGGGTAAAAGGTTCTATGTAGGCACAACCTACAGCCTGGGTTGTTTAAGGATTCCCTTGAGACCCTCCCTGGCCAACAGCTCAATTAGATGTAACCCAGTCTTCATCGTGGAAGCTACATTTGGTGACAAGAGATGGCCAATTGGGACTCTGTCTCCCTCATTATTTGGCAATTTCATTTAGATTGCCTTTATATACATATATATTTTAGGAGGCTTCTACTGTATCAGGGTTCCATACTATCCCTCAATGGCCCTTAATTTCAGGTGTCTCCCTGTATTTTCTCCTCCCCATTCCAACCCCCCATCCATCCATAATTATTCTTTATTCCTTTCCTAGCAAGATCTATTTGTCTTCCTTACTCCTTTAATCTCTATTTAACCTCTGTGGTTCTATGGACTGTAGCTTGACTATCATTGACTTAACAGCTAATACCCACATATAAGGTAATTAATATATGCCATTTTTGTCTTTCTGAGTCTGAGTTACCTCACTCAAAATGATTTTTTTTCTGGTTCTATCTGTTTGCCTGTAAGCTTCATGATGTCATTGTTCCTTTAGACAGCAGAGTAATGCCCATTGTGTAAATGAACTTCATTTTCTTTATCCATTCTTCTGTTGAGGGACATCTGGGTTGTTTCCAGTTTCTGGCAATGAACATAGTTGAGCAAGTGTCTGGTAGGATGAAACATTCCTTGGTGCTATGCCCAAGAGTGGGAGGGCAGTCTTGAGGTAGATGGATTCCCGTCTTCCTTAGGAGCCCCCGAACTGCTTCCCATAGTGGCTGTACAAGTTTGCACTCCCACCAGCAATGGGTGAGTGTTCCTTCCTCTTACTCCACATTCTCGACAGCATGGGCTGTGACTTGTGTTATTGATCTTGGCTATTCTGACAGGTGTAAGATAAAATCTGAAAGCAACTTTCATTTGGATTTCTCTGATGCCTAAGGATGTCGAACAATTTTTTTTCTTCTCGGCCATTTAATTTCCTCTTTTGAGACGTCTCTGTTTAGATCTGTGCTTCATTTTTAATTGGGTTATTTGGGTTTTTTTTTTTTTTTTGATGTCTACTTTCTTGAGGTTTTTATATATTTTGGATTGCTCCTCAGATGTGTAGTTGGTTTAAAAAAAGTTTTTCCTATTGTGTAGGCTGTTGCTTTGTCCAAATAATGAAGTCCTTTGCTGTGCAGAATCATCTCAGTTTCATAAGGTTGTTACAGAATATTCGAACTTGTTTATAGTTAGGGTGTGGCCCAGCCCTTAACACACACCTTCAATCCCTCTGGCTGTAATGTAGACACACCCTTAGTACACGCCTTTAATCTCAACAATGAAAGTAAAGAAAGTTTGTAGGAGGAAGTAGCCACATTTGAAAGTGATGTCTACTTGAGAGGTAGACAGTGACAGAATCAGAGAAAGATTTGCTAGAATAGGATATGCCCAACTCTCAGGAGAAGAGGAAGGAAAGGGAAGCTACTTAAGAGAGAGAGACAGACAGTCCAGCAGAAGAGAGTGCAGTGCAGGAATACAGCAGAGCTCGTGGAGACAGTGCAGTAGAGTTGAGAGGGAGGGTAGAGCAGCACAGAGAGGGAGGAGGAGGCAGTGTTACCGGGAGAGTTTTACAGAGACAGATTGAAGAGAGAACAAGCTAGACACAGTAAGACAGAACAAGCAAGAGAATGAGGAGGAGCCAGAAGATTAGAACAGATTGCCAGAGTTAGTTTGAGGTCAAACAGCAATTCAGAGGCCAAGAGAAAAGCCAGATTGAGTAAGTCAGCCGGGAGAGGAGTTTAAGCCAGCACATGTAAGTTGAACCAGACAGCTCGAGTTAAGAAAGAGGAAGAAAGAGTGAGCTTATCCAGGAGCAGGTCTCAGAGACTGAAAACATTCTAGGCCTAGATTAGATTGTGCAGAGGCTAGAAGCTTCTGGGACTAGGTTAGGTTAGCAGACGAGGCAGTAAGCCTCCCAGACAACCATTACAACAGAAGAAAAGTTACTCTTACATGATGTCCCACTTACTAATTGTTGATCTTAGTGCCTGTGCAAATAGTGTTCTATTTAGAGAGATTTTTCCTGTGCCAATGTGTTCATGGTTATTTCTACTTTTCTTCTATCAGGTTTAGTGTATCCAGGTTTATGGTTAAGGTCTTTTATCCATATCGAGTTGAGTTTTGTGCATGGTGATAAGTATAAATCTATTTGTATTTTTGTATATGTAGACACTGAGTTTAATCAGTACCATTTGATGAAGATGTTGTCTTTTATCCAGTGTGTGGTCTTGGCAGGTGTCAGGAGACGTGTGAGTTTATTTCTGGATCTTCAGTTTAATTCCATCGTCTGTTTTTGTGTTATAAGACCCTGACCCTCAGTCGGTGGTACTTACTTCAAGACGTCCCCAAGGGTAGACACCGAGATGCAGTTCGATGCAAAAGCAAGACCTTTATTTTCTGGCGCATCAGGGTCAACTCTTCAATCGGTCCCTTGAGGCGAGAAGGCGACCCCAAATGGCTATTACATGCAGTTTTTATACTTCTTAGGGGCACAGGTTACATCAGCAAGGTTACAGTTCAAACCTATTGGCTAAGCATGTTGACCTTTAAATCTATTGGCTAGCAAGGATGACATGCATTTGAACTCTACCTGGGGCTTTCCAGAGAGACAGGTGGCAGTCAGTTCATTGAGAATCTTTTACTCAAGAATGTTCCTGTGGGTGGAGAATGGAACTTGGCCTAGTCTTGACCTGAGGCAGGTGGGTGTAAGGCTAGCAAGAACTAAGAAATGTACCATAATGTAGACATTCTGGTTTCTGATTCGGAAAAGCCCTAGCTATGTTATACAGAGTTTATGTGCTCCTCCAGCTTCATAGAGTAATCTGCCACGTTCTCCATCCTTGGAAGGAAGGAAGGAAGGAAGGAAGGAAGGAAGGAAGGAAGGAAGGAAGAAAGGAAGGAAGAAAGGAAAAAAAGAAAGAAGGAAAAAAAGAGAGAAAGAAAGGAAAAGAAAAATTGTGCTTTTGCAGAGAGTGTTGTATGCCCTGTGTTTGAGCCTGCTCTATTGCCTCTTTAAGTTCTAGTTCTCCTCGTCACCACAACCCTGTGGAAATGGATCCAAAGTAGAAAGTTCTGGAGAGAAACTCAGGAGTGGTGAGCAGTTCCAGGATTCCACCCCCATGCATCCATTAGCCTTGTCTGAAAGTGTTCATCAATGTTTGTGCTAGGCATGGTGCGAGGATCTGGAACTAAAAGTGTCAGATGGAGTTCCTAGCTTGTAGGCATGGAGACAGTTATTCTGTCTTTGATTTGATATGTAGAAACTGTGCATGAGGTAGGTGGGATATTTTGATAAATGTATACATTGTAGAAAAGCTTTGGCAAATACTACTGATAAGTATCAGGTTCAAATACATACCTTCTGTTTATAAATCTTTGGATGTATGTATTGTGTGGGGATAAATACAGGATTCTGTACATATCATTCACATATTCTGCTCTCTATCCCAGACCCAACTCTCTTCTTTCTTTTTCCATTAAAAAAAAAAACTATTATCTTTATTTTATATCTACTTAAAACACTCTTCCATATAAACACTCTTACAAGAGTGTTTTGCCTGCATGCATGTCTATGTATCATGTGTATGCATGATGCCAAGGAAGCCAGAAGAGAATACCGAATTCCCTGAAACCTGAATTATAAGACAATTTGAGATGCCATGCAGGGACTGGGAACTGAACCCAGGTTCTTTTCAGGAATAACAAGTGCTCTTAACCACTGAGCCATCTTCCTAGACCTTCCCCCTGCTCTTCTTCTATATGTTTAATCACGTGTGTGTGTGTGTGTGTGTGTGTGTGTGTGTGTGTGTGTGTGTGTGTCTAGGTGTGTTATAGGTAAGGGTAGTTAGTTGCTGGCTGAGGCCAGGGGCTTGCGATCTGGAGTTACACAGGAGGGTGTAGCCCGACCAATGATGTGAGTGCTGGGAACCGAAACCCATCCCTCTGCATGAGTCATGTGCTCTCTTAGCTGCTGGAGCACCCCTTCAGTACCCAGCTTCCGTCTTAGCAGTGCTCCTAACAGATCCCCAGCAGTGTGTTACATGTGTGTACATGCAAGTGTATTATGACATGCATGCGGAGATCAGAGGATGACTTACAGAAGCCAGTCTCTACTTCCTCTGAGAATTTGAGCAGTGATAAGGGCTGAATAAGAAAATGCACTTTTTATGTAATAGTAGGCATTGGTAGGCATCTAAGGGAAATAGTTCTGGGTCGCTGGATGTCGGGTGTGTTAGGTAAACATCAGTCTTAGAACTGCTGAATGGCTGCATTCATAAGTGTGAATTTACTGAGCCAACTGCAAGTGAAGTCTGAGGGAGAAGCCTGGACAAAGCTAGAGTCCGGTGACCCAAGCTCAGTCCTGTGGCTGAGGAGGGAGGAGGGGGGACCGCCTGGAGGAGAAGTCGGAGGTAAGGGGGACAGCTCAGTCAGTAAAGGGCCCACCCTGCAAGCACGAGGACCTGGATTCTTTTCATTAGCACTCACAGTAAAAATGAGCGCAGTCACGTGGTTCTCCAGTCACAGTGCTGGAGAGAGAGGTGGGGACAGAGCTGGGCGGCCATCCAGCCTGGCAGAATCGGAGAGCTCATACTTAACGAGAGGCCCTGCCTCAGAAAATGAGTCGGGGAAAATGAGGAAGATATCTTTGATATCCGCATACATTAATGCACGTGCATACACGGTGGGGGGAGGGGAGACAGACAGACAGAAAGACAGACCGACTGACAGAAACAGAGAAACATTTTTACCTTCTAATGATATTTATTTTTTAAAACTAATGCCCCCGTATGGCATATCACAAATAATTTTCATCTAGTTCATCTAGTCTCAGATTTTACCAACAAGCTACCCTGATCGGTGGGGTTTGTTTACCAACAAACCATATTCAGAGGAAAATGGTGTAGAGCAGTGGCTCTCAGCCTTCCTAATGCTGTGAGCCTTTAGTACATACAGTTCCTTACATTGTGGTGACCCCCCCCCAGCCATAAAATTATTTCATTTCTACTCCATAACTGTAATTTTGCTACAGTTATGAATCATAATGTAAATATCTAATATAAAAGATATCTGACATGGGAACCCAAAGGGGCCGAGACCCACAGGTTGAGAACCTCGGTTTAGCGGTTGGTTTAGAGGACGGCATCTGGAGGAAAGGCTTCCAGTGACAGCCTAGCATTTCCTATGTAAAAAGTGACATTAATCCCCATGTACATTTTAAATTTGCATTAGTGCCACATAATGTTTTATGTACTCTGCCATTACAATAGCGAAGGTTCCAGAAGCCATGTTCTGTTTAATAAGAGGTCTAGTGTGCCTGGCTAACAAAAAGTAAGTAAGGACATCAAAGCTGAGGCTGGAGAGGTGGCTCAACATTTAAGAGTACTGGTCGTTCTTCTCTCAGGGGTCCTAGGTTCGATTCCCAGCACCTATGTGGTAGCTCACAATTGTCTGTAGCAGCAGGTCCAAGAGAGCAGATGCCCCTTTCTGACCTCCACAGGCACTACATACATGTGTACAGACACACATGCAGGCAAAAAAAAAAAAAAAAAATTCAGATGAGAACAGCAAAGCCAATAGCCAGGCATGGGGTGGGCTGTGGACAGTGGGTGGCTGATTTCACAGTCACGATAAAAGTTGCCAGAGCAAAGGCTGAGTGAGATGTGAATTGAGCAGAGAAATGAGGAACTGTTTTTCTAATATGTCAGTGCACTCTGGACTTGGCGAGGTTGGTTTTTCTGGTGGGAGCGGGTACATGGAAGGAACATAAAGTAATATCTGCTGAGCGTGACCCTTGGTGAGGTCATGCAGTACCCTTCCCTTCCATCTACTGCATCTTCCGGACAACCCGCTTGCCAAGAATGATTTTCCTCGCTTAATTTTATGGTTTGCTTCTCAAAAGAATTGCTATGTGTGTACTCAATAAATTGATAGTCATGCCGTTTATACTATTGAAAAGTTGGTACACCTGCATTTCACAGTGTAGATGACATTTTATAGCTACGAGTTTGGTTCTGAGTGTTCTCAGATAGAGAGAGCACTTTCCTTCTCCAGGAATTAGAAGCTCAGCTGGAGTCTAACTTCGTTCACCATGATAACAGCAGGGTCCTGGGTCTTGCCAGGAATCCTGTACCCATCCTACCTCGGCAGAGAAAGCACCGAAGCTCTAATAGTATTAAGAAACACCTACCCGGGCAGTGGTGGCAGACGCCTTTAATCCCAGCATTTGGGAGGCAGAGGCAGGCAGATTTCTGAGTTCGAGGCCAGCCTGGTCTACAGAGTGAGTTCCAGGACAGCCAGGGCTACACAGAGAAACCCTGTCTAGAAAAACAAACAAACAAACAAACAAACAAAAGAGCAGGAAGCTAGAAGGCATGTGGTAGGGAAGCCACGAGACTACTAGAGGAGGAGGGATGTGCTTCTAGAAAGAGGAACTGGTCAGCTCTCAAAAATTAAGCTAGAGAGCTGGCAAATGTCACTGGACATGACAGCATAGAGCCTTGGTAGGCCACTGAGATGGGTGAGGGTAGAAGCGGGGGAGGGGCTGACGGTTTCAGAAGGGTACAGATGACTTTGAAAGCTATAGAGGCTTTTGGCTGGAGTGACCAGCTAGAAGGGTGTAAAGGGGAAGGGTTTCCAACGACCTAGAATGTGCTTATGCACCGGTAGGCAAAAATCTACAGAGAGGAAAAAGGAAAGGAGGAGAGGCCATGAGATGCATGGGGCCTGGCTGACGAGGCCATTAGACAGAGGTAGGACGTTTGCTCGGAAGAAGGACCCTTCCTCAGTGCTCAGGAACGGAGGAGGAGATGAGGCCTGTGCACAGATGTTGGTGAACATCTGTTGGGAGCTTCTGTGGCAAGGCCATCAGTGGGAGCCTGGTAGTAAGGTCATGCTAACCTCTCCTGCTGTTGGTGTTCGTATGACTCTGTTCTCCCAGACTGCAAGCGGTACGGACGCTGTCCTCCAGAGCTTCTGCTAGCCCATGCGCAGCAGGGCAGGTCATAGTAAGGACCCAGCTTCCTGCCCTAACTCCAAATCTCTCCTGGCATCATCTACCTATTCTCTGCTTGAAAAAGCTAACCACATGGGCTGGAGAGATGGTCCAGTGGTTAAGAGCACTGGCTGCTCTTCCAGAGGATCGGGGTTCAGTTACCAGCACCCGCATGCCAGCTCACACCAGTTGTAACTCCGGTTCCTGGAGTTCTGACACCCTCACACAGACAGACATGTAGACAGAACACCAACGAACATTTAAAAAAAAAAAGGAAGACAAAACAAACATCACTCCTGAATATGTTGTATTCCCAGACCCCATTCCAAGGCCAGTGAGACCCTAAGTCTTCTCAGATGGCCAAGCCATGGTTGTAGCTTATTTACTGGCTGGAGCAGGGTGTCTGGCGTGGGGCACCTGTGGCATGGGTGGGTGCTTTGGATCGCTTCATCTGCTCCTTTTGAAGTTGTTTATGACTTGAAGCGGACTTTTGTACTGAACTGTTAGTTGTTTTGTTTTCTGAAATAAATATTTTCATTTAAAAAAATCAGTATTTTAATGATTAGGGTGAGCAAACATTGTTTCAGTCCATCACTTCTGGTTTACATTGCAGCTGGCTTCCAGAAGATGTGACTTTCCTGATCAACTATTTGCCTGCATGTTTGTGGGAAGCTTCTGTAGCCTTTTCTTGGTAGGAACTCCAATTTTTCTGAATTCTTCCCTTTCCTTGAGATATTCCAGTTTGCATTCTTTACAGAAGGCTGGATCATTATAGTAAGCAGTTAGACAGTCTTTCAATGCAGAATTCTCTTTCCGGCATTTTAATACCATAAGAATCCCGGAGCCCTTGCAACATCTGGTAAAAATCTTCAACTTGTTCAGAACACCTTTCTCTGGCCTTTTCTCTCATTATCTCTGAGATCCGAACATCTCTCTCAACATGTCTGAGATGCTGCTCTGCAGGGTCTCTCGGAGCGCCATCTCGCAGGGCAGAGAAGCAGCAAGCCACTCACGGGCTGTGAACTCTTAGTTTTTGATGCACAGAAAGTGTTGGTAATTCTCTTTTTCTTGTAGGTGGTTCTGGAATGGAGCCGCGATCAGTACCATGTTTTGTTTGATTCCTACAGAGACAACATTGCTGGGAAATCCTTTCAGAATCGGTAAGACGAGAGTCATTTTGTACAGCACCTGTTATTTGAATTTAAATAATAATAAGTCATATATTAAATGTGGTGGTCAGCTAAAGAGCTCTTTCCAGGTTGTGTATGGCAACACAGAACACACCTCTCACCTGTAAGGAAATAAATAGTTTACTTTTGAGGGAACTGCACGTAGGCAGGAGCATGAATTCTGATTGTGCCAAGGTATGTGCTCAATGTGGACATGGTTCGTGATGTTTGTATAGTTATGTCAAAGTCATAAATGTATTTTTCAAAAACATCAGGGAAGTGGGTGTCTTAGGGTTTTATTGCTGTGAGGAGACACCATGACCAAGGCAACTCTTATAAAGGCAAACATTTAATCAGGGCTGGCTCACAGTGCAGAGGTGGAGTCCATTATCATCACGGCAGGAAGCGTGGCAGCGTGCAGGCAGACCTGGTGCTGGAGAGTGGCTGAGAGTTCCACATCTTGATCTCAGGCAGTAGGAAGGGACGGTCACAGTGGGTATCGCTTGAGCAGATGCAAGACCTCACAGCCTGCCTCCACAGTTACTTGCTTCCTCCAACAAGGCCACACCTCCTAATAGCGCCACCCCCTATGAGCCACATTCAGGGACATGCGTCTATGGGGGACCCTGTCTGTTCAGACCACCATAGTGGGTTACAGCAAATTGGGGGATCTCTGCTGTAGGTTTCAGATGATGGAATCTATTCCTGGCTTTTGGATTGATGGAAACTAGTGATCTGTTAGTACATTTTAAATATGTCTTACCTGGCAGTGACGAGGATTATAGATCTGACACAGAGGTAAGCACTAGATGGCTGTTAAGAATATTACAAATGGCTCCAGATCTGCAACATTCCAACCCTCTACATTCAGACGGTACCAGGCACTCATTTTTCCGTGTAGACTTTTTAATAGAGGTGTGATTTTGTTCTTAGAACTTCAGTTTATATATTTCAAAGTATATGCACCCACCTAAAACAACCTTTTAGTCCATCTATTTTGTAGGTAAAAGTATGTTCAAGAAACAGCCTTGCCTTGCAGTGCTGAATAGACTTAAGTAGCAAGGACTCATTTTATGCCTCAAGTTCTGTGAGGTACAGGATGTGGAGACCGGGTAGCCAGTACACAGCCTGCTTGCCCTCACTGTCAGTCATGCCCTAGCAACTGCCAGGCTGGACCCTGCACCTTTGGTCATCCCGTCTAGCTGCGTCTATGAGAGACCAGTAGCCTCAGTGTCTGGGTCTTTCCCTGTTAAGGCCAAGATTCCCAGTGAACTGCTATTTCACACTCTTGGAGATTTTACCCCTTCATAAGCCAGGCCTCAGAATAGAAGCAGTTTTTACCCCACTATCCTACGGATGCAGTGAATCACAGAGGTCCTTTTCATATTTAAGAACATTTTTAATTTAAAAAAATGTAAAAATCATGTGTTTGTATGTGGTTGAGTGCAGTTACAGCTAGGTGCCCATTGGAGGTCAGAAGAGGCCGCCAGAGTCTCCCGAATGTGGGTGCCAGTTTCCAGCACCCAGGTCCTCTGCAAGAGCAGTGAGTGTTCCTAAGCCCTGAGCCATCTCTCAAGCCCAAGCTCCCAGGCTTCGCTTTGGTCTTTAGTGGACGCTAAGGGTAAATGGCAGACATCCCTTCCACAAAGAACAACTCCTGCTGCAGCTTTATGAAGTTCTGGACACAGAGATGCGTGTATCTGCTGTAGCCGTATTAGGGGACAGAACATGTAATCAAAGTAAGGGAAAAAAATAAAAAAAACCCCGTCTCTTAGGGTCCATAAAGCAGCAGTTTTCAAAGACACCCAGGCTTCCAAAGTGCCTCCAGTTCAGTGAAATAAAAGATCTTGCTATAACAAATGTTTGTATGTTATTTGTTTTTTGGAAACTGTATACATTAGAGAATGGTATAAAAACAAGTGTGTAAAATTGCTCACACCCCAGTATTTTACCACTGCATTGCTTAAAGGGAACAGAATAGGATGGTTCTCTTTATAAATGCCCATGATGAAGCGGAGCAGTTATTAGCCCGATTTTATGTTGACCCTTGAGTACTCACGTGCCTTTTTAATGTCCTGGATCAGTGGTTCCCAACCCGCAGGTCACGACCCCTTTGGGGGTTGAATAGCAGATATCCTGCATATCAGATATTTGCAATATGATTCATAGCAGTAGCAGACCGTACAATTATGATGTGGTGATGAAATACTTGGGAGTCACAACCACAAGAGGAATTGTATTAAAGTGTTGTAGCATTAGGAAGGTTAAGAACCACTGTTCTAGAGGATGTTCACATTAACTGTGTGGTGATTGCTTAATTAAGTAAATGTGGTTGAGTCACAAGTTCAACTAGCCATCAATTCCATGGTAACTCTTATTACTTTTTAGAGCAGACAATAGTATGTTCACTTGAACACAGCGATCTTGTCATTTCAAGGAAAGCAAACAATAGTTTTTGTTAGTAATGATAACATTTGTGTTTCCAGTTATAGAACTTGCTTCCAAGATGAAGACATTAACAGGTTTTGTGATTAGGTCCCGTCTCCTCTCTGCAATCACATTTGTTAATATTATATAAAAAGATTAATAACATGTATCAACCTTTGGCAGATCTACATGACCATTTAAGCCTTTGGTTTCTAATGTGTGATGTTACAGAATCTTAGATTAATAATTAAACTGTTCTACGTGCAAAAAAGGCCACCGGGTTTAATATAAAAAGCCCTAGAGTTTTCAGATTCCACACAGCAGCTAGCTAACTCTTAAGTTGCTATGGCTCATTTTGGTTTTAGTGTCAGAATATAAACAATTGTCTGAAAAAGCTATTAAAAGATGCCCTCCCTCCCCATGGCCACGTGTGCAGAAAATTTCTCCAAACTTTTCCCCTTTTGGTTGGCAGAGCATCACATGTAAACAGATTGAAACTGGAAGCTAGAAGATGCTGGGTAGCTTGCTACTGTTAAATGGAACAGAAAATTTCTGGAATCTCAGAAATGCCTCTCTCTAAAGTTTGATGGTATTTCCTAGAAAATAGATTTTTCTAGGTTTCACAGATGGATCCATTGGTTAAGTGCTTACAAGTAATAAGAAACAAACAAACAACAACAACAACAAAAACCCAAACTGATCCCCAGGACCCAGGCCAAAATGGACAGGCACACACTTGTAATCTCGGTGCTGGGGAGGCGGAGGTGAACAGACACGGCTGGCTGCCTGCCTAGCCCATTTGATAAACTCTTGGCCAGTGAGACGCCTTGTCTCAAAAAGCTGGGGGGGGGGGGTGACTGCCACCCGAGGAATTGAATGGCCCTGGAGAGTGTCCTCAGGCCTATGAGCACATACACCTCCTCCACACATACACAACACAGATAGTTTCATTGTTTGGTCCCAAGGCTCAAACCCTTGAGTTGGCAGAGCAACCATTTTTACATCCTCCCACCCCCACACCTACCCTCCCCCCCCCACCCCCACCCCGCCCCCAAAGAAAATCGTGGTTTTCGTGACAAAAGCTATAGCCATTAACATTTAAGGAAGCTCATAGCTTTAAGTTGTCTTGTTCCTTTGCAAATCTGGACAACATAAATACCTACAACCTACAAGCAAAGTTCTCGTGGGCCTTGAAGGTTCTCAGTGTGGAGGCCAGCGGGCCCACAGAAGGCTGCGACACTTTCCCTAACTACGGTGGTTGTTGAATTTTGCATGCTAGAAGGGTGTAAACAAAGGGTAGTTTTTTGTTTTTGTTTTTCCCCATTCCAGAGCTTCAGAGTCTTAGAGTGTCTCTGAGAATTGAGTTTCTAACCAGTTTCCTGGTAGTCCTGAGTCTCCAGGTCTTCCTGAGGCTGCAGGTCTGCTGACCAGCGCTTCAGGAAAGGATTCGTCATGACGCTTCACTTCCTTGCTTCTCCATCTTGCCCTTTGACAAGTTAATTCTCCCACCCCACCCCTACCTCCCAAAAAAGCTCCAGAGTGGTCCTCCCCCACTCACGCATGTATGGAGCACCTACTGTGTATCTTACTGTGCACCGCCAGTGAGTCTCTATTTTGAAGAAATGCCTTTAATCCCAGCACTTGGGAGGCAGAGGCAGGCAGATTTCTGAGTTCAAGGCTAGCCTGGTCTACAGAGTGAGTTCCAGGACAGCCAGGGCTACACAGAGAAACCCTGTCTCAGAGAGAGAGAGAGAGAGAGAGA
>BDUI01000143.1:162978-180080 GCA_002335545.1 Apodemus speciosus
TGTGTGTGTGTGTGTGTGTGTGTGTGTGTGTGTGTGTGTGTGTGTGTCTGTCTGTCTCTCCATGATTTCGCTATGTGTTCTAAAGTGGCCTAGAATTTATAATTGGTCCTCTTGTCTTACACTTCAAGTAGGAGATATCACACCTAACTGGTAACTCTTATAATTAATAGAAGTTTGGAAACGGGCTCTAAAATGTGTCTTGTTCTGTTTTCCATACTTACTAACAAAACATTTTTTTTTTTTTTACAGTCTTGAGATTAATGAATTTAGTAAGGTATAATTTTATATAGGCCCTGGGGTTTTAGAACTCGCCCCACTCCGTAGTGGGCCCGAGCTGTGCCTGGCTTCAGGTGTCGTTTGTCTCCGCAGTGAGAAGCAGCTGGAGTGCCTGCTGACGCACTGCATTAAGGTGCCCATGCTTGTAATGGACCCGCCGCTGCCCGCCAACTGCACCCTAAAGGACCTGCCGTCTCTTTATCCGTCTTTTCGTGCTGTCAGTGACATGTTCAATGTCGCAAAACCAAAAAACCCTTCCACCAATGTCTCAGTTGTCGTTTTTGACACTGCTAAGGATGGTAAGATTATTATTTTTTCCTATTTCTTTAAAGAAGTATTTATTACCTTGTGTGTGTGAATGGTTTGTCTTCGGGTGTGTGTGAGCATCTCATGCCCAGAAGGTGGGTGAGGGTGTGAACTGGAGCTGTAGAGAGCTGTGATCTGCCGGATGGGTCTTAGAAACTGCACCCAGGTCCTCCGGAAGAGTAGCAAGTCCTCTCGACTGCTGAGCCGTCTCTCTGTATATTTTATTTTTATCTTTATTTTTAGAGGTTTTGTTGTTGGGGGGAGGGCCCCTCTATTAAGTAGCCCTGGCTGTCCTGGAATTCACTATGTAGACCAGGCTGACCTTGAACTCCAAGAGATCACCTGCCTCTGCCTCCCGAGGGCTGAGATTAAAGGTGTGTCCAACCATGCCCACTGGGTATATTTTAAAACCACGATATCTATCATTGATGTTCAGAGTAATAAAATTCTGAATGAAACAAATGATTCTGTAAGAACTAAAAATGTCCAGAGAAAAGCCAAAGAGCCATTATCGTATTGTGTTGTAAGCTGTCCAACGTCTCAGGAAAGGACCGCCCAGCATTTCCTTCATGCAAACACATCAGACCATGTGAGATATCTCATATCCTGTGAGAACCTTCGATCTGGTATTCCAAAAGTACTTCCTCCTGACGCCATGTCATTCTGAAGACTTAAAAAAAAAAACCAGATAATATACATATTATACTAGAACACATACTTTATTCAGCACATACCAGGCCAGTCACACAATATTCAGAAATGCCTTCATGAATAGAACAGTAGCGTAATACAGACCCCAGAGTCCAGCTCTTCCCGGTGGGAAGTTAACAAGACATTACCTAAGTGCAGTTGGGAAGTCCTCCCTAGAGCCCACCTATGCTGGTTCCTATTCTTGGCATTACTGCCTCAGAACTATGAGGCATCCCTGTCTACACAGCAGCTGTGGTATTAGTTCGTGGCATGAAACTCCTGTGTCCCTATGCTGAGAGATGAGCTGTGAGGACACGTGTGTCCCAGCTCCGGTCTCTCTTCTCTCTCCGTCTTCCTGTGCATTGGTCATCTCTACCTGGAGATGCGGTGGATTTTGCTTGGGTACCATGAAAGCTCTTGAGCTCTTTCCACCGTACAGAGAATCATTCTGTCCACGTCATACTTGCCAGCCCCACCTTTTTTGTCTTTGCTTCTTCCCTCATAACTAATGGCTAACCTCATCCTGCCAGTGGCTTTTGTTTTGCCAACAGTTCTTAGTTTCCTCCCCTGTTTGTTTCCTTCATAGACTCCTGTAACAGACACTGAGCTGTTCAGTGTGTAAAGTTCTCTACCTGGCACAAACTTACAAATCTGAAAATCTTGATCTCACTGATTCACTCTCCCTTAGAAGACAGTACTTCGATAGTATTATACTTGCTTTTCATATGGGTTTAAACTCCTTCCTGTTCCTGGTATAGCAGATTCTGTTTGGCTGTACCCTTAATTCTCTGTATTGAGAATTTTGGTTTCTTTTAAAATGCAGAGATATTATAAGAAGAAGTTTTCGTTTTAATCCCAGGTGTGGGATATGGGGCTGCTTCAGACTGTCCGCAGCAGCTGACTGTGATTTGCCTCGCGCTCTATCAGGGGTGTGATTTTGCCTGCTGCTGATAGTTCCTGTAATTGTGTGACATGTGGAATTCTGGGGACTCTTCAGAGGGTGTATAAATGCTAGGGCCCCAAGGGGAGGGAGGTTGCTGTCCGTTGCTGTTTGATAGTAGTCATGTTCAAACCAAAAGAATAGATTCAGGAATCTTTCTCTCCTACCCAGTATCTAAAGGGTGGAGAAGGGTGAAGAAAGAAGAACCCACAAAGTAGCAAAAGAACAGCTATAATCAACAAATAAGGCAATTACATACTTTGTAGACAATAATACCACAGAGAAAAACTTCACACAGTGGTCAGGAAGGGGGACTCATCCTAAACTGAGTGTCTGGTCGGCTTCCTGAAGAAGGTGAGGGGGCCAGCAGCAAGACTGACTGACTGGAGATTTATCACAGAGGGAAAAGCTATTCCCACAACAGGACTGTGGCTGCTGTGCCTGAGGAGCAGGAGGCCGTTGTAAGTTAGAGAAGATGAACGGGAGCAAGCAGGCCGAAGATGGGGCTGGAGAATTGGGGTTGGGGGAGGGCGTGGTAGCCACATACATGGAAGCCACAGCCTTTAACCCATAGAGATGGCGGATCACTGGAGCGATTGCACCATGTTTGTACAAACCAGTTTGCTGTGTGTAGTGAGTATAAACTGAGAAAGGACAAAAATGTGTCACAATCCAGGTCAGAGTGAGTGTGCCCCAGACAGAAGTGTGTGGGAAGTGAGGAGTGTTTGCATSCCGCCCATTTTGAAGGCCAGCCCACCTAGGTTTCTCGGTCAATACTTCTTGTGGTGCTCCTTTATAGATTGTACCTTTGTAAAAGCTACATTTCGCTACATTTGATGCATTGCTGTTAGCAGCCACAAATTTGGAGAGCTGTTAGTCTGTTTTCAAGGTTAAGAAATCCCACTGGGCCGTTGGGGTGCACGCCTTTAGTCCCAGCACTTGGAGAGGTAGAGGCAGGTGAATCTGAGTTTGAGGCCAGCCTCGAACTCTGGTCTACAGAGGGAGTTCCAGGACAGCCAGGGCTACACTGAGAAAACCTGTCTTAAACAAACAAACAAAACCCTGTCAGCTTTGTCTGCCCGTTTCACCAACACTTCCCTTTTCTTTTCAAAATTTTGGAGTGGGGTTCCTGGAGACAAGAACCACAGGAAAGCTTTCTTCCCAGGCATTTTTCCAGGTTGGCTATGGCTGTGTGATTCATATCCTTCAGTCAGAATGGGTCAGAGCATGCTCTTCCCTGCTGAGTATTCAGCCTGTGTGTCTCTTAGAGACACAAAGATGCTGTGAGGCCATTGTGAGGACTTTGATGATTCTTTACATGAAGGCATGTTACCCATACCAGACCTGTTAACCAGGGTATTGCCCTCTATATCTGTGGAGACAGTTACCTGATAAATGTATTTGAAAGTTAGGGTCACTGCTAATGGCCAGTGCTGCTGCTTTTAAGGGTGGGGTTGTTGTTGGTGAGGTGGTGGTCTTTGGAGATCAAATACTGCTGTAAAGCCCTGGCTGGTCTAGCCTTCAATGAGTACAAGCTGGTATTGAACTCGTGACAGTCCCCTTGTATCAGCTTTGCGAGTGTTGAGGTTACAAGAGTGAACACCACTCCCGGCTGTTTTAACACTTCTTCACTTCAGTATTCCCAGGGCCTTATGCATGCTAAGCAGATGCTCCCTGCTTAGCTCCAGCCCTGGCCCAGCTCTGTTTTTCTGGTATCCTTGATGCTCGTCCAGGGCTATCCATCTCCCCAGATTGGTAGGGCCTGCCTCATTCGTCCCTTGATCCAAATCGGAGCCACCACCCCGAGATCCGTCTGTCTTCCTCCATCCTGGATGTTAGCAGCATCTTTGCTGGGTCCCACCTGTACTTTTCTTCATACTTGCAAACAGAACCAGCCACAGCCCCGCTCCACCTCACCTGATGAATCTAGGACTTTTCACTGTGGGGAATGTGGGCCGTCAGGCAGCTGCTTGCTCTTGTATAAATACCTCTGCCCCTTCAAGCCCCTGTCTCCAGTGTGTCTGCTCTCGCTTACTAGCACTGACATGCCCAGAGGTCACGCTCTAGTCAAACGATGCTTTGCTCATCTCATCCACGTTTGCTCTTAGATCTGTGAGTTTTCATTTATCCCCGATCTCTTCTTCCTTGCAGTCCAGCCTGCTTGTGTATTTCCACAGAGCACTCTGTGGTTCTATGCCTGCATACCTCTCTTGGCAATACAGAGTTTAATGATGAATTATACCCTGCTTGCTATTGTGCCTCCTTCGTTAAATGTGATGATTTTTACCTTCCTAACTACTTTCTTGAACCCATGTATTATACTATTTCCCTGGCTCCCAAGATGCTCTGTGTAGCGCTCTGCCAAGAATCTGATGAGGATCTGCTAAACATGTGCTTGCTTCTTGTTTGTTGTAGCTGAAGACGCCCATGATGGACTCTTTAAAGGAAGCAGCAAGCAGACAGTGTGGAGAGCCTACTTGGTATGTCATTTGAACTCTAGTTGTTCTTTTGCATTGGACAACAATAAAAGTATGTGTAATCAAGACCTCCCTCGGGTCTTCCTGTGTAGACCCAGCTGGCCTTGAACTTGCAATCTTCCTGCCTCCGCCTTGGGAATGCTGGGATTGCAGTCCTATGCCACCATGTTTTGCTCCTTAAAGACCTTTTCTCTGCAGCTAGCTTACTGGTGCTCATGAGTGCGCCAACTGTGGTGATGGTTTTAATCTGAAGCTCAGAGAACCACAGTGGAAGCACACCAGCTTCTCTGCTGTAAATTTCCCCCAGCTTCGAGATACAGGAGGTAGGTCGAGTCTTTTCTTTTTGTTCTAGACGACAGACAGAGAAGTCCCAGGCTTGGTGCTGATGCAAGACTTGGTGTTCCTGAGTGGATTCCCACCAACATTCAAGGAGACAAGTCAGCTGAAGACAAAACTGCCAGAAAATCTTTCTTCTAAAATAAAACTGGTAAGAGCAGAAAAGGGGCCACCAGCCTGGCGGCCCTCATTTCACATGTGACCCTCCTGTCACGACCCACTTTGCATTTTATTCAAAGTTCAGCCAACAGTTATAAAAGGCAAAGAGTAACTCTGTCCTGTCACAGTTTGCTGTCAGGAAGGTAGATCTGCACAGAAGGTCCTCACTGCTGACTTTGTTTCTTGAGACTAGGTCACAGCCAAGTTGATAATGAGCTTGCAGCAATCCTCCTGCCTCAGCATCTTGAGTGCTGGTATTCCAGATTTGCACCTTCAACCTAAGCTCTGAAATTACTATTTTTATAATTCATCACTCACTTTTTTCTTACTCTGTGTGTGTATGTGTCCGTGTGTGTGTGTGTGTGTGTGTGTGTGTGTGTGTGTGTGTGTTTTGAGGAAAGTCATGAAAGCTGTTAGAACTCTAATCTGTATCTATGAAAGCTTTTGTTCATAAAGGGATTCTAGCTCAGATATTCATAATGTTTGATAATATGAAATTGTGGTTAATACCAAATCCAGTCATCGATGTATTTAAGATATAAGTGTATTTCTTACCCATTGGCCCTGACTATTCTTTTTCTGAGGACTGACTTTGGTTGGCTGGTGCTGGCCTTTTCCTGAATATTTCTTGTTCCCTGAATCATCTGCCTGGTAGATTCAGGACGGCTGGCCTTATAGCACGCCATCGTAGCTCGTTCCAGGGGCTGAGCAGGGGCGTCTTTTCCCTCAGGAGCAAGCACGCAGTCCGTGCCTCTGGAAGGGCTGAGCTCTGGCTCCCTCGTGTATTACTGTTTAGTAAAATTGTGAGGGGCTGGGAAGCTGGGGGTAGCGGGAAGGGAGCAGGGGGTTCCTCCTCTGTTTTTGCATTAGTCATTCCACCCCAGAGTTCCCTTTAATTTTTTTTAAGGATTTTATTTTATATATATATACTGTAGCTGTCTTCAGACACACCAGAAGAGGGCAGCAGACCCCATGACAGATGGTTGTGAGCCACCATGTGGATGCTGGGAATTGAACTCAGAACCTCTGGAAGAGCAGTCAGTGTTCTTAACCGCTAAGCCATCTCTCCAGCCCCTCCCTTTAATTTTTAACTTCTTCACTGGCTTTTACGGGTTAAATGCTTTGTGTTACATGTGTGAGAAACCCATGGTGTGAATGACTTCATTTCTCTCGTTTCCTGTTTCCCCATAGCTAGCTAGCTTTGTTCCTTAGTTTGTTTCTCCTCTTCCTCCTCTTCCTTCTCTTCCTCCTCCTCCTCCTCCTCCTCCTCCTCTTCATCTCCGTTTTTTGTTTGGGGACGTGTCTCACTCTGTAATCCCGGCTGGCCTGCAACTTGCTATGTAGACTAGGCTGTCCTCGAATGTGTAACCTTCCTGTCCCTGCTTCTCATCGGTGCTAAGGGACGCGCCACCGTGCCCAGCTGTGCCCGTAGCCTTTCTTCGTCTGACATTGAAACAGTTCTGGAAGCGCCGTCAGTTAGCCTGCAGTACTCGCATGGACTGGAATAGCACGAAGCTGTATTTGGGTTGTATTTGCGGTTAACCTTCAGTTGCCCTAAAATAGATGCCACATTTCCTCCTTCCCCTGAGGTACTTGCAGGACTGATTTGAGCAGTTGAAACCATAGATAGATTAGCTACTTGGCTTCTTGGCTTTTTAGTTGCTAGTCTCAGAATGACAAATGACATCGGTCCTTTTCGTTGCTGGCTCATTTCCCTTACATGGGAAGAATGACTTTGCTGATTCTATTTCTGTAAGCCCACATTAATCAAAAATTTAAAGGCCATTAGGAATTTATTCCGTCCCTCCATCTTAAACTCCTGTGGATACCTCCCATCCTGCTCTGCTGCCCCGCTCGTATGCCGACATTTGGCATGCCTGCTGGTGGCCGGTGCGTACTGACGAGGATGGCAGTTCCGAACAGTGGCGGGCTCTGCAAGCTGCTGGTGGGTGGCCTGCTGTGTGGTGTGTACAGCTGGGTGTGAGGTGTGACGGTGACTTGAGTTGCCAGAGAAATTGAGAACCAGGCAGCATTTGAGTTCAGTTTTTCAAAACTGCGTATGTTAAAGTGCAGGTAACACTTGTTCCCAAGAATGTGCTTGTATGTGTGTGGGTGTGTGCGTGCGGAGGCCAGAGGTTGGTGTCAGGTGTCCTCTTTAGTTACTCTTTCCCTGATGAGCCAGGGTCTCTCATTGAGTGTTTGACCTGGCCCGTGAGCTCAAGGGGATCTGTCCCCCTTCCCCCAACCAAGCGCTGGGTTTACGGGCATGCCCAGCATGTACGTGGGTTCTCGGGATCAGAACTCAGGTCCTTAAAATTTCATGCAGCCGTTTCCCAGCCGCTGGCTCTCCCATTCTTCCTGTGGGTTTGGCCTTCTGGTTCCGTTATGCACTTTTTTTTTTTTTTTTTTAAGTTTTTTCGAGACAGGGTTTCTCTGTGTAGCTCTGGCTGTCCTGGAACAGCCTGTGTAGATCAGGCTGGCCTCAAACTCAGAAATCCGCCTGCCTCTGCCTCCCAAGTGCTGGGATTACAGGCGTGTGACGCCACCCCCCAGCCGTTATGCACCTTCTGAGAATGGGGGTTTCTGTCATAGGTTCCCAGTCCGTCTAGATGGTTTTTATCAGATACCTCCTGCATGCCAGGGAGTATGTGAGGGAGAACAGAGAGAATCAAAACATTCACCCAGGACGCGAACACTTCCTATTGGAAGTAAACAGTGCCCAAGACCGCCTGGGCTTTAGTCACATTGGGAGTTAGGACGGGCTTTGCAGCTTAGCTGGGTCCTTAACGGAGCCACTGTTCTTGGTTTGAGAAGGGCGTGCTTTGAGAACAGCCCAGCAAAGGGCTGGGGCTGGGAAGTAGGAAATGTGTCTGGGGAGTTCCTGGAGGCCGACTGACAGACACAGGTTTCCTTAGGGGTGGGGCTGGGGAGAGAGGCAAGGAAAAGTTGTTGCACCTTATCCTGGAGGCAGGGAGGGCTCAGGCAGGAAGAAGACCGACTGGGGTGTTTCCAAGGCCCCGAGTAGGGAAGGACACTGTGGTAGCGCTGGACCCAGTTCAGTCCTGCAAGCTCTTCCTATTCAGGGCCTCTGGCCAAGGAAGGCCAGTGGTGGGAATGACTAGTTCCTGAAACTTCCGAAAGGTGCTCAGTCTCTTGACGGAGCTGTTGGCGAGAAGGCAGACTCAGAGGCGGAGGTATACAGGGCAGAGGGAGTGACACGGCATCAGCTGCAGTGAACTGTAGTGGGAGAGACAAGTTCGGTTTACTGTGGCGGGCGAGGCACATGCCACGCATGAGAGACGTCCACGAGACACTGAGGGCCAGGGTCTGAACAGCTCCGTCACAGTCATGCCCCTGTGCTCTTCCGGGAGGACTTGGCTGAGGCCTGTGGTCCAGGCGTGTCCAGCAGACACCACAGGCTGCATCTTAGAACATTGTTCTGTTCACCCCTGTTCCTCTGCACATGGGGCCAAGTACTTGTCCTGAAGGACACTCATGGGATGCAGGCCTTGGACCACAGGCATGTCCGTCTTGTGGCGATCTGCTCCCAGTGAGTTGATATAGGCAAACGCCTTCGCTGTAGTGTGTCCTGTTAAAGGAAAGTGTGCTTTTGTAGCTCTTAGGGGAAGATGGAGACTAGAGAGTCTGTATTGCTAAGATAATGGATCAGAGGGGGCTGGAGAGATGGCTCAGCGGTTAAGAGCACTGACTGCTTTTCCAAAGGTCCTGAGTTCAAATCCCAGCAACCACATGGTGGCTCACAACCATCCGTAATGAGATCTGGTGTCTTCTTCTAGGGTATCTGAAGACAGCTACAGTGTACTCACATAAATAAATAAATCTTAAAAAAAAAAAAAGGATCAGAATCAGAATTCCTACAAGCCTTGTGACCACTCTCATCCTATACAATAAACAACACCCCTCCCCCGTCAGGTTTTCAGTTCCAAGAAACCTGGAGGTGAGTCATCTTATCATCCCATTACCTACAGATTTAGCAGTAGAATATTAGATGTGACAAATACAAAATTGCTTTCTTGATAAATTACCTATCATCTTTATTTTCATTTCACCTCGAATCCTTCTGTGTTTTTTAGACGCTTTTCATGGTGGGGCTTTTCCATCAACTTTTGGTTTGGTTGTGTTCTGTTCCTTACCGTGTGAGGAGCATTCAGGGGAAATGGTCCCAGAGCTCATAAGGAAATGCTCACAGTAAGAGTAATTCAGCGATGGTGGTTGTAAGTGGGTATTTACAGATGGGCGTACATGCCCTGACCTCGAGTATTTAAATCATGTTTGGAAGGACAGGACCTACACAAAAGGTATTTGGAGTGTGTGCATAACTGAACAGACTGCCACAGAGTGGGCCTCTTAGGATTTGGACAGAAATGTATCCCAGACGCTCCTGTCTCAGTCAGGCATTGTGACAGAGTCTCTCTCTCTCTCTCTCTCTCTCACACACACACACACACAGTGTGCGCGTGGAAATAGGGAAGGTCTGTGGTTGAGAGACATCGGGGAGTTGTCCCACTGAGCGTTCGGTCACTGGAGGCTAGGTGAGCCTCCAGGTGGGAGGGACAGTCCTGTTGCCTAGTGACTCACCTGTGTTCAGCTCCCTCAGAATTCTCTCCCGGACCTGTTTAAGGTCACCAAAAGCTGCGCTGCCAGCTAAACACCTCTAATCTGAAGATCCAAAGTATAAGATGCTCCAAAGTCCAAACATCCTGAGTGCCAGCATGATGCCCCAAGTGTAAAATGAGATATATAAAATGAGATTATAAGGAAACTTGTTATTTACATTGTGTGTGTGTGTATGTGTGTACATGTAAATGCTACAGTGTGCTTGTGTAGAGGTCACAGGACAACTTTCAGGAGTCGGTTCTGTCCACCATGTGGATCCCAGGAATCAAACCTGTGATGTCATACGGTGCTTGGTGGCAAGCGCCACGATCCACTGAGACACCTTGCCAGCCCAGGAAATTCATTTTCAAAAAGAACCCCTTTGGTATATATGTAGTTTTACCCTTTATCAAAGATGAAAACAGATTTTGTACTATTGAGATGGTCGTAAGTAATTACAATCTGGCCGTTGTTGATACTACAGAATCATCTTCAGGGTTTTTCCTTCTTTTCCTTTCTTTTTTTCTTTCTTTTTCTCTCCCTGACACAGGGTTTCTCTAGCTGTCCTGGAATTACTCTATAGACTGAGCTGGCCACAGAGCTCTGTCTGCCTCTGCCTCGTGCTGGGATTAAAGGCATGTGCAACCTTTGGCCAGCCTTTAGTGTTTTTCAGTTGAGATTTTCTGTTTTTTTGTCATAAGTGCTAAGAATTCTTTCTAGAAATAGTACAAATGGTAGAAACACGTTTAGGGGTATTTCAGACATTTTTGAAGGTAAGCATGTACCTCGCTAGGGTGGATGCCAGCACAGCATACCAGAAGCCCCAGGTTAAGTCCCTAGCACTGCCCCAAACAGATGGTAGCACACAAGAGAGAGGCTGGCAGTCCCAGCTCTGCAGAACTGGTGGCCAGACAATCAGGAGTTCCAGCTGAGAACTCCATCCTTCATCAGAAACCACAGCCAGCCACTCAGCCTGACCAGAAAGCAACATGGCATTTGCTGCTGCTGCTGCTGCTACTACTACTACTACTACTAATAATAATAATAATAATAATAATAATAATAATAATAATAATAATAATAATAATAATAATAATAAAAAAAATAAAAATCCAGGATCAAGTTACACCTCAGATTACTTTTTTAGTACAAGTAAAAAGTTGCAGGATTGGGCTGCCACCTAGTGGACAGCAGAGGCTACTTCACCCCTACCTCTTAGGCAGAAAATCTCATGCTTTGAAATCCTCTTTTAAAAAGTTCCTTACTTTTTATCTCTCTTTCGTCTGTTGTGTGGTTACTATGAGAGGACCTCTTTCTGATTTTTCAAAAAGATTTATTTATTTATTTTCTGTATATGAATACACTGTAGTTGTCCTCAGACACTTCAGAAGAGGGCGTTAGATCCCATTGCAAATGGTTATGAGCCACCACGTGGTTGCTGGGAATTGAATTAAGGACCTTTGGCAGAGCAGTCAGTGCTTGCTCTTAACCGCTGAGCCATCTCTCCAGCCCCTTCTTTCTGATTTTTTGATGATGTAGTTAGAAGTCAGCCCTAGGCAATTGCTAGTGTGAGCTGTCAAGATGGTTTGCAGGGTAAAGGGGCTTTTGAGTTCATAGTGGAAGCCAAGAAAACTTACTTCAGAGATAGAAGTTTACAAATGAAACAAATGAGTTCAATTCCTAGCAACCACATGGTGGCTCACAACCATCTGTAATGGGATCTGATGCCCTCTTCTGGTGTCTGAAGAGTGACAGAGTACTTACATAAAATAAATTTTAAAAAATTATAAAATTAGATGTCATTTTTAAAAAATGCTGTGAATTTTGGGCTCTTTTATTAAGATTCTCAAGTTGTCTTAAGACTCTCTGAAGCATTTTTTTCTTTATAAATGAATGGTACTGGTTTGGAGCAGAGACTCACTCATACACAAGAGTCAAGCACTGTCCCTCAACTGCATCCTGACATCAGTTTTTTCCTTATATTATTAATATAGCAGCAGCAACAGCAAACCTTTATACTTACTGATTAACAGTAAAAAAAAAAAAAAAAGAAAAAAAGAAAAAAAGAAAAGATTGTGTTTTGTTTCGCTTGTCTCAAAATGGAAATTTGTAGCCTTCCAGGGGCAGTTAACTTCTTTGTGGTAGTTTGGAACTCCGTAGGAGCTGTGTAGTGAACAGTTCACACAGGACCTGCTGAACCCCTGGCTCCTGTTTTGCATTTCGGATGGTTTTCCTGCTCTGACACTGGCTGGTTATTCCCGGACTGCTTCCTGTAGTGAGCAGAGCTGAGAAGAGAATGCCACTTTGTTTGGATTCAGAAAGGCCAGGTTCTGATTTATGGGGCTCAGGCCTGCAGGTCCTGAATGTCTTCTGCCAGCCTACCAACCGCCTGCCTCTGTGGTATCTCCAAGGGTCTCCAGCCTTCCACTTGTAGTACAGGGTCGTCACCTATCCCTGCCTCTCACAGGCCAGCTCTGCCACGGCAGCACAAGCCTGGATGGCTGATCCATTAGGGCTCAGCGCAGTGCAGATCTGAATTCACACTTTAAACCCTGGCACAATAATTGCCCAAGGCAGTGTCTGCTGCCCATTATGTGCCCAGTCAGTGGTAGAAATTGTAGCGAAAATGCTATAATTACCAAGTTAAAGTGTAACACAGGCTTGTAATCTGCCTCAGAAGGTGGGGTAGGAGGATTGTAAATTCAGGGCCTCTCCAGGCATCTCAGTGAGATCCTGCCTCAAAATAAAGTAAGGGGTGGGTGGGGGATAGGGTATAGTTTGGTGGCATTTCTATGAGGCTTCAAAATTACTTCCAAGGTAAAAACAATTTTGATAGGAGACATTAGGATGCAGATATTTTCCCATTGAAGTTTAAAATTAAATTATAATAGTACAGTACTGTTTATTCTAGACGTTGGTTTTCCTCACTCTAGTGGGAGTTAGAGGTGTTGTGGGAACCAGTGAACTGAAAGGAAGGGGCACGGAACCCTGCGGGAGAGGCCCTGCAGGGAGAGATGGGAAAGTGCCTAGGCAGACAGCTTCCCGTTCCCCAGCACAGGCAGGAATGACAACCGTGATGGCGGACTTCTCGAGACCGTGTTGTGTGCCAGGACAGTCAAGGTAAAGGAACAGTCAGAACACCCTGTGCACACTGTTGGTGCTTAAGAGTTGACGGCGTACGCCTGGGCGATGGCAGGTGGATCTCTGAGTTCTAGGGTTCAAGACCAGCCTGTGCTACAGAGCAAATTCCAGGGCAGCCAGGGCTGAACAGAGAGAGAGACCTTGTCTCAAAAGTAAAATAAAATAAAATAAAATAAAATAAAATAAAATAAAATAAAATAAAATAAAATAAAACAAAACAACTAAAGGAGACAAAACAACAGGGACAACAACCAGTTGATGGCATGCATGACGAAAAGAGGGAAGGACACACATGAAATCTTACCACTGTTCTGGCTTGGGGGCCACTAGGAACTCTGGGAACTGCTTAGTAGCAAATACAGAGCCCAGAATGATCCTGTGATCAGGTGTTTATTTCTGTCTTATAGATTAAGAAAGATAGAGGAGCCAGTGCGGCAGGAGGATTTTCTATCTTCAGTGGGGTGGTTTCTCCTTAGTGTCTGGCTGAAAAAGCTCTTTGCCTAGGAAATCTTGAGCCAGAGTCTACCTCTACCACAGACGGGGTGGTGTGGGCGCTGAGAGGGTGGAGACGCCTGCGTGTAAACCCCCTGCTGTTTATGTTGGTCCTGCTTAGGCTTATGACCGCTCCAAAGCTTTGCTCACAAAAGGTATTTTCCTCTGGAAGTGCTTCAGATAGTCAGGCCCACGGTGTTCCAGGAGTGCATAGATACCCATGGATAGTAGAGTCACCTAATCCAGCAGTCACAGTGTAGGATTTCCCCAGAGTGATCATGCTGGTGATATTCTCGAACAAAGCCAGAAACTGTTAGCTATTAATTAATTAATTAAACCTTGAGACAGAGTCTCTCCACATAGCCCTGGCTGTCCTGGAACGCACTATGTAGACCAAGCTGGCCTTGAACTCAGAGATCTGCCTGATTCTGCCTCCTGAGTTTGTTTTAAACAAAGTGCAATGAAAAGCATTTAAGCCAGCTCTGAAGAATTAGATGGGTTTCGTAAAAGCAGCACCCTCTCAGGAGAGCTAGCATCTCCTGTGGGCGCTGCGGCGAGGCTGCAGCTGTCAAAGGATGCCCGAGGTGTCCCGTTCACAGTGTGTGTGTGCCATGTGTGTCTCTGTCCTCTCTCAGTTACAGTTGTATTCGGAGGCCAGCGTCGCTCTTCTGAAATTGAATAACCCCAAGGGTTTCCAAGAGCTGAACAAGCAGACCAAGAAGAACATGACCATCAATGGGAAGGAACTGACCATCAGCCCCGCGTACCTACTGTGGGACCTGAGTGCCATCAGCCAGGTAAGGCGTGTGGACTCCTGCAGAACTCAGAATGCGTGCCACTGCTGGAACCGCTCCGCCGGGAGAGGGGTCAGCCGAAGAGTTACAGTGCTAAAGTTTTACAAGTCGGTTTATTACGCGGAAGAAGAGGGCTTAACTGAGAGCTGGCCCGATAAGAGCTTCTCCAAACCCCCATTCCCTCCCACTGGCTTGCTGCTATTGAGAAGAGCAAGGCCAAAGAGACGGCTCAGCTGTTGAGAGCACTTGCTGCTCTTCTAGCCAGTCCAGGTTTGCCTTCGGCACCCACCTCGGATGGTTCTGACCTCCTATGTATGACTCGGCTTCCGAGGAATCTTACACCTTCTCTGGCCTCCTAGGGCGCCCACAGACACATACGCTCACAGTCACTCACACACAAATGTAAACAAAAATAAAGTAGAGCTCTGGTCAGGCTAGATGTTACATGCCTTTAATCCCAGCATTCTAGAGGCAGAGGCAAGCAGATATCTGTTGAGTTGGAGACCAGCCTGGTCTACAGAGGGAATTCCAGGGCAGCTCTCCAAGGCTACGCAGAGAAAAATAAAAAAGGAAAAAAGGAAGGAAGGAAGGAAAGAGAGAGAAAGAGAAAGAAGAAAGAGAGAAATTAATTGCCAAGCATCTTGCCTACAGCCTGATCCATTTTCCAGTTGAGGCTTGCCCTCTCAGACGACCAGCTTGGGTCAGGTTGACATAAAACTTGGCCCCCGTAGAGCAGAGCAGGCGAAGGATCAAGAAGAGCTAGGATTTAAATGCCTCACATCTTTATGTGTCCAATCTCTCTCTCATCTCCCAGTCCAAGCAGGATGAGGATGTGTCCGCCAGCCGCTTTGAAGACAATGAAGAACTGAGGTACTCACTGAGATCTATCGAGAGACATGCGCCGTGGGTACGGAATATTTTCATTGTCACCAACGGGCAGATTCCATCCTGGCTGAACCTTGACAACCCTCGAGTGACCATAGTGACCCACCAGGTGGGTGACTTTGCACACACCGCGGGGCTGCAGGTTCCTGTCCATGCTTTCGGTGTGGAACAAGTGATCTCGGGATCTCAAGGTGGCCTTCCCGTTCTCCACCGCCGCGTCCGCCATTTTGAATTACCAGTCTCCTCTAATCAAAGCAGCTCACCTTTGCCTTCTGTGTATGTTTTCTGTTCAAAGGACATTTTCCAAAATCTGAGCCACTTGCCTACTTTCAGTTCCCCGGCTATTGAAAGTCACATTCATCGCATCGAAGGGCTGTCCCACAAGTTTATTTACCTAAACGACGATGTCATGTTTGGTAAGGATGTCTGGCCGGATGATTTTTACAGCCACTCCAAAGGTCAAAAGGTAAGAGATAGGTGGGCGCCTAGCTGGGGGATCACTAGCAAATGAGGAAGTCCGTGTGGACATTTCTGTCTTCAAGTATCAACAAGCAGGCGTTTATGACTTCCAAGTCAGCAGTTAGGCGGAAAGAGGGCTACATCTAAAAATTGCTTTCCCGCAGTCTCAGATAACCAGAATTGGTCTCTGATAGCCAGAATTCCATTTTTTTTTTCCCTCGACCTTTTGTATTTTCTACTATAACAAAACCACTTTGCAACAAAATTGCGGCTAGAGTGCCAGCAAAATGACCAACATAGAAAATTAGCTCAACAGTGCTTAAAGAGGTAGGAAGTGAGGCCAGCAGCAGTGGTGGTGGTGGTGGTGGTGGTGGTGGTGGTGGTGGTGGTGGTGGTGGTGGTGGTGGTGGTAGTGGTGGCACACGCCTTTAATCCTAGCACTCTGAAGGCAGAGGTAGGCAGATCTGTGAGTTCAAGGCCACAGGTGACTTCCAGTACATAAATAATAGAAGCGAGAATGGGCGAAGCTTCACACAGGGTGCCTTTCTGACTCTGGCTGGGTGGGGGATGGTGGGTGGAATGGGGGAGGAGCTGAAGGTTTAAATCCAGAGGCACGGCTGACCTCCTGTCCGAACTGAACTGGATTTGCTTGTTTTCTGTGGGACCAGCCCCAGGAATTCATACAAGCTACAGAGCCAGATTCTTCTAGCTATTGACAACCTCTAGTTTCAGTTTAGATTTTAAAAGTAGATTCTGAATAAGCATCGTGTGCAAAGGAACAGTGAAGTTAAAAAGGAAAGTGTGTGTTTGCTGTTAGTGGATTCATGTATAAAGTAGCCATGCACCACACAGCTCGTTTGGGGAGCTCTGAATGGTGTTGGAATTTGCCTAAACGTGGCTTTAGCATCTCCTCACACCTCAACAGCTCCTAGCATCTAAGTGCACACAAGGGGTTACCGGTAAGTGTCACAGCTAAAGAGTGACTGTGACTGAGTCCCTTCCTCCTTTGGCATGTTTTCATGCTCACATGTAAGTCTGGCATTGGTATTTCATGTCAAAGTAGATTATAAGAGCGTGTCATTAAAACTAATCCATGGCCGGTCCTTGTTCCTGAAGGGGAAAGAGTAGCCACAAGCCCCGTGAATGACCTCGATCAGCGGCCAGCGCCAGCGCGGCAGGCTCGCTCAGTGCTGCCGTGGACATCAGCCGACCTACGGCACAGCCACACATCAGCAGCCAGTCTTTGGGAAACCAGTTTTTCCTAAGGCTACTCTATAACTAAATTGTAATTCAAGAGTAAAAAGTGTCAGAACTTACTGCAATTTCTCTTCAATTTTGTCACAGGTTTATTTGACGTGGCCTGTGCCTAACTGTGCAGAAGGCTGCCCGGGCTCCTGGATTAAAGATGGCTATTGTGACAAGGCCTGTAATAACTCAGCCTGTGACTGGGACGGTGGTGACTGCTCTGGTGAGGGTGTGCTAGGACCTGCTTGTCTTCTCATCCTTCATCCTAGGAATACATGTTACTGA
>BDUI01000143.1:190946-203446 GCA_002335545.1 Apodemus speciosus
AAAAAAGAAAAAAAAAAAAAAAGAATCAGGTTAACAGCTGTGTGCAAAAATACAACTCTCATGTCAAAGTGGCTTTACTGGCTTTACTAGAGCCAAGTCAGAAGGACCGTGCCATATAATTTATTTGGAAAAATAGACTTAGAATTTCTGTTCTGTTAAACATTTAATAGATACTTTTGGGCATTTCAAGTGATTTGAAAAATACATAACTAGGTTTTTTCAGTTTTACTGCGTGACGTTTCATTTAATCAGTTGTTAGCTGATCAATATCGAAGTGAATAGCACTGGCGTGGAAGATGTTTGCAGTACAAAATGCTAGGCCTGAGAAATCAGCATGTACTGGCCTGACTGTCGGGCGAGCATTCAGAGCCCCCAGGAGCATAGACTTAAAAGTCACCCCCGGATTCCATGTTCCAATGTGGTAATAGATGATGTTTTCTATAATAACGGAACGGAGAAAGTCATAAATTAAGGTACTTTTAAAATACATTACCGAAACACTAGATTGGTGGTTAAAGCCAAGCTGAGGACGTCTGCTGTAGACTCTGGTGCTGTCTGCCAGCCTTCAAGGGAATGAGGAAAGCAGTACACAGAGATGTCACGGGGCAGACTTGGCAGAGCTTGGGAACTTAAAAGAACCCAGTGGGCGCAGCTGGATAAATGAGACCGTGTTCTCGCTGCCCTCCCTGTCCACTCTCATGAGGAGAATCTCTGCTCACAGCCGAGTATGGCTTCACCTCACGCATGCAGCTTCTCACCGTGTTCAGCTTCCCCACGTCCCCGCGTCCCTGCGTCCCCGTGTCCCCGTGTCCCCGCGTCCCCGCGTCCCCGTGTCCCCGCGTCCCCGCGTCCCCGCGTCCAGTTTCTGGCTTTATCTTCAGTGGTGCAGTTGAGTATGTGGCGGGCTTGAGAGCAGTGTGAGCGCTTTTCCGTGGCACCCCCTAGGCAGTGGGCCTGCAGGATAAAGCTGACTGTCTCCTTCACAGCCACCTGTTGTGGTGTGCTCGTGAAAGTGGATGCCGTGTCCTTTCTGTGGGGAGCGCATAGCCACACAAGTAGATTGTGGTGCTGTGGGTGACAGGTGGAAGGGTCTTGTGGTCTGAATCGGTGTTGGGAGTGACAAAATTGTATTCCAGTCATTTTAATATAAAAGTATGCAGTAAATTAATACAGTGGCTGCTTTTTTTTAACCTAGCAAGTCCCCCAATAACAACATAGAGAGACCAAGATTTAATTTCAACTTAAAGTACAATAACTAAGCATTAAAATTCTATTATAATCCTCTGATCTAATCTCCTACCTCCCAGCCAAAATTCTCAATACACTGCATTTTTATATTGGTCTGGCCTTCTGTACTACCTGATGTACCATTATTTATTATAAAATAACGGACCTGAACTTGTGTTAGAAATGTATATTTTATTAATATTTTAGAGTTGACTGAATAGATTTTTTTTTTTTTTTTTTTTTTTTTGGTTTTTCGAGGCAGGGTTTCTCTGTGTAGCCCTGGCTGTCCTGGAACTCACTCTGTAGACCAGGCTGGCTCGAACTCAGAAATTCACCTGCCTCTGCCTCCCAAGTGCTGGGATTACAGGCGTGCGCCACCACGCCCAGCTTGAATAGATCTTTTTGCTTCATAATATGCACAGTGTGTTTCTGTAAAAATCAGTCAATAACTTCTGTTTCTGAACAGGAGGGCATATCGAGACAAGCTGAAGTTTTGGACCCACTGCGTACTAGCGACATTGATTATATTTACTATATTCTCATTTTTTGCTGAACAGGTAAGTGTTCTATGTTCTGCATGGCCTTTTAGAAATGATATAAACACACACCCTGAGTCAGGTGGAGAATCCCAATACTTGGGAGGTTTGAGGATAGCCTGGGCTACTGAGAGGTTGTGTTGAAAATCTGTACCACCAACCCCCTCCCCCAAGGGGAAGAAGAAGGACAGGGAAGGTAAATCAGTGTAAAGAGAACATTTGCATTTATCCTGTTAGTGCATTGCCCTGTGTCAGTGTGTCTACCCTGTCAGTGTGCCCAGCCATTAGCTTATAGCCGTATGTCAGCGTGTCCAGCATATCCAGTCATGCAGTGCCCTCAGCTTATAGCCACGCCAATGTGTCCAGCAAACATTTGTTCATTTTCCTGTCTTCCTTTTTACTTTTGTGGACTTCAGACCATAACTGAGAAGCTCTATTTCCAGCCCAAACTGTGTCTACAACCATTCTCTGATTCTAGTTTTCTGCCTTTTCCTTAGAGAAGCCACAGTGTCCCCTCAGGTGCTTGTGTCCCCTGCTCACGTCCCTTTGAACTGTCCTTTGTCCTTCCACCTCAGTCATCAGCCTCTCACTTCTGTGCCCCCGGGCGTGCGTTCAGCCTCCGGATGAGGGCCCAGAAATGGGAGGAAGTTGTGATAATAATATTAAAGAGATAGGAGAGCTTCCACTGAACTGCAAGGGTGACATACTGTGAAGGGAAAGATTGAGGGGAGGGGAGGAGCCCTGCCTGGTGAGAGCCCAGAGCCGGGTAGGGCAGTGTGGGGGGGTGCTCCTCGGCCTCCATAGCCTCCCAGGAGGTGGCTGCTGAGTAGAGCTGCCGCCTGTCACACCCGGGAAATGCACACTGGAAAGGATATAAACACCTAAACACCCAGAAGATAAAATTCAGGAATGAGTGAGAGGCAGGAGAGTGTGGCAATAGGACCTGCAAGCACCGGTCAAGTACCAAGACTGTTCTTGATCTTTGTTGCCCCGTTCTTGTAGGGAAAAAATAAACTTAGAAAAGAACTTAAACACACACAGAGAGACACACACACACACAGAGAAAGAGAGAGACAGACACACACCCCACAAAGCAAAACTTAGTGATCTGCTCTCAGCTGCTTCAGGATAAAGAAGGAGAGCAACTTGGCTGAAACAAGCCACTGCTCCGGAGTGTTGTAAGGAGCATGAAGGCTGAGCCTTCTCTTGTGTCATCTGTCCCAGGAGAGAGCAGGAAGCTGGAAAGATGGGAAGGAAGGAGAAGGGAGATTCCCCTCTGTGCTCCTCCAGCACCTTACTCTGCTGCTAAATCAGTGTCCATCCTTCTCTCCCACCCCTTACCACAAAAGCACCCACTGCTCCTCCCTCTGCTCATTAGTGGAATTACTTAAAAGGCCCAGCCAGCCTCCGCCTCTAAAGGAATGGGCTGGTCCTGCGTTTTTTCCTCATAGCAGCTTTACAGCGGTGGTTAGCTTTTCCATTTTACTTAGAGCACGTGTAACTGTGTTTTTGAGAAAAAGAAGTATTTATTCAGGTTCTAAACAACAAATTCAGAAGTGAACTTTAAAGACATTTTTTTTATTACTTGCTATTTTTATGTGTGCGGGTGTTTCGCCAGCATGTTTTCTACGTACCATGTGTGTGCAGTGCCAGAGGAGGCCAGGAGAGAGCATCAGATTACCTAGAACTGGAGTTCAGCAGGAGTGAGCCACGATATAGGTGCTGGAGATCAAGCCCGGGTCCTATGCAAGAACAGCCAGGACTCAACACTGAGCCACCTACGACTCCAGAACCCGAGATTTCTCATCGCACCCTATTCCTAGCCAGTGTCTCTATTTTCAAATGACCACTAAGTGTAGAAGAAAAAAGACACCAATAGGACACCAATTTTAATATAGTTTTTTTTAACTGTCTTACAAAAAAGAGTCTGTTCAAACCCAGAATTAGTGTTTAATGATTAGACAGAGGCAGTTCCTTTCAATTAAAAAAAAAAAATCTAATAAAACTGGTCAAAGTTCTTAAAAGTAAATGTCCTTAGCAATGGCTATATAAAATTGGTCACTACAGATCTTCAAAAAGTGACCCATGGGCCAACCTAAGTTTAGCTTTGCATATCTGTGAGCACTCACTAAGGGCTGAGTATGTCTCAAAGCAAAACTAGAAGGAAGATTTTGGTTTYGTTTTTATTGTTTTGTGTTGTTGTTGTATCTGGCTATGGCAGTTATCAAGAATGCACAGGTCTCAGAAGGAAAGCTGGCTTCACTTAGCAGTCTTTCATCGATACAGAAAGCCAATATTTAGTTTCTGTCTTCCATCATGTAGATAATTGCTCTGAAGCGGAAGATATTTCCCAGGAGGAGGATACACAAAGAAGCTAGCCCAGACCGAATCAGGGTGTAGACGATCTTTATCTGAGAGTCACCTACCTCAGCACCTGTGAGCATCTTCCTCCTCACCGCCACAGCCGTGTCCCTATAATATGGCCCGGAAGCAGCCTTGTGGGGAGAAGGGACAGTGTGCAGACTGGGTTCCCGTGCAGCGGGAAGAGAGCCCAGAGAGACCTGGAATTACTCAGCACACTAAGAACTTGTGTCGAGAGCTTGTACAGCTTGTACTTTTAAAGGATTTGCTAAGAACCTGTCAGCCTGTTGATAAGCCCTCCGTGACAAGCTACTGGTTTTCTTCCCACGATTACTGCAGACTGAGAAGCCAGGCCATCTTGAAAGCAAGTACTGAGGAACCCTGGTCTTTGCATTCCGAAGCCATCCGGCATAATTTCTGGCTTCTCTCCTCCTTTGATCCATTTCCCATTCTTTAAGACAATAAGTGGGTACTAAGTTAAGTCATTCTCACTTCTGAAATCACGAATCAGGATGTCAAAACATGTTTGTATAGATCTTATTTAAATAATGTAGAACGATTACTTCTTTAGCCTATCTAAATTATTGATTTTATTAACATTCAAGTGGTCTTAGATTGCTAACGACGACTGAAAGAGCTCGATATTGATGTTGACAGTGCTTTGAGCTTGCTTAACTCATTTCCCAAGAATACTGTGATCTCGTGTGCGGGCCTGATTGCAAAGGGCTAGTGTCGAGTAGCAGTGCTATTCACAAGATGTAATTATGTCGTGCTAATGGACAGACACAAACAAAAGTGCCTCCCTTCAGAAATGAGCAGTGCTGGCAGCACCAGTGCGTGATTGGTGTCAGCTGGAAACCATCATACCTTCCAGTGCTCACCCTGCTTACGTTAAACAGAGCAGTCAACCAACTTCTGTAACAGAACAGTAAATAATTTGAGACACATCCATCTTTGTCAAAGTCTTCTTTGCTTACATTTGCTGTTGTTTTGGGAGATTTATTTTATTATTTTCTTTTTCAAGACAGGGATTCTCTGTGTAGCCCTGGCTGTTTAGTAATTCACTCTATAGACCAGTCTGGCCTTGAACTTAGAGATCCACCTGCCTCTGCTTCCTGAATGCTGGGACATATGCCGACACTGCCCAGCCCCGCCCCCTTTGGTAAACAACTCAATAAAAAGATGAAAACCTGCTTTAGTTTGCAGCTATACAGAAGCAGGCCTCAGCCAGACTTGACCCCCAGGGCCATTGTTGGCCAACTGGAGAATCATTTTTAACATGTGGGTAAGCAAAGACATTAGCCATGCCCCGTTGTCATTTTGCAGTGGTTTTGTGGAGACCTGATTCCATGAGTCCTTGAATTCTGGCAGATACCTTCAATCATGATCTCAATAAGTATTCCTGCAAAATGGCACATGTTTTTTGTAACAAGAACTTGAAATGTAAATATTGTGTTTGTGCTGTAAATTTTGTGTATTTCAAGAACTGAAGTCTCATAAAAAGACACTTATTGATACTTTTGAGTTTATTATTAGTATTTTTATTATTAACTATGTATGAATATTTTGCCTGCATCTATCATACCTATGCCTGGTGTTTTTGAAGACCAGAAGAGGGTTTCAGATTCCCTAGAACTGGAGTTACAAATGGTTGGGAGCCACTCTCTAGGCTCTGGGGACTGAACCCAGATCCTCTGGAAGAGCAGCCACTGAGTCATCTCTCCAGCCCTAAGACTTCAGTCTCTGAAGATGGGGGTTACTGTTGTCCAGATTCAACAGGCAATTGAATAGTTGTCTGTGTGGTTTGTGTGTGGAGCTCTCAGGCTCCACAATGAAACTATTAAGTGTGAAGTAATGTAAGGAAAGGTTAGATATGACATGCTGGAGAATGCTGCTTCATGGGACGGGGAGAGATTCTAAACAGAATTTGTCAAAAAAAAAATGTAAAGGACATCTGTGTATTACTTAAAAACTGAGAATTTATTTTGGGAAAGTTATATAGATAATGGACGTTTGGGTGTTATATGGGGATAAGCATGAACTGTACCTAGTGAGAAGCTCGGTAATAGAGTAGATGGTTATATACAAACATTTGCAGAGTCATTCATTATCTAATGATTCAGCAAGTTGTTTGGATAGGATCTGTTAAGCAGTCACTGGCCAGAAATGTTAAATGCTTATAAAACCCTTCAAGTGCAATTCAAGAAAAGGTCAAAATGTGTCTTAAGCCAACTTGTGATACTGAAGTAAAACACAACTTGCTTGTTGTAATCCTTGTGCTCAGGAGGCTGAGATCAGAGATTAGCCATGAGTACAAGGCCAGCCTGAGCTACATAATGAGTATGTATAGCATAGGTGGCCTGTGCAACTGTGAGGCCTTATCTCAAAACCACCACCRCTATAAGGAAGGAGGAGGAGGAAAAGGAGAAGAAAGTAGTAGTAGTATGGGTAATTTTTTGAAGAATAAAAATGCATTATCCAGTAGTTCTAGATACTGAGCCGTCTAAGGTCACAGTGCTGGTAAGTTTCACTTGTCTGAGGAAGGCTGCTCTGTTTCCAGTTGACAACTTGAATGCTGTGTCCCTCAGACATGAAATAATACCTTGTGCTGCCAGGGCAGAAGGTGGAAAGACAAAGGGACAGATTCTTCTCATCAAATGCACAATTGGTCATGTCACCAAGGTTCCGCCCTCTCAGCAACATGACATGGCTGATTAAATTCCACAGAAATCCACCTGCCCTCCTGAGTGCAGGAATAAAAAAGGTGTGCGCCACCACAGCCATCTTAAGTATTTCTATTGTGCGTGTCACCGAGAGGCAGATAAACACCACAGAATACTGTCTGAAGTCAGAAAACCACTTGGTAGGAGTCAGCTCCCTCCTGAGACATGGATCCCAGGAAGCAAGGTCTTAAGGCTTGGCAGCACGTGCCTTTACCTGTTGAGCAAACTTACCAGCCCTGTCAGTGTTTGTCCTCACTGGCATGGTGGCTCTCATCTATCATCCCAGAATTCTGAAGGATACAGCTAGAAGCTAGATACCCAAGCCACTTAGCCAAGAGAGAATGTGAGGGAATGAAGATTTCAGATCTCAAAGAGGTCTCTTGTAAGTTGAACTGCTCTTCCATACCCTCCTTGTTCAAATTCCAGCCCCAACTTAAAATTCAACTCTCGCCGGGCAGTGGTGGCACACGCCTTTAATCCCAGCACTTGGGAGGCAGAGGGTGGATTTCTGAGTTCAAGGCCAGCCTGGTCTACAGAGTGAATTCCAGGACAGCCAGGGCTACACAGAGAAACCCTGTCTCAAGAAAAACAAAAACAAACAAACAAACAAAAACAAAAAACAAAAAAAATCAACTCTCACTACTAAAGGGCTGTCAGCTTTTCTACTCAGTTCTCCATGAATTCATTCTTCAGCACTGAAATATACTTGGATTCCAAGTGACAGATGAATCTTAAACTTCCTTTAAAAGAGTATCACAGACTTAGCTATGTGTTGCTTAATAGCATCCATTTGCCAAGGTCTAGAATCATTCCAGAGGCAAGCCTCTGGACAGAGCTGTAAGGTATCATCTAGGTTAGGAAAAACATGTGGGAATGTGTTGCGTGAAATATTTAAAAAGCAATCTACACTACCGCCGGCATGGTACCAATGGACAGGCCGACCCGTTCTCAGCCCGGCAGACTCTCTGATTCAGAGCTCACTAAATTCTCACGGCGGCCGCTGGCACACATGCCCTACGTTTCCAAATTCCCGTGGCTGGCTGGGGTGCCCTGTCACCATACCTTTCTCTAGAACCCAGCTGAGTTGCTGCGTGAAGAAAAAATACCACACGATCTTAGTTTAGAATCAACAGGCAACACAATCGCTGGACGCAGAATTCCTAATTCTGGAAGCTATTTAAGTTATAAATCTTCTGGTGGCACATCCCGGCGGATCCTAAACCAGGGCCTCTGGCTACCTACATTGTGTCACCATGCTCTCTCCTATCCAAAAGGAAGTACCATTCTCCTGCCTCCCCTCGTCCTCTCTCTGACCGGAAGTCCCACCTACTCTCCCAGTGATTGGCTCCTTGAAATCTTTATTCATTGGGGGAAGGTTCTGCCACTGGAATATCCGTCTTCCGTGTGGATGACACCCTTGCGACAGCACAGCTCTAAGGACGTCTTTTGCCAGCTTGTAGTAGCCTCTGCTGGTGAGTGTCTAACCCTGGAGCTGCCCCTCATGGTTGCAACTGCTTCCATTTTCTGTCCACCCAGTCCCAGCTTCTCTAGTCTTCCAATGTAGGTGAAGATCATTGGCTCTCTAGGAATCCCCCAGGCCGTCGGTGCCATGGTGGGAAAGCCACGGCACCCAGCCTCATGGACTTAGCGGCTACCAGACGGCTGGTGTCTCCTCAGACCCTAAGCCCAGGAACCCAAACTCTGCCTCTCTCTCTTCTGCCCACCTATAGGCTATAGACATCTTTATTCACCAATCGGGGATAACTTTAGGGGCAAGGTCACGAAGCATCACTGTGTGTGTGTGTGTGTGTGTGTGTGTGTGTGTGTGTGTGTGTGTGTGTGTGTGTGTGTGTGTGTGTGTGTGTGTGTTCAGATTCTCTTGTCCCTGGGAGGCAACCAGACTTTGGGAGCCAGTCTTTAGTATTACAATACATAGCAAAAGTCCAAACCTCAACACAGAGCAGATGGTGTAAGCCAAGCTAACAAATCTCCCTTTAATATACATTCATCCCACCAGTGGTCTAACTCTCCAGACCCCTGACTATATATAGTAAGTACCCTGCCGGGACCGTTGCTCAGCTCTGTACATTGCCTGTCTCTCATGTCAGTTCAATCCCCAGAATGAAGACAAGCCTCCTAACTCACGTCCTTCAGAGAAGCCAGAAGCATCATCTCTGCTTTAGTATAGAAAGTTCCGATTGGGAATGAATACACTGATTAGCTTGCTCTAGGCTGTCTACGTCTGGCATGAGAAATGGAGCCTCTCACCCAAAGTCGGCTTGAAAAGTCGACAAGGGCACTGCCTTCCTATGAAGCTGCCCGTCTAAGGAAGACCGAGTTCCTAGATGGCCCAACTTGAAGGCGGAGCTGCTGTACTTGAAAGCATTAGGAAATTCAGAGCTGGTCATTAAGTACAACCAACCTTAAAAATGTTTCATTATAACATCCAAGATTCTGTAAATATGGCTAATACATAACTCAGTTAATGTGTAGCTCAGTGCTATAACACCTGCCCACCACACCTCCCATGCACAAGGCCTTGGTTTAGATCTCCAGCACTGAAAAAAAGATTAATTTTTAAACGTGGCTTTAAAATTCATCATTGGTCCTTCCTTCTCAATCCCTTACTTGCCAACTTTCCTTTGGACCTTACACTGTGCCAGCAACATTGTATAGTTAGGGTTTCCCTGACGGTAATAAGATATTGTTGCCAAAAGCAACTTGGGGGAAAGGGATTTCTGCATCACAACCAGTGGTTAAGAAGTCAGGACAGGAATCCAAGGCAGAGGCCTGGAAGTAGAGATTGAGTCAGAAGCCATGGAAGGATGCTACTTACTGGCTTGCTCCCCATGGCATGCTCAGACTGCTTTCTTAGACAACTCTGGGACCAGCCTGCCTAGGAGGTTGGCGCTGCCTACCATGGGATAGGCTGGTCCACATCAATCAAGACAATGCCTCCCCAGGCTTGCCTACATACTAATGTTTGGAGGCACTTACTCGGTTGTGGTTCCTTTCTCCCATGATTCTCTAGCTTTTGACAATCTCACACACACACACACACACACACACACACACACACACACAGAGAGAGAGAGAGAGAGAGAGAGAGAGATTGATTTTCAAATCTTTTTATTTGATCCATTATTATTGTAGAGGAGAGGGGAATGCTCACTTAGTTTAATTAGACTCCTACATGAAATTTCTTTCTATGTGAACTGGCCTAGATGCCCATCAGCAGGTGATTAGATAAAGAAAGCTTGGTCCATATACATACTGGAATTTTATCCAACTGCAATAAAGAATGAAACTGTGATATTTGTGTCTTAGTCAGGGTTTCTATTCATGCACAAACATCATGACCAAGAAACAAGTTGGGGAGGAAAGGGTTTATTCAGCTTACACTTCCATATTGCTGTTCATCACCAAAGGAAGTCAGGACTGGAACTCAAGCAGGTTGGGAACCAGGAGCTGATGCAGAGGCCATGGAGGGATGTTTCTTACTGGCTTGCTTCCCCTGGCTTGCTCAGCTTGCTTTCTTATAGAACCCATGACTACCAGCCCAGGGATGGCACCACCCACAAGGGACCCTCCCCTCTTGACCACTAATTGAGAAAATGCCATACAGCTGGATCTCATGAAGGCACTTCCTCAATTGAAGCTCCTTTCTCTGTGATAACTCCAGCCTGTGTCAAGTTGACACACAAAACCAGCCAGTACAATCTGCAATAAAACGGAAGGAACTGGAGATGGTGTTAAGTGAAATACACCACATAAAGATAGTACATGTTCTCTCTCATATACAGAGTCTAGATTTTAAGTGGGCATACATATAGGACTGGAGAGATGATTCAGTGATTAAGAATGCATACCTTTTTTTGTAATGTTTCCCAGCAAATTCCTGGCATGCACATAGAATGGCTGACAACTGCCTGTAACTGGTTTTTATAAAAGCTAAGTAGATGTGGCGGTATGTCCTATACAGCCAGTGTTAAGTCTATACAGTAAGTTAGTGAGTTTTAGGCAAGCTGGAACTTCAAAGTGAGACATGGATTCAAAGAACAAAAAAAGCCTGTTCACGCCACTGCTGCTTGTCATTGTGCTGGATGGTTTAACCAGTGCGGTTTAGCACAGGAAAAGGAGACATGAGGATTGGAAAAATATAAAATTGTCTTTATGTATAGTAACATCAGAATGTACCTGAAGGAGAGGAGAGAGATGGCCAAGTCTGAGGGTCTGAGTTTGAGACCTGAACCCACATGGGGAAATGAGAAAGCCAGCTAGCACCTGCAAATTGTACACACACACACACACACACACACACACACACACACACACACCCTAAGAAAATATACTGAAGCACTCTAGAACAAACTTAGCCAAACACGAAACGAATTCTGCGTGGTAGCAGGCTATAAAGGCAGCATGAAAAAGAGAACTCCCTAAAGCTGAAGCCCAGTCGGTGTGGCCCTTTGTCTCCCCACAAGTAAGCTGACATGACCGAATGGCTGTCCTGCCACCAGCCCATTGGGAGCCCAAAATGCACTCAGTCTCAGTGCATACATGGAGGGCCTTCAAGATGCACACACAACCCCAGGGCCTTAGAAATCTTGAAGTCAGCAACAGTGAGTGTGAAGACTCCAGATGTTTGCTCTTACATGATGCTCAGCAAAGCTGTTTGGTCCAAGAACACAGAAGGATAGAGTTTGACCTCACAGACCTTCATAGCCTTCGATTTCCTATACACCAGACAACTTATAAGCAAACAGACAAAATCAACTGTGGGTGAGACTAAAACTCTGATAGCCAGTCAGAAAGCCACCCACAATACTTACAAACAAGATACTTTTCAATGCCTGTACTTAGGGAAGCACATGATGTTTTTCTAAAAGGAGGTTTTAAAAGAAAATTTTAATATATGCATTACAGAAAATAATACAAGAAACCCAAACCGATATCATYCAGTCACAAGCTCAGCTCAGTCTGTCTAGAGCTTGTGTTTCTATGCACAGTTAGGTGACTGAGCCCATACAAAATATGTCACACTTTGCACATATTGTGAAAGTGCTCCAGCTAAAAACCCCATGCTACTTGAGAAAATGTTTCTATAAGAGATACTTAGACATAAACAAACAACCACCACAAACAACAACTAAAAAGTATATTGGGATTATCAATTTCTCAGCCACTTCCATCACTTTTAGCAGGCGAGGGTGGAGTCAGAATCCCTAGCCTCCATATCTGTGCCGTCAGTGAAATAGCTGCTGGTGCAGTAAATCATTCGGTCCATGACCCTCCAAGCCTCCGCACTGTCCACTCCTGCAGCCTCCCTCAATCTCTCCTCCACAGTCAGACTGAGGAGACATGCACGGGAGGCTGTGGAAATTGTTTCATGCCCCCCTTCCCCTACATGTGTGGGTGTAGCTCCGTGTAAATTAATACTACATGTGTGTCCATGGCCAACCTAGAGCCCACCCCAGATTTGTATTTCAGAGATCTTTACTTGTTTATTTTGTGGCGTCTGGACTTGTGTTGGTACTTGGCCACACCTGCTGAAAAAAAAATCCAATAAAAATAAAACAAAACCAGCCAACAAATCAAACAAACAAGTTTGTCTGTTTGTCTATCAGGGCTACAGAGAAACACCATCTCAAAT
>BDUI01000143.1:206992-218140 GCA_002335545.1 Apodemus speciosus
CTGGCTGTCCTGGAACTCACTCTGTAGACCAGGCTGGCCTCGAACTCAGAAATCCACATGCCTCTGCCTCCCAAGTGCTGGGATTACAGGCGTGCACCACCACACCTGGCTTATAATAGCGGTTCTTATAATAATGAATAAAAAGTGAGTTGAAGAATATTATATAAAATGTTGAACATTTTTCGTTATTGCAATGGTTAGACATGAAACTCTGATGTGCTGTTATATTAAGACCATGTCTATGTGTTATCGAAACTCAGAAAATATAAACTGGTTGTGGTTTGCGCCTCTAATCCCAGCATTTAGGAAGCTAGGGCAAGGTTACCATGCCTTTGAAGTCAGCCCGGGTTAGAGTGAGACCCTGTCTCAGAAAACAACAAAGAATCAAACAAAGACTTCAGAAAACGGGAGATGGATAATTTAGTTTCCATATTTGTGTGAATGAAGAACCGTGGGCAAAGATAGCCAGGTCGGGTGGGACGCGAGAGACTGAGTTTGAAAAGCTGAAAAGCGCTGCTTCTCCTGGTAGAAGGACGGACAGGATATGTCCATCAAAGAAGTGCCCCGCCCATCGCGTCCCAGCCGTTGGCTACCACGAGAGAACTCGCACGGAGCACGTGCCATGGGGCGGGGCGACTACGTAAGCTATGTAACCCATAGCGTCCAGCCAATCAGCAGAGAGCGCGGCCGGGGGCGGGCTATTTCCTCCCACCCAAAGGCCAGGTTTGCTCAGATGCTTCGAGGGTGCGGAGACGTCGACTGCTCTCCGGGGCTGCTGAGGTAAGGAGATGGGGTAGTGAGGGCCGCGTCAGCTTGGCCTTCGTGGGCCTGGGCCTCGGGAAGAGGAGGAAGTCAGGCCAGGCGGCCTCGTCCCGCGGGAGGGCCGGTCACCGACGGCGGCCGGTGTGGGGCAGGCCGGGACTGAGGAGCGGAGGGCCGGCCGAGGGAACTGGGGGTCGGACCGGGGGAGTTAGCAGTCAGAGCCTAGGGAATTGGAGTCGTGGGCCATGGAAATGGGGCAGCGGAATCTAGGATTTAGGATTTGGGGCCGAGGGAACTAGGAGTCAACGGCTAAGGAAATCGGAGGCGGGGATAGGGAGTTGGGGGTCAGGGCTGAGGGAGGTAGGGGTCCGGACCTAGGGAGTCAGTGTCAGGCTGAGGGAATTAGAGGTCGCGGCCTATGGAGGTTAATAGGGAATTAGGGGTGAAGGGTGAAGGGAGTCTGGAGGCGGAGCCTAGGGAACTGGGGGTGGCAGCCTAGGGGATCAGGAGGCGGGCCTAGGAAATAAGGATTTGGGAGCTGAGGGAATTAGGAGGCCAGGGCTAAGGAAGTCAGGAGGCGGGGCCTGGGGGTCAGGGGTCGTGGCTAAGGGCATGGGGTCAGGGATGAGGGAATTAGTGGTCGGGACCTAGGGAATTAGGAAGCCGGGGTAGGGAATTAGGGTTCCAGGCCTAGGGACGAGGAGACAAGGGCTAAGGAAAGAGGTGATACGTTGGGAACTGGGGTCAGGGCCAAGGGAAGTGGCTGGGAACTGAGGGAATTAAGGGCCACGCCCAGGGAATTAGGGGTGGGACCTAGGAAATTAGGGGGTGTGGTCTAGGGGATGGGGTGGAGTCTAGGGGATGGGGGTGGGGCCTGGGAAATTAGGGGATGTGGTCTGGGAATGGGGGTGGGATCTGGGGAGTTAGGGGATATAGTCTAGGAACCGGGGGTGGGGTCTGGGGAGTTAGGGGGTGTGGTCTAGGGAATGGGGGTGGGGCAGAGAGAATTTAGAAAATGGCACTTATAAAATTAGGCCCTGTGGCCTAGGGGATTAGGAGGAGGAGGAGCCTAGAGATTTCGGGGTAATGGGCTAAGTCAACTAGGAGGCAGGGCATCAGGGAATGCAGGGTTAGGATGGAAAAATTTTAAATTAGGAAGTATAGCGATTTAGGGATCAGACACAGAAAATTAAGGATTGGGCATGGAACTCTGGTTTAGGATGTAGGGAGCAGGCAGGGGTTGGGCTCTGATGAAATTAGAGATTGGGGCTGAGGGCTTAAAAGGTTAATGGTTGGGTACTAAGAGGCAGTTTGGAGTTGAGGTGAGGGAATGAGCTTAGGGAATAAAGGCTTATTATGGCTGGTGGTTTGAGCCACTGAGAATTAGGGATGATGGCTAGGTATGCTGTGGCTGAGGGTATTTGGCATTGGGGTGAAGGGATAGGGGTTTCATTAGAGGGCTTGGGAGCTGAGAGAAATAGTTGTGGGAATCAGATGAGAAATTGGGGTGAGGTGCAGAGGTAGGGGAATGGGAGGTGGAGTCTGGGAGAATGAGTTCAGGGCTAGGTTGCTGGAGGCTGTGGGAACTATTTGGGTTAGAGAATTAGGGATTGTGAGTGAGGAGGTTAAGGATCAGGTTTGAGAACATTAAAATTGAGTTGGGAATGACAGAATTAATGGTTGGGGTGAGGGAATTAGGGGCAGTGGGTGAGGGAATTAATTTAGGGGTAAGGGAAGTGGGGTTTGGAGACTAAGGGACTTAGGAGTTGGGGTAAAATTTAGGAGTTATATAAGAGAACTAGGGTTTGGGATGAAGGAATTAGGGCTTGTGGGTTAGGCCAGTTAGGGAGTTGGGGCTGAGAAAATTAGTTGTGTGGCAATGAGGAATTACAGGCTGAGAAAATGTGTCTTTGAAGGAGTTGGGATTAGATTTGAGGAAATGAAGAGATCTGGTTGAGGGATTGGGGACTTGGGAGTTCAGTGAATTAAACGGTGAGAGTATTATGAGAGGAGGACAGACTTGGAGTTGGGGTAATGAAGGCTGAATGAATGGAGGACTTTATAGGGCAAAAACTCAGATCTAGTGGCTAGGTAGAACATATTTGGAGTCGGTGTTCAAGCTGTTACTGTAGTGTTTTTCTTCTTTGCAAATTGATAAATGATAAACTTAACTTTTAGTACAATGAAAAAAATACTAGGCCAGCAACATGGTCCAGTGAGTAAAGGTGCTTGTTCTCAAGCATGACCTGAGTCTGATCCCAAGGACCCACTTGGTGGAAGAGAACTGACTCTTTGAACTTGGCCTCTGCCCTCCACACGTGTCCTCTCACCTCTACCCCCCAAAAAAAGTTTACTTAAATGATGTCTTTGCATTCAAACAGTTTGAGAGATCTGGGGATTTTTGCTGTGTGTGTGTGGTTTTTTTTTTTAACAAGCAAACATCTAAAGATGGTGCCTGGTGGAAGAAAGCATTCTGGGAAATCTGGGAAGCCTCCACTGGTTGATCAGCCTAAAAAAGTCTTTGACTTTGAGAAAGAAGATAAAGATCTGTCTGGTTCAGAAGAAGATGTTGCTGATGGTAAATATCTAATGTTGGGTATTAACAATGTTCTAGAGTCTGTTTATTTTGAACTTGCTACACTTAAAACTGAATTAAGTAAGCATTTTCACATAACTTTTGTTTTTTAAGATTCATTTATGTATATGAGTACTCTACCTGCATATACACCTGCATGCCAGAAGAGGGCATTAGATTCCATTATAGATGGTTGTAAGCCACCATGTGGTTGCTGGGAATTGAACTTAGAATCTCTGGAAGAGGTGCCAGTGCTCTTAAACTCTGAGCCATCTCTTAAACTCCCATACTTCGTTTCTTATCAGATCTCCCTATCTCTGTATCAGAGTTGTAACATTTCAAACAGTATTCTTTATCTTTGCAGTCCCAACAAATTAGTAAAAAGTACATGGCCATACTTGAAAATTTGCTTCTAAAAAATGGGTCATGAATTGATATAAATTAATTTTTCCAAAAAAATATATTTATCTGTTTTTAAATTTTTTTTACAAAATCCTGAAAGGACTGAAAACAGACTTCATTAAAATTTAACAAAATAACATTTAATTTCAAATTTATTTTGTAAATATAGAAAAGACTGCAGTAGTTGATAAACATGGAAAGAAAAGATCTGCAGGAATAATTGAAGACGTGGGGTAAGATGTTAAAGTACTTGTGGGGTGTGCAAGTGTGTGTGTGTATGTGTCACATGCATGCTGAGTATTTTGTGTGTATGGAGGTTGAATGTCAGGTGTTCATGCTTGCAGAGCAAGCATTTAACTGAGTTATTTCACTAAGCTCCACAGATGTTTTCTTTGCTCAGTAAAGTAATTTAAGGAAAGTTTACTTCAGTTCATCTAGCAAATAGTGATATAAAATATTTGGTATGTGATATTTCTCCCAAAACAAGTATATTATGAATCTCTAAAGAATTTTTTTTTGCTTTATTTTTAAATGGTGCTGGGGATCAACCCTAGGGCTTTGAGCACATTGGCCAAATGTTCCACCACTGAATTATACTCTTGGTCTTAATTTTTTAACTGTTAATTTTTCACAGAGGTGAAGTACAGAATATGCTGGAAAAATTTGGAGGTATGTTTTTGAGAGATATTTAAAGAAAATTATTTAAAACTGTATAATTTGCATAATAGGAAACGAGGTCACTATGTGAAGTATTGTTTAACACCTTGTTTTTTATTTATGGGGTTTTGCATAAATATAATTAGCATCATAGATTTTCTTAACCTTTTTCATGATATGAAAAGTAAACATGATACTTTACGAATTTTGGAAAAATAGAGGGGAAAGTTTTTTTTTTACTTCTTTATATTCACAGAAAAGTGATTCTATATACATGCCTTTAATCCCAGCATTTGGGAGGCAGAGGCAGGCAGATCTCAGAGTTCTAGGCCAACCTGGTCTACAAAGTGAGTCCAGAACAGCCAGGGCTACACAGAGAAACCCTGTCTCGAAAAAACCAAATCAAAAAAAAAAAAGATTTAAGAATTGCTCTATTTGGTAGTAACAAAATGTTTGCTTTATAAACTTACTATAAATTCTGAAAATACAAAATAAGTATTATAGTTACATCATAGTCACTAAAAGGTAACTTTTAAGATAAAAATATGCATAGGAAACATTGAGGTATTAATTTTTTAATAAACTGCCATATTTATTAGTGATAAAAATGCCCTATACAAATCACTGTGAATTGGGTTTGGACACACACCGAGCTCTTGGACAGCAGAGGCAGCAGGGTCATTGAATTTGATGTTAGCCTGATCTACATGGTGAGTTCAGACCAGACAGGGCAATGTCATGAAACCTCATTTGAAGAAAAAAAAAACCACAAAAAAAAAAAAAAAAAAAAAAAAAAAAAAATCCTCTATTAAAATATTATAAATATCCCTAGATGCATTGTTTAGATAATTCACTAAGATTTCTTTTATAAAAAGTATTTAATAGACTTTAAATTTTCTATTAATAATCTTTTGATTTTTTTGAAAATTTAGTATTTTTGATAGTGAGTTCTAACAGTTAGACCAAGTATGGCCTATCAAATGGGGGATATGCTATAAATTTAGAAATATTTAACCTTTATTACTGTTTGTTCATAAGTCTGGCCTTGATCCTTTGTTTTAGTCATTTTTATCATCCTTAAATTTAAATTTTAACTCAGTTATAAAAATAAGAATTGAGGTAAGTTTGGGTATTTTATATATTTCTTTTTCTGAAATATCTAAGACTAGTGTTTTAGAATTCAGCCATTTTTGGATTTTGTAATATTTGCATAGATTTTACTGGCTAAGCTTCCCTAGTCTGAAAATCCAAACTTCTCAGTGTTCTAAAATACAAAGCATTTTTCAAAGCACAAGTTGGTGTTATTTTTAAATTAAAATGTTTTAATTCAAATTTTATGATTTGTACGTTATGTTTATGTGTGAGTGTAGGTCTACATGTGTGATAGATAGCATGTCTCTGTAGGTGAGAGGATACTTTTGGGAGTTGTCTCTTCTCTTACATGTGGAAGATGATATCTTTCAGCCTTGGTTTGCCCCTTCCACCATGGATTCCTGGGATCAAACTTAGGCTCAGGCTATGGCAAGTGTTTTTTGTTTTATTTTTCTTTATTTGTGACAGTGGGTATCTATGTTTCCTGACTGACCTGGAACTATGTAGATCAGGCTGGCCTAAAATTCAGAGATCCACTTGCAGAGTTCTGTCTTCCAAGTGCTAGGATTAAAGATGTGTCACCATGCCCAGCATGAATTTTTTTTTTCTCCTGCTGAATTCCTTGGTCCCTAAATTTAATTTTAAATCTCCTTGATATTATTGAACAAACCCATACTTATATTACTTCATTATGTGGAACAAAATAGTTTTCTTCAACATTAAATTTCAATGTTTTGTTTTCAATATAGCTGACATCAACAAAGCTCTTCTTGCCAAGAGGAAAAGAATAGAAATGTATACCAAAGCTTCTTTCAAAGCCAGTAACCAGAAAATTGAGCAAATTTGGAAAACACAACAAGAGGAAATGTAAGGTTTTAAAAGAACTACATTTTTATCATTTCTTAGTATGTCCTGGTGCCAATTACCTACAGAAAATAGTATCATCTGCTTATTAGAGTCTCTAGTAAAAAAATCCTTGGCTTTTTTTTTTTCCTAATCAAGTAGTCCTATAATCTCATGCCTTCATAGAATTGTTTCTTAGAAGTCAGTGAAGATTGTTTTTTTTCCTCCTTTGAAATAACTGGGAGGTTATTAATCTATATTCATTGTGGAAATATATTACTTGAATTAAAGAAGTAAATGTCATAGAAACTGATAACTGAAAATATAGAAAAATTCAGTTTTATATAATAAGTAATTTACATATTTTAATCGACTTGACTATTCCTTCATACTAAAAATCTTTACCATGCCAAAATGGGGCAGTTATTTCAACCTAAGTGAAATAACCTAATCAGAACTATATTTAGTAGGAAAAATGAAAAATTCCTTGTAGATTAAAAGTAAATTTTTCTGGAAAATATAAAATAAAAACTCCTTAGTTTCAAGAGCTAAAGCGTGTGAGAAGACATCTGTTACGAAAAGATACTGAAATCAACATAAGTTTTTAAATTTTCCTATCAAAATATTTAAACTATTGTTTCCTTTTTGCAGCATAAGATATATGAACTAAATTTATTTTAAATGCTCTTTTCACACTGGTATGAAATTCAGGATTCGTTGTTTTTTACAGACAGAAGCTTAACAATGAATATTCTCAGCAATTTATGAGTGTGTTGCAGCAGTGGGAACTGGAAATGCAGAAATTTGAGGAACAAGGAGAAAAACTAACTGTTAGTATCACAATTGATTTTTTAATTACTCTATGATAACTAAGCCTCAAGTAGAAGAACCTAGTCTTATATTATGTCCATAGAACTAAGACAAGTTTTATTACTCATTGTCAGGTACATGTTTTAATATTGCCAAATGATAAACCACAGAAGTATAGGCACATACAATATTAATATCCTTAAAAGCATTGGTCTTAAGGATATCAACTGATATCCTTGCAATATTAAGTAACGAACTTGTCAGTGGATAAAAGAAGAATTAGTAGTTTATATAAGAGAATTTGGAGATAAATTAGCTTTAGACATAATGCAGTTGAATGGGGGTAGGGAAGGTTTGCTTATAGTGTCATCTGGGCTTTGTTGCTAAGTCTCCATGAACTTTTAATGTACTAAGTTAATTCTCCCAGTCCTAGACTTATTACAAATTTAGTGACTGCAGAGACTGAGATGCTCTTTCTAAATATCTATGACAGGAAATTCATGTGGCGGAACATCATTAATCAAGTTTGCTTGTTCCTAGCCATCACTGTAGACACAACATGGCTTGCTTGTACTTCCTTGCTCCCTTCTACCACCAACCCCCCAACCCCCGAGTGCAAGGGAGTGAATCTAGATGCTTTGTGCAACCTACTAAAACATGCTATCACTGAGCTATAGTCCCCATCCAGAATATGCTTTACTATAAATTATCCAGATTGTATTATTTCTCTATCTCCACTGATGATGGGCGGTAACCCCATTCATTCTGTTTAGAGAAAGGGTCTCACTTTGTAGTCCTGGCTGACCTTGAACTTACAGTGCTGTACCTGCCTTTGCCTCCCAAGTGCATGTTTATGTGCTGACAAGAATTAAGTGGAACAAATTCATTTCTGGTATTGCAGATTAAACCTAGACCTGCAAAACTGTTCTACCGATACACTATGTTCTCAGCCCTCTTTTTACCTTTCATTTTGAGTCAAGAACTCAAGATACCCAGACTAGTCCTGTACTAGGTAGGATTTCAACTTGTGGCCTCCTGTCTCTACCTTGAAAGAAGCTAGGGGTTATAGGCCTGCAGCTCCAGGTTTGGCTACAGAGAGAAATTTAATAGTAACAGAAGGGGGAAATTGCTAAATTCTTGAGAATGGAAAAGACAGGACGTTGAACTGAGTATAATTATCCTTAGAAACAGGAGGAAATAGAGTATATGGGTATGAATACAAATAGATGTAGATGGGTGGTAGATATATGATAATGAAAAACTGTTCTCTCTGGATTCTGTTTGATTTAGTAGGATCATCATGTAGCGAAGAGTAATATCACCATGCAGAATAATTAGAGTTGCGTTTTATTAGATAGGGATTTATTTAGCTAAGTAAATGTGACCGTCAGAAGGTGACAAAGTGTATATGCAGAGGAGTGTTGTGCAACTCAATGTGGGAATTGCAGTAAAAGGAAGAAGGCAATTTTTGGTCCTGAACTAAGATTGAGCTATACTATAGTACTAAAGAGTTAGCCAGAGGCAGGCAGTAGTTGGATATACAGTATACTGGAGAAACCATATGTACAATGATTAGAGCCTGGATTATAGAAACATACTTGGAGTCAAATTCTGCTTGAACAATAGTTAGCTGTGAAACAATAAGTAATTTACTGTTATGTTTCAGTTTCCTCTACTTTGGACATGACTGATGAATACCTAAATTGAGTTTGTGTGTGTGTGTGTACACATACATACATACACACACTCTTAAGGGACTCAGAATAGTTAATATACAATTAATATATTTTGTCGTTACATAAAATACTATAGAAAGGTTATGCTATTTATAATGAAATGGCAAAGTTTCTATAAGGATGTGAATGGATCAAAAGCACTACAAGATAAAGTCATTGGTGGAGAATAGATTAAGGAACCAAAAGACAAACATTCGGAAAATATCTGTAAGACATTGAAATTACTGTATAAGACAGTCTTGGGGCTAGGAATGTATATCAGTTGGTAGACTCTAGCATGCACAAAGCTTTGAGCTTGGTCCCCAGCACTACATAAACCAGGTCTGGGTTTTCACTTTCTACTACCTTACTAAATAAAACATGTCTATAATCTCAGCATTTGAGAGATAGAGGCAGAGGGACCTACCACTTCAAGGCCACTTTTGACTACACAGTAAATTTGAGGCCAGGTTAAACCCTGTCTGAAAAACCTTGAAAACTGAGATTTCCTATTCAGTCTTTTATGATGGTATATACACCTGTAATCCCAGCTACTTAGGCTGAGGTAGGAAGAGCTCAAAGTAAGGTTGTACAACACAGTGAAACCTAGACTCAAAAAAGAAATTTGGTGCTAGAGCAATGGTTCATATACGAAGAGTTCTTTCTGGTTTTACAGATGACCAGGATTTGGTTCTCTGCACTCTAATGACAGCTCATAATTGCCTGTAACTCTAGTTTCAGGGGATCCAACACCCTTATACTCAGGCACATGAAACATTTTTGTTTGTTTGTTTGTTTGTTTGTTTGTTTGTTTTCTAGACAGGGTTTCTTTGTGTAGCTCTGGCTGTCCTGGAACTCACTCTGTAGAGCAGGCTGGCCTCAAACTCAGAAATCCACCTGCCTCTGCCTCTGCCTCCCAAGTGCTGGGATTAAAGGCGTGTGCCACCACCTCCTGGCCACGAAACATTTTTTTAAATGTATACTCATTTACTGATAGGATTATTATAGTGCATGTTAGTGGTAAAAAGTACTTAATCATAAGATTAAGTACTTAGTCATCATCAAAAGTACTTAGTCATAAGAGTTGTTAAAATACTAGTTATTAACCTTAAACTATGCATTTAAATTTAATATGGAATTACCTTTTGTTGAATTTAAAAATGACTGCAATAGAGTTCAGAGCTAGGTGTTTGCCTACTATGAATGAAGCTCACAATAACAAAAATTCGTTTGCCAAATCATTACATTTTTTTTAATGTTTACAGAACCTTTTCCGACAACAACAAAAGAATTTTCAGCAGTCTAGAATTGTTCAGAGCCAGAGAATGAAAGCAATCAAACAGATACATGAGCAGTTCATTAAGGTGAGTTATACATAGTAACGTATGTTTTTATTTTATTGTGTATCTCCTTTGTTTTTGTTTGAAACAGGACTCACTTGCCTGGCTGGCCTGGAACTTGCTATGTAGACTAGGGCTGGCTTCAAACTCAGATTTTTTTTGCCTTTTCTCCCCAAGTGCTGGTGTTAAAGGTGTGTGCCACCACACCCAGCTAACTTAGGTTCTTTTTAAATATTGTATATGAGTGTTTTTTATATGTATGTCTATATACCATGTACATGCCTACTGCCCACAGAAGTCAGAAAAGAGTAGATCCTTTAAAACCAGTTACAGATGGTTGTGACCTGCCATGTGGGTGCTAGGAATCAAACCTAAGTCTTCTCTAAGAACAAGTATTCTTAACCACTGAGCCATCTCCTGCCCCTATATGTTCTTATAAACCATCATTTAAGTATTTTTTGCAAATTCATTGGAAATGTTTTAATTTTTAAAATTTCTATTTTGAATTGTTTGTGACCAAAGTGATAAATATGTCTGTAAAATTCTAATGTCCTGTGAAGATTATTCAAGACAGGAAATGGCAAAGTAGGAATTTTACCTTAGAAAGTTCTTATACATTAAGTCCACACTTTATTAAATAACACTTTTTAGTCATTGTGCTGTTTAACTGAAAATATTAAGTCTATAAATTATTTCTGCAGTCTTTTATACATGTATTCCCAATGTATTTTCAATAAGAAGCACCCACTGGAATTATTTCCTTATTTTCAAATGTATTATGGGTCTTTTCTGGCATATTAGCTTTTAGAATTATTCCAGAGACCACAATGACTTTATATGCCAACTTATATAAGAGGGGTTATCCCAAAATTTAACACAGTTGAGGATTAAAACTTTGTAAGTTATGCCGGGCGGTGGTGGCGCACGCCTTTAATCCCAGCACTTGGGAAGC
>BDUI01000143.1:225059-240868 GCA_002335545.1 Apodemus speciosus
TATATATATATATATATATATATATATATACATATAAGTAAAAGTGAGAAAGTACTTACCATTGCTACCCACAGAACAACATATTCATCTATAAAGTTATTAAAGTATTGGTCTAAAAATAAAAGACCTGGCCCAATAAAGACAGTATCTTGAAGATATAGTTCACTTTTCGTCATGTGAGCTATCTATAAAAAAGCAAATAAAATAATTTCACTATAAGTTTTAAATATTTTTGCTCTAGATTTTAGGACACTGGACATTAATTCACTATTAAGACAATTCTATTTCATTTCATATTTGATAAAGGAATAGTTACTCTTATTCATAAAATGACAGCTTATTAAAAGTTCTATTCTTTAAGTGCCTTGATATCAGAAAGCTACACTTGACTATTATTGAAAAAGGAATTGAATATACTATTAACTGACAGTTTTACCTGGAACACAAACAGCTATTTGTTATGTTGCTGGTACCATAAAGGAAAACCAACATTTTATAAGAAATTGTTCCCAGATTGTGGTTGAAGACTATATGTCATGAGTCTTTTATAAAAGAATTTTTTATGGTTTCAAAGCTTTATTATAGAAAAGTAGAAAAAAAGAAAAGAGAAGAGTAAAGAGAGAAAGAAAAGGTAGAGGGGTGAGAGCTGGCCATGAACACGGGGAAAGAGGGGAGAAGAATGATAAAAGAATTTCTTACCACCAGTTTTTGTGCAACTTTAGCAAAGACACATCCAAACATTAAAGTATAAAGGCAAGGGTGTTTTTCAAACACATTTGTTGCAGACTTTTTATAGATCATTATTGCCAGTATAATAATTAATCCTATGTGGAGTCCAGGTGACAAGACACTAGTGCCCTGAGAGATAAAAGGAAAACAATTACCACTTATTATCAAAAGATAATATAAAGTATGACTGATAGTAAATGTATAAGACTTATGAATACAGAAAAATGATATTTAACAACGTACACACACACACAACACATGTTGAAAAGCCCCAGTAAATCATAATGTGTTTTCACTTTTCATTTCTTGGGCATTTTAATCTTATTTTTAGTAAAGACAAGAGTACGATTTTTGGGGGAATATATTCTTTGTGAAGTAGAGGAAGCAATCAACCCTGGGACAAACCATAATCACACAAGGCCATGGTCATGATCGTGGGAGCTTGGAAGAGGGCCAGGATCGCGATGGGCCAGTCCCAAGAGATTAATCATTAAAGCAACCTGTCAAATAGAGACTTCTTTCTAGCAAGATGTAAATGAGACAGAAGGTCAAGAATTCTTAAAACTGTTTCAAGCCTTGGCAGCTGGATTGTACCCTTTTGTGGCACAGTCAAACCCAGTCTTGGAAATAGGGGTGCCACGTCTGCATGCCAAGCAGCCATTTGAAAGCTGCTGTAATACAGTATTGAAGATCTGAATGACAAGACTCTTTAACCAATTTAGGTATTTTATACTGTCTAAACTGCCATTTTTACACAGAGCAGCAGATACACCGAATGTTAACTCTTCATATAAAATACATTTTTCTCAAGTGTTCATTGTATAATAGTAGCTTCTGGTCTAGTGGGGCTATCATAGGGGTTGGTAATCTGTGATTATTTCTGGGTATGAAGCACCAACCCCAGCAATGAGACATTTAGTGGCTACAGGAGGCAAGGTCTTTCAGCCAACAAGATATGTGGAGGAGAGTAAGAGGGCTTCAATCAAAAGGGACTATTTCTGCAGAATTATCCACTGACCAGTGACCATTTGCTTTCTATGTCCTAGGGAAGGAGAGGCTATTCTCAGGCTACAGGTAGCAAGATTTATACAGTCCTAGAAAGTTTAACAGTATCTGCTCTCTAGGAGAATAGGCAGGAGAAAAAAGTATTGCAAACTTTTTTTTTTTGAATCAGGGCCTCATGTGGCCCAAATTAGACCCAAATTCATTGTCACCTCAACCTTGATCCTCCTGCTACCATATATCAAATGCTGGTTTTATAAGCATGTGCCACCAAGCCTGACTTTGAACATCTATTTTGTGCAAACAACTAGAGAATAAAGAATATAACTAGTATGTGGCCAAATTCAAACTTTCTCAGAATCCTTGGGTTATACAGAAAATGATACAGCACAACAGATATTGAATCAAATTTTATATATACATGCTCTTAACAATGAACAAAATTGACAATTAGATTTTCTATATCAACTTTTACTAAGTCAAAGGCTATTAATACTTAGGTCTGTCAATTTTTGTAAAAGTGTTAAAACTGGTTAACTACAAAATATGAGAATCATTGATTAGGAAGGGCTCAGTTTAACTGTGGTTTCTTTCTACATATAAACATATATTCTAGGTCATTAAACTTTCTTCAGTGTAAATCAACTCTTATCCTAAACAAAATGTTGAAATCCCCTTAGCATTGAGACTTACTGATTCCATAACCACCAATGCATTCATCAAGACAACCTAATTCTTTAAAGTTTATGTTTTAAGCTAGAATTAACTACAAAATATAGCCAGAACTATACAAAGAGACTCTGCCTTAAAAAATTGTTAAACCTTATTCTAAGTAATAATATTAAGTAATAGTACTTTTTATGTTTTATATATTATGCTCTTCTCTTTAATTCAGTTTTAAAAATCTGCAGCAGTCCCAGTGTTTGGGAGGGTCAGGCACAGGAATGTGAGGCCAGCTTGAGCTATATAATGAGATCCTAGTTTGTCTTGTTGAAAAATCTACCTTTGTCAGTTAGAAATTACTTCCTAGTTTTAGTTTCACTTAATTCATATTTCAAACACTAAATAATAATTTCTTAGTAAAATATTCTCTATGTGGATATTTAATCTTACTAAATCTAATTTTCTTTATTGGATCTTATTATGTTCCTGTTGCTGCTCTATTTTTTGTTTTGTTTTGTTTTTCGAGACAGGGTTTCTCTGTGTAGCCCTGGCTGTCCTGGAACTCACTCTGTAGACCAGGCCGGCCTCGAACTCAGAAATCCGCCTGCCTCTGCCTCCCGAGTGCTGGGATTAAAGGCGTGCGCCACCACGCCCGGCAGCTGCTCTATTTTTGTTACCCATGGTCAAACAATATTTATTCTCAAGTCCCTAAAGCACAGTATTATACTAAGCAGAGAAAAAACACCTCAAAAACAGTTTTTTACAAGTAGGTGAGAACCTGCATATCTAAATAAATTTTATAATTTGTTTTTTTATAATTTGCTTTTGAATTATAAATGGCACCTTAAAATGTTGAGACTTTATTAATTGTGGAAGACTTTTGAAACTATCTTGAGGGCCAATTTACAAGTTATTTGGGAAGATGAGAATTCTTGTAACTAAAAATACGCTATCTTCTGCTTATTACTCTTGGTAATTAAATCTTATTCTAGCTGGGTGTGATTAGTTTGAGGCTGGCCTGGTCTACACAGCAAGCTTCAGGGCGCTCAGATCTCCTGAGAGAGACCCTGTCTCCCTAAAACAAACAAGTAAACAAAGAAACAAAACAAAACCTAAAATTAAACCTTGTTTTAAATAAATCAACCCTCAAAGGACAGACATGTTGAGTCATAGAACCAAAGAAATTGGAGAACACTACAGTTTAAAGTCATTCTTACAAGCCATTCTAACAGTTTGCAAAAACTAGCATCAGTTGAGCAAGTACTACTCTCTTATGGCCAACTATCTTGAAGATAAGAGACTTTAAAAATGTAGATATCAAAAGTGTCAGAAATTCTTCTTTTGACTTAAAATATGAATAAATCTACAAATTATGCTAGCAAAAGCAAAGTAGGAAGAACACATAGACAGGTGTATGTACTCAAGAAATGAGGCTAAAATTTTAATTCCAACTCATCAGACTAGTTCTTTAAAGTATATTTCATTAAAAATTTCAATAAAATATATGTCATAAATTATTCCATCTATGAAACCTTTGACCTTCAGAATCAATCCAGAACTAAAGCTCCACTCTCCTTGCTCCTGTTTTGGTCCAGGCACAAAATGAAAGCAAACAGACAGTACTTACTAACAGTTACTAGGTGCAATTATAAAACACTAAAAGAAAGAAAAATGTTTGTGTTAAGTCTAAACTTTTAAAAATACTTTTGTGTTACGTGTCTAAAACAAACCCTTCAAGATAATTGCTTTCTTTCTCCATTCTTGAGTTTTAGGGTATTTGCCTATCTTTTTATATAGTGAAAATTAAGTATTACTATTCAAAGATGATGAAAGTTTTGTCTTACTGCAATAGTAGATCCATTCTTGCCAACACCACCATGGAGGATCACATGGAAATAATTTGAACAGGAAAATATTAATCCACCTACAACTCCAAGAACCGGAAAGATCTTCAATTTTATTTCTAGAATAGGTATCTTTTGGGGTAGAGGAAACAAGCAAACCATTAATAGACTAGAATTTCTCTTCCTATTAAGTAGAAAGAAACGTGACGTGATTGTGTACAATGGGCTGCCCTTTTCCACAAAACCAAACCTGAGCTTCTGCAATACGAACAGGAACTTTCCTGAGACTGCTTTACTAACTGAAAAATGAATCCACCAAATCAGTTCAGTTCATTTATAGGATTATATTCAAATAGTTAATTTCCCAAGCCTGTATCTGACTTAAACATGAGAAAGCATAGTTCACCGGAACTTAGTAGCTTCTAAAAGGAAGCATCACAGAAAAGGCAGCCACCATGGTCTGCACTATATATGTGATGAATACCACCTGTGTGCATGCAAAAAGACTGTGTGGCTAAGACCCAGGATTAAACCTCTAGCAATATATTTACCTGTTGGTCAACTGTTGTTCAAGACAACTTCCAAAGGCAGCAAAGGATTTAAAAACAGTAATAATGAATTGCTGGATGCTATAGGCTATTATACTTTGAAAATAGACTTTGAGAAATGATGCCCAAATTTATAGGAACTAGAGGATAACACTAAATGTAGAAAACCAGAAGTATCATAGCATGAGATTTTTTTCCCATATGTTATTGCTGAAAACTCTAAATGAAACAAGTTTAAGATTCAATTGCAAATTGAAGCCAAGTGTACCTGACTTAAAGACTAGAACTGCCAACTGCTTCGTGGTCCACAGTCAACAGCCAGCAGATTCAGGTCAGTGGCAGAATATCCTGGATTCTATTGTTCACATAGAAAGGAGTGGGAGTGCCTTGGGGAACATAGGGCTACTTGAAAGTATGCTAAAAGCCTGTTTTTGACCTTACGGGTATGAAGAATAACTGAGAATCTGAAATAGGTAAGTGCCACAGGGAGATTTTTCATTATTTTAAAGTAATATTTGATTTCTAAAAAACTGTATGTCTATGTGTTTGATTCATATGCATTGAGGCAGAGGATATTTAGGGATAAATTTCAAATACATTTTACTAATTCTATTAAAATATTTATAATTTCAACATTTTTTCTCATAGGGAGATTTTCTTCTATGTGAAGAACTTTCGTTACAAAAGTAAATGTCATATAAAGATAGCATACAGAATATTAATATTATTAAATAAAAGAAAGGTTTATAAAAGAGAGTGAATGTTAAATATAACTCCAAGGATTTCTAAAGACAGGCAACAATCTAGTATTGTCCTGTGCACATAAGAAGCATTTAAATGCAAATTTGAGTATTTAGATTTACCGTATAGTCCCACATCGTTGCTCCTCCAAATGTAGATAACATAAAGACGATCACTAAAGCTACCTGGATCTCTGTTACATCCACCCTAGAACAAAGAGCAGTGAGTGTTTGTAAACAAAGTTCTTGAACATGAAGGTGAGTTATCACATGCTCTACGACACAAATGCGAATAAACCACACAGACCCAGTTGTTTCTTAAAATTTATGCCTTTATACCCCTCACTGAATTCTGTATCAGCTGATTATGCTGGGTGGAAAAGAACTATATTTGTTCTCACACAGGTGAAGATCAGTATAGGCAGAGAAAAATTACTATATAGCATGTACAGATTGCAAGAAGTTACTCAAACTAGAGACATTTTTTTGAGTTTTTTTTTTATTTACTTATATCCCAAATCACAACCCGCTCCCTCCTCTCTGTCCAATCCCACCATTACAAATCCGTCCCACCATTACTCCCTCCCATTCTCCCTGGAGGGGACACCAAGGTACCTTGGTGTACCACCCAGACATATATTTTCTACTTGATGTATTTCTGTGGTTTAAATTTCTCAAAAGAATTATGTACTATTCTTTTTTTAAAAAATCACAAAACACTCATAATAATATATAAGTAATCATATGCCTTATGGTAAATTGTTTATTATTGTTGTTGTTGTTGATTACTATTATTGGTGTGTATGGTATGTGAATGCAGGTTCATGTGAAAGTCACAGGGTAACCTTAGGTGTTGGGCTTCATCTTGTGTCTTATTTGAATCTAGTCTCTTTGTCATTTGCTGCGCACATGCTAGGCTGGCCAACCTGCAAATTTCTGTGGATTCTCCTATCTTCACCTCCCCCCTTGCTAGGGAAGCACTGTGATTATAGATATCTGCTGCTGCACCTGGCTTTATGTGAGGCCTAGGGATTTGAACTCAGGCCCTGTGACTGTATAGCAAGCACTTTAACCACTGAGCCTCTCCTGCAGTCTGCAGTGTTTGTGCAAATAATTATTCTTTCTTTCTGTCTTTTTTTTTTTTTTTTTTTTTTTTTTTGGTTTTTCGAGACAGGGTTTCTCTGTGTAGCCCTGGCTGTCCTGGAACTCACTCTGTAGACCAGGNTTTTTTTTTTTTTTTTTTTTTTTTTTTGGTTTTTCGAGACAGGGTTTCTCTGTGTAGCCCTGGCTGTCCTGGAACTCACTCTGTAGACCAGGCTGGTCTCGAACTCAGAGATCTGCCTGCCTCTGCCTCCCAAGTACTGGATTAAAGGCGTGTGCCACCACTGCCCAGCATAATTATTCTTTCTCCTCCTCCTCCTCCTCTTCTTCCTCTTCCCCTTCCTTCTTTTTCCTCTTCCTCTTCTTCTCGGTGATCAATGTTCACTTCTTTATTACATTTTTAATACACTTATTTAGTGAGTGAGTGAGTGAGTGTGTGTGTGTGTGTGTGTGTGTATGAGTGTGTGTACATTTGTGTGTGTGTGTATGAGTGTGTGTACATTTGTATATCTGTGTCATGGAGATCAGAAAACAACCTGAGCAGTTGATTCTGTCTACCATGTATGCCCCAGAAGTCAAACCCAGGTCGTCAGGCTTGATAGCAAACACCTTCACCCACTGAGCCATCATGGCTGATGTGTGTGTGTGTGTGTGTGTGTGTGTGTGTGTGTGTGTGTGTATCTACCTACCTACTTGTATGGGTGTTTTGCCTTCATGTATATAATATGCACCATATGTTTGTCTAGTGCCCACAAAGGCCAGAAGAGGGTATCACAACCTTTGGAACTAGAATTACAAACAGTCGTGAACTGCCAAGTGGGTTCTAGAAATCAAACCTGAGTCCTTTGGAAGAACAGCCAGTGCTCTTAACTGCTGAACCATCTCTCCAGACTCACCTAAGGCAAGTTCTTAAACATTTAAATTAATTTCATGAATGAAGTAGAGAGAATTTTAACAGCTTTCCTTTTTAAATTACCAATGCCATAACTTTTTGGTTTCTACAGGTATTTTATTGCTTCATATATAGACATGTTTAAATTTATCTCAAACAAAGGAACTAATCAAGCAACATGAGTCCCCCTAACTTATGCTCCTCATAAACTGTAAAACTCTTCTGTTCTGATCTAGAAGCTAGTGCACTGAAAAATCCATCTACACCGATAATCTCTTCCTCTCCTTATATGTGCCATTTAATTTACTGTAGTCTAGCTGTTGGCCCCATTATTCTCCTGAAATTGTTTAAATAATGGCCTTTTTGTTCAGTGCAGGGGACTGAATCCAGGTCCTTAGACATGATAGGCAAGTGTTCTACCACTGAGCCACATCCTGGAACGATTTTCAATTACTCAGTGATTCAATTTCAGTGATTATCTTGTATAACCTGCTTATAATGTTTAAGATGAGAGTCATTCTCTCCTTTTTTAACTACTTTGCTAGATTCTGATTCTATGTTCTACTGTGACTTTTTATTTTGCTAGATATCTGTTAGATTGGTTCTAATGTTTGATTCAACTGGGAATCTGCATGTCCAAATGTTCAAGGTCCTTGTCCCCAACTGGTTTTTGATTGACTAATAAAGATGCCAATGGCCAATGGCTGGCCAAAGGAAGAAGGGGCGATGGGTGAAGAGAGACTGAATTGCACAGGCTAGGACACTGTGGGGAGGAGAAGGAGAAGGAGAAGGAGAAATTATCATTGAAGCAGTGGGATACAGATGTACACAGGAGCTGTAGGAGATAAAGCCAACCAGCCATGTGAGGTTTCAGCTAAGTGGCCACTGGCCACTCCCCTATTGGGCCTGGGGTAGCAGGCAGAGGATTAGAAGTGCCCAGCCATTGAGTTAGACCTCATATTTAAAATATACTAGTGTGTGTGTGTTAATTGCACATCCAAAAATTCCCTGGGCAGGTGGCTGGAAGCATGAGCCACTGGGAGCATAAGTAGAGTAGCTCAACCTCACACTACAGTGTCTTCCCAGGCTCCCTTCTAAAATGTGGCTCCTCAATCTGGGTTGCAACCCACATAACTGGGTATGGTGGCTGCTGAAAGAATCGGCAATAGTATAAAGTTTCTGAAAACATTACAACAAATAATTCACAGTCCCCTCGTGAGAACTCTGGAGTATCTGCCGAGCTCACCGAGGCTTCCTCATATGACTTCCCTAAAACCATCTTTCTGAACACACAACATGCACACCTGGCAGTTATGCGCCACAGGGTGCTAACCCACACTGCCCGAAATGCCTTGGTTCCGAGTCAAGACTGTTGTACATTATAAATTGCATTGCTTTTATTATTCATACAAAGCTTTCTGCTTGTAGAGAAACATGGTAGTTTAATTATGTAAAACAGACAATAGTTTGCTCTAATCATTCCTTATCATCTAAGTATCAAATCAATAAATGTTGTATTGGAATTTATGACTTTAAACATTTCTTTTTGAGTTTGAGTTGCTGACTTGAGTTTCTCAGTAGGGCATTAGATGAAGCTTGATCTAGGACTCTGAAAGAATTTTCTGTTGTCTGTGAAGAGATACGATGCTTTGTCAATTGTTAGAAAGCTCAGAGGTTTAGTCCACTGTCATCATGGCAGGAAGCATGGTGGCATGGTGGCAGCAAGAGAAACAGACACACTGGGCCTGACTTGAGCTTTTGAAACCCCAAAGCTCAGCCTCAGTGACACACTTCCTCCAAAAAACCCACCCCTACTCCAACAAGGCCACAGCTCTTAATTCCATCACAGTGGCACTCTAATGACCAAGCATTCCAACCGAAGAGCCAATGGAGGATATTCTTATTCAAACCAGCACACCAGTCATTTGTATAACAGCCCTAAACATACTTCTGACATTCTAAATTACGTAGTTATGTGAAATCAGCACCGATAATTATAAAACCAAACAAATGATTGGCTCTGAAAATGTTGAAGATGCGTTATGTCCTCCAATATCAAATAATGAAAGGTTTATTCTTTATTTAGATATAAATAAGCGCATCTAACTCATTAGAATGCAAATCTGCTTTTGCTTTATTGCTTTACTTTATGCATGGGTGTTTTGCCAGCATGTATGCCCGTATTCCACTTGTATGCCAGGTGCCCACAGAAGCGGGAAGGTATTAGATCCCTGGAACTGGAGTCACAGGTAGTTCTGAAGCACCATGTGGGAATGGAATCCAGATTGGAGCCACCTGTCCAATCTGATTGCTTTTGTCTTTAATAAACAATGAATATTTGTGTATTTGTTTTAAAATAAAATTTATTATGATTGTTATCAGTAAATGTTTTTTATCAATTTTAGAAGCTCATATACCATATCACAGATAGTCATTTCTCAGGAATAAAGGGATCATGAGTAGAAATAGCTTAAGCAGTCCTGTCGTAGAGCAAGTCTTCATGCTTCTAAAATAATGGTTCCAGAATTTTATCTGCAACCTTATATCCTCTCAGCAGTGTTATATCTACGTGAGACTGTCTTCTTACATGCTAAATTCATATCTGCAATCCATATCTTTTCCCCTGAATTCTAAATTTTTCTGTCTACCTACTTTACATCTTTGCTTTGAGACCTATCTTTAGATATGAGGGGAATAAAAATTTCTTAGCAAATATAGTAAATGTAGGGATTGGGCTTTTTAAAAGATATGGAAGAAAACTTCTTGACTGAGTTATCTGGGGCACAGTTAAAGGAATAAAGTGGACTTACTTTCAACACACAAAAATGTGAATAATGACATTCAGTATTTGCAAAATCAATGGCAAGCAAATACAAACTTCCAGCCTGCCTGAGAAGTGTCAAAGTAAACACACTAGTGTCATATATGGTACTTTACAGAAGAGACGGGAGGGGAGTGTCAACGTCTACCAAAGACCTGTATGTTCCATGAGCTATAAATTATTTTGTGTTGTTTTTTGTTTTGGATTTTTTTCTTTGGATGAGAGGTGGGAATTAAAATTATTTCTCAATGCTTTTTTTTGTTTGTTTGTTTGTTTGTTTTTTGGATTTTTTTTTCAAGACAGGGTTTCCTCTGTATAGCCCTGGCTGTCCTGGAACTCACTCTGTAGACCAGGCTGGCCTCGAACTCAGAAATCTGCCTGCCTCTGCCTCCTAGAGTGCTGGGATTACAGGCGTGCGCCACCACTGCCCAGCTTCTCAATGCTTATATTGGAACAACTGACTATCCTAGAACAGCTGACTACCTCAGAGTCAATACTATTATCTATGACACTTACGACTCAATATCTGTGTTACAGTATTTTCAGTAACAGTCATAGAATTAATTATATGCGGCCTCTCCACAACTGGCATGGGTTTTAACTAGCAACTAGAAGTAGCAGAAAAGTGGTTAGTTATCAAGGGATGACCTTTCTTTACATGAAAGTAAAGAGTGTATTTGAGAAATGAGAAAGGAGCTTCACCATAAGGTTTTAATCAAATTTATGTTAAACTTTGTCCTCTGTCATGTCATGTAAAGGTATACCAAGTACAGGGGTGTGCATATAAAAATACATACAATCCTCAACAGACAGCACAGCATCTGTTTATGTACACTGGGAAAAAGCTGTTTAAGCAGGAGGCACCCAGGTATATGACCAAGCAGTGTGTAGCTCTAGCATCTATGGGGTGTTCTTATGTCAGTTCACCTATTTCCCATAGCTGAGTCTTTGGATCATCTTTTGTTGGTAACTATTGTCAAGGGGGTCTCTCTTTTAGGGTATATGATAATTAGACTAAAAGAAATCATTTTTAGCTAGGTATGGTGACACATGCCTTTAATCCCAGCACTTAAAGGCAATTCGATCTCTGAGTATAAGGCCAGCCTTGTGTACATAGTGAATTTTAGGCCAGTAAGGGCTATATATATATAACACTATCTAAGGATTTTTTGTTTTTTTTATTTAAATGTCTTCAACAACAACAAAAAATTTCTTACATTTAACATCACACTATTTTATGAGCTGAATAGTATTTAGGTACTGTATATCCTTTTTTTTTTAATTGTTTGGTACAATAAATAACATAAAAATTATTTTATTTTTTTCTATCCCAAGTATCCTTATTTGAACCAATAATTCTGAGCAAATTGGAAGAAAAAATATTGTCAAATAATATAACTTTAGAGGTTAGAAGAAAATACTAGCTATGACATGCAGGATACCAAAACCAGTATACCAAAGTATATCAAAGTAGGTATGACATGGCTATTCTGATAAATCACAAGAATTTTAATTCCTGAACACAGCTTTGACTTAATAGTATGAGCAGATGCCATTATAGATTATAAAAATGAATTTGGTTGCATCATAAAACGTAGAACTTAAGGAACATGCTTACCTTCCAAATCTCAATACTCCTGAGACATAAGTCTGCCAATGAGCGCAATAAAACATGAACATCCCAACAAAAGAGCAGAAAAACAGCCAGTCAGGATGTGTTCCTAGGCGAACAGCAATTGAAGCGCCGATGGCCATAAATACTGAAAAACCAAATTTAGGAACAGTTAAGAAATAAAACCAGGTATTGAGTTAAGCTGTTCAGAAATATGGTTTTAAGGGACACAATCCTGGCATTAAAATACAATATACTTTTTTTTAAAAAATGAATTTTTTTTTTACAATGCAAAATTCAACTTTTGTTTGTTTATATAGATTTACATATGGGAGACAGAGGACTACTGAAGAAAAAGACCAGCAACTTAGTGAGACCCTGGGTTAAGGGAAAAAGTCAAAGGACCTGGTAGACCTCAGTGGTAGACCAGTTGCCTAGCAGGCGGGGAGCTCTAGTTTCAACTGAGTCTCAAACAAGAGTAAAAGTGCACTCAACCATAGGGGGGATCAGACTGCTTTGAGTGAGGAAGGTGTGTTTCTGAGATCCGGACAGTTCACTTTATAGGCAGACTTCACGGAGGGGACAATTGCTCCTGAGTTAAGAGCTCAGGGAGGGGACTCCAGGCATGGACTGTGATTTTCATCTTTCCTGTCTTTACTCATACTTTTCAGGATGTGGCATGGCGTCAGATTCATGACAGAAACAGGTAATTTTGCAAGACTTCTGATCTAGAGATAGAATTATGCTTAAGCAAAGGGTAGTGAGGGTTCATCTTGGTCCAAGCCAGGTTTAGGGTGAAGTTCTGTGGTTGTAGCCGCCACTCTGAGAATAACCTGCCTTCATGTTCTTTGCCTAGATGGCCCAGCTCATTACCCATCAAGAAAGTTTGTCTTTTTAACCTTAAGAAGTTGAAGAGGGTCAAAGGTCCACATTCTATAACTACTTCCGGTTGACACTGCAGTACTGCCCCTGTATACTAAGAAGAAGAGGATTATCGCTGTCTGACCCAAGGGCAGTTGGAGGCACTGAATGTAGGAGCAAGCTGGAAAATTTGTAAGATCATTTTAGCACAAAAGGAATTTTTGAACATACTTTTAAAACATGGTGGGCAAAACTACTCCCAAATATCTATGTCTGGGAAACACTGACAACTTAAATAGCTCAGATTTGTCATTGAAAAGCCAGAGAGGAAAAGCAAAACTTCATTAGTTTACCTGTGGAAAGAGAGTCGCAACCATGATCAAACAGTTCCCCTAGAGGAGAGCAAGAGTTTGTCCTTCTGGCTTGCTTCCCATCAATGGCATCCAGTGACTGGTAGATAAAGAGTCCCAGGGCACATAAAAGGTACGTCCAGTATGGGGCCTACAAAGAAACATGACCGACAAGAGTAAGTGACAAGCAGCCTTCTGTATGAAAGCTCAATGTTAAGAGCAGAGCAGCTTCAGGCTCTGCTCTGGATTCCAAGTCCACCAAGTTTCGAACATTCCTGTACTTATCAATGGCAATCGTATGACATTTTTCAGGAAGTCATTGCTGCTAAGACCTGTCTGGGTCTGCTCATGATTGAGATCAGAGACTGGATTTACTCTCTCACCATGGCAAGAGACCTGAGTGAGATCTGAGAGAAGGAAACAGAGGCAAACCCCTTGGCTGCTCCAGCTGACTGTCATTTCCAGGCCGCAACACAGGAATGGGGTCAGAAAAGGAGCCCTTAATCTGTATTGAGAAATTGGAGGAAGCCAGAATCTGTAGAGCAGAGAAGGCGGGAGGCAGCTGTGCTGAGCGGAGCTTGGGTTATAAAAAGCTGCCTCTGAGTCTCTAAGAACTGACCTGTGCTGGAACAAGACAAGACTAGGGAACCAAGGCCAGGGAAAGAAGTCCCAGGAAGTGAAGGTTAAACACTTCTCAGATCTCACCCAGAGCTGGGGAGAAGGCATGTTCCCATCAGGCACTGCAGAAAACTTTGTGATGTGTGGGACACAGAATAGTTCTCAGACTTGTACTACCCTGGAGCCATCAAAATTAGCCCTGGACCATGGACTTTCTAGATATCTCTAACAAGACCTAAAAGACAGACTTTAAAATAGCAATTCTCAACCTGTGGTTAAGACCCCCTTAGGAGCCAAAGGGCCCTTTCACAGGGGCCACCTGGGACAGACATTTACATTATGATTCCTAACAATAGCAAATTACAGTTATGGGGTAGCAAGGAAAATAACTTTATGGCCAGGGGTCACCACAATATGAAGAACTGCATTAAAAAGCCACAGCATTAGGAAGGTTGAGGACCACTGGTTTAGAGGATCCAATTCTCCACAACTTAACTGCAACCAACACAGAGCACATCTGAGGGGGAAAAAATCCAAAATACAAATCTACAAGGCACCCAATCAAAAATTAGCAATCACACAAAGCAGCAGAATGGGACACAGAGGAGTAAACTCAATCAGTACAATGATATTCAAGAATGTAAGAAACAATAGGAACATCAGACCAGACATTAAGGAAGTAATTACATACTCGCTCCATATTTTTAAGAAGGTAGAGAAAAATTACAAAAGGGAAAATGGAAGAAAAGACTTCCAGAGAAACTCTAGAAGTGAAGAATGTAGAATCTGTTCTTTAAAACACCTTGGGTGTGATTATTTTACATCAGACACTGTGCAAGCAAAGATCAGTGAACTGCCAGACAGACTAGATGAAAACTCTCCAAAATACTGCACAGGCAGGAGACTAAATGTACCCAGACTCCGCACAGACTTGCCCCTGGGGAAGCAGAAAAGCACATACATGTGTGTGCTTCAGAAAGAAGAGAGATAGGCGGGTAAGAAACACGAAGAGAAACAAAGACTGAAATATTTCCGCATCTTATGAAACTTATAAACCTACATATATGAGAAGCTCAACAAGGTCCAGGCAGAATAAATAGTGCTAAAACTAACCAAGGCAGTGCTCAAGACGCTAAGACAGGAGGGTCAGGAATTCAAGGTTCTCAGCAAGCTCTAGGCTAGCCTAGGCAATATTGCAACATTCTATTTCATCCCCTATACATGTACACGCCCATGTACACGCCTACAAGTGCCCACACTCCAAGACAGACAATAAAGGAAGAAGAGTAGGAGGAAGACGAGGAGAAAGAGGAAGAGGAGCAACACTGTGACAAAAGCATTTTAAAAGCTAAAGAAAAAGACACATTACATAGTCTCCATACAGTAGCACACAGACACATGACAGAGAAGAGACCTGTAGTTATGGTGTGCTCATCATTTTTTCAGATAAATGTACAGCAGGGTTTATGTCTGCCAGTGGTTTTGGAGGTTTCTGTCCACAGTAGCTTGGTTCCACTGTTTCTGGTCTTGGGGGGGGGGGGCACTGCCAGCAAAGCAGCTGACCACTGATCCAGAAGGAGGCGCATAAGGAGGAAGTGTTCAGGGACACACCCACTGGCTATTCCTTCCAATTAGGCTCACTTTGCAACCCTCCCCTTGGGCTGAGTCATCAGTGGATTAGTGCTCTACATAGTGAGACCTCTCAAAGGCCCCCCCAGCTGGCAACCAAGCTTGCTTGAGCCGGCATGGGAAATTTTAAAATTCAAGTCACATGCAGGCAGCCTAGAAGTGTACACCCGGAGGAAGAAGAAGAAGAAAGCAAAATTGTTAAAGAACTAGGATCTTAAAATGTGATGTGTGTTTGAGTTCTTGACTGTGACATGTAATGACCAGGTGATCTTGGATGGGCAAGTCCTTTAACCTCTGATTTTTTTGTTTTTTGAGACAAGGTCTCATTGTGTATCCACGCTAGCTTTTTTTTTTTTCTTTTTCTTTTTTTTTTTTTTTTTTTTTTTTTTTTTTTTTTTT
>BDUI01000143.1:262735-285467 GCA_002335545.1 Apodemus speciosus
CCCCCCCCCCCACACACACACACATGAATGGACATAGAGGTCGCTGGAGAATCTCACTGAAATGCAGATTTGTAAATTTGTAAATCTTGGGAAGATGCTGAGGATTTCGTTTCTGAGAGGCTCCCAGGTGGGGTCACCAGATCATCCTTTGTAATGAAGGGCCAAGCACATTGCCTGAGAAGTGGAGTGGACACACCAGGCTGGGAGGTCCCTCCGGCCCCAGCTGGAAGTGGATAAAGACAGAGAAAAGTCTCCCGGAGTAGTTAAAGACAAAGAAGAACTAGACTCTGTTTTCCCCAATGCTGATGTTTTGGGGGTTTGTTGTTTTGTTTTTCAAGACAGAAGTTTGTCAATGTAACCTTGGCTGTCCTGGAACTCACTATGTAGGCCATTTGCCTCGCTTCGAGTGCAGATTACAGGTGTGCACCACCACGGCCCAGCAACCAATCCTGATGTTTTTAAGACACTAAAGGTCTAGATAGAAGAAAGATATAAGCATTGAAATTTTTATATTTTAATCTATTTTTTTTTACTTTTTTTTTTTTACTTTATTGGATATATTTTTCATTTACATTTCAAATGTCCCCTTTCCTGGTCCCCCCCCCCCAAAGTCTCATAACCCATCATCCCATCTCTCCTCCCCTGTTCCCCAATCAACCCTCTCCTGCTTCCCTGTCCTGGTATTCCCCCACACTGCTGCATCGAGCCTTTCCAGGACCAGGGGCCTCTCCTCCCTTTGATGTCCAAAAAGGCCATCCTCTGCTGCCTATGTGTCTGGAGCCATGGGTAACTCCATGTGTACTCTTTGGTTGATGTTTTTGTCCCTGGGAGCTCTGGGGGTACTGGGTGGCTCATATTGTTGTTCCTCCTATGGCACTGCAAACCCCTTCAGCGACTTGGGTCCTTTCTCTAGCTCCCCCATTGGGGACCCTGTGCTCAGTTCAATGGCTGGCTGAGAGCGTCCCCCTCTGTATTTGTCATGCACTAGCAGAGCCTCCCAGGTGACAGCTATATCCGGCTCCAGTCAGCAAGCACTTGTGGGCATCGATAATAGTGTCTGGGTTTTGTAACTGTATGTGGAATGGATCACTAGGTGGGGTGGTCTCTGAAAGGTCTTTCCCTCAGACTCTGTTCCACACTTTGTATCTCCTTTAGTGGGAATTTTGTCCCCCCCTTCTAAGACGGACCAGAGTAGCCATACATTGATTTGAACACATTTTTATGTCACCTCCTCATCACAATTCAGATACAGAGGAGAAGTTCCCACACATTTCCCATTGATAATCCATGTTGGCCTTCTTTTCTCTCAGTTAAAAGACATATATTGTACCAATTCTATAATTTACTTGTAGAGCAATGGCTGTCTTATATTTGAGACCTGGGTTATGGTGGTTGTTGAAATTTTTCTGAGATAACACTGTGCCTCTCAGGCTGGGAAACCTTCGGCGCATTGACAATATGCCTGAAGAAAACCAACGTCCGATTGAATATCTGTGAAGGGCAAAGTCTTAATATTCAAAAGGGCATATGTTGTTGGTAATTTGTCCTGAGTAAGTCAGAACAGGTGAGGACAGGGCTTCAGATATTCTTTTGTTGGTTGTTTTGTTTTGTTTTGTTTTGATTTTTGAGACAGGGTTTCTCTGTGTTGCCCTGGCTGTCCTGGAACTCACTCTGTAGACCTGGCTGGCCTCGAACTCAGAAATCCGCCTACCTCTGCCTCCCAAGTGCTGGGATCAAAGGCGTGCGCCGCCACTGCCTGGCTCTGCTTCAGATATTCTGCAAAGAAGAATGCGCTAACGGAAAGGGTTAAGAAGATGCCGTGGCAGGGTTAGCGCCTGTAGGGCAGGTGGACAAGAGCCCCTTTCTTTCTGTTCTTTCCTCTCTCAGCTCCTTGCCTGGTAACATTATTTCTGGCTTTGTTTTCCGGGAAGCTCTTGAGTGCCCTTTCCTCTGTGCAAACAGCAAGCATGTTAATCTGCCCTTCCCTCCTCCTGCTGGACAGCACTTCTGAGTCTTGGCTGTCACAAGCTTCTGGTCTCTCTCTTGGTGCTTAACTCCTTAGAGGAGGAATTATTAAGGGGTGGGTTTGGCCACAGTTGGTGTTTGTCGCTAGGAGGACTTGAAAGCATGAGCTGACTTAGGAGAGCTCAGTGGACTGTGGCTAGGGAGGTGCTGTGGGCTCTGGCTAGGAGCTGCTGGAAGAGTGTCAAAATGGCCCTCTCTAAAGGGCTCTCCTCCCTGTCACCCTCACCATCACCCCAACTGTCATCTCTCAATGGCACCTTCCAGTGCAGCAATAGGAACTGAATTCACCGTGACCCCAGTGGACACCCAGGGGGCTGGAGGAGGAGCCTGCAGAGGACAGTTCCTTGGCTCCTTCGTCCCTGGAACCTCTCAGATGGCCACATGACGGTTTATTTTGAACCGTGGCTCCCTTCCAATGACCCTTTGTCACACTTCTCCAGGAAGGTTGCCTTATAATTTACGAGTTTTCCTTGCAATAGTGCTGGCTGTGGGTGAGCTCTGCTTACTCCTCTTAATTAGCTTTTAAATTTTAAGCCAGCATATAATAATTTAGTATCTAATATCTTTGAAGATGTTTTTCCTGGGCTCCAAGATTAGAATGCAGGTGAAGGAAGAAGAAAACCAGGTGTGAATCACTTGCCTTGGGGAACTAACACTGTCCCTATCAGAAAATAGAGGTGATCTTCAATATTGCTCAGGAGAAAGGGTAGATAGATACACTGGATAATAAGAGTGGGACAGTGTGTCCTTAATGGCATATTTGAGTCACCCAATGCCCTAAGCACTTTTGTGTCCTTATTGTATGTGTGTCCTGGTAGTTTGCCCCTTGTAATTTACTTTAGTGTTCAGGCAGTGCGTCTGGGAACTCAGAGAGATCACCAGGCAACTTTAAGAGAGCAATGACACTCCTTAGAATTTGGACAACAGGTTGTCTCACTAATGGATTTGTCTCTTTAATTTTTTACTGACATTTAATTGTGAAGGATTTTCACAAACTCTTGTAGCAGGAACCTGAATCTTTGATGCAAGAATACTAATTAATTGGGATCCATATAAATGAAGAACCAACAACAGGTGTCGTTTATCTTAGACAACTGTTAGAGGTAGCCACGCTCGGAGAGGGCCTAGGTGCTCAAGTCTCCGGCCAAATTCTAGTCACGACTCTGTCCTAGCTTCCTGGCACACAGGTGACTGTAGGTCAAACTTTTGGCCTTGGAGTGAGTATATTGGCTATGAGGTGCTGCTGTTGAGATTTGGGTCCAGAGAAAAGTCCCAAGAAATAGACCCAAGGAATACACTCTATAAGAAAAGTGGGCCATGAGCAGTGTTACCAGCAGGGATGTCTACGTGAATCCATGGAGTCCTTGACCTGAGGAGGAAGCTACCTATGCCTCGAGAATCCCAGAGTGAAACTATAGAAAATGCGGAGGCCCTTTCTGTCAAACTCTACTGAGTAGCAGAACTGTCCAAATCTTTCAAAAGGACACACATAAAATTATCACGTGACAGGCTATGACAGGCTAAATTTATGTGGTAATGGAACTGGGTGGGGTTTTTTGTTTGTTTGTTTGTTTGTTTGTTTGTTTGATTTTTTAACAAAATCTCAATCATTCAATTCTACCAGTGAAGACTCAGGAGCCAGATGCTGGGATGGAAGCATGCTAGCTCCAAGAGGCAGAGAAAGCACCCGCCTGACTTTCCTCCTCTACCAATGTCCCAGAATGCCCTTCTCTCATGCCCAGCTCAAAAAAACCTCCTTCCAACTCAATATCCCTCCCTTGTACTTCCTGTGTGTCTCTCTATCCGTCTTCCTGACTCCCTCTAACTCTGTTTTTTTTTTTTCTTCATCCTATATTCACTTCCTGCCAACTGGTTCCTTACCCTGCCTCTCAACCTTCGATGGACTTTATTTAATCCTGTTTGCTATATTTAAGCAGAAAGCTCTTAGATTATAAATGTGTGCTAAGGCTGAACCACACCACAACTAAAAACAGGTTTTTCTAGTAAATAACACAACCTCGGGGTTCACAGTGCGATCAGATATCCTGCCCCAATTGGGCATCATAATGCCACAGAGATGCTTAGATGACATTTCTGGTGTTTTTAACACATCTCGGTATTTGAGTAAAGCAGATAGCCTTCTCCATGTGGTTGGGCATCCTTTAGTAAAGGCTCTAGAAACTCATGGCTCTCCAGCTTTCCAATGCAGGATGGAATTTATACCACCAGCTTTCTGATTCCTAGGTGTTCACCTTGTAAACAAAAAACTATGCATGCCGAGTCTCCACAATTCATAACCAATGCTCTTAGCCTCAGTCTCTTCCTAGAATTCATTCATTTATCTATCCAGGCTAATCTAGTCTAACAATCTAATCTAACCATCTACCTCTTACTGGTTCTGTGTCTCTGGAGATCCTAATACAATGAGCAAACTATAGTCTCGGAGGCCAAAATAGCCCAGTGCCACACTTCCCACAGTCGCTTGCTTTTAATAAGCCACGCAGTCGCCAGTGTGGACTGAAGACCAGGGGACTTTCCTTCATCCTTTGTCCTAAGCTCCAGGAAAGAGCACAGCTGACCAGAGAACCTTTGGCTGTATCTCCGCACAGGTCAGAGGATTTTTCAATCCTCCTGTTGCTAGGAAACTCAGGGTCACATTTAATACAAAAAAAGAAAGCAACATATCCCGTCCTGTACATTAATTCTAACAGATATATAAACCCATTATCCAACTTCAAATCCATAAGCCCTCCCTGTTTATATGAACATTAAGTTCCTGAGTTCTGAGCTGACACCATGCACAGAACAGGCTATCGATTACTCAGCTGTTGAACTGAGTCTTGCTTCCAACCTCAACTTCAAAGTGAATAGTTAAGAACCTATTATCTCATTTTAACATTTCTTAGAACTTTTTACTATTTCCATATTAACTTACATGAAGCCTTTATTGGGCCTTTAAAAAGAATAAATAAGTGTGATCTTTCCATTTCTTTCTTTTTAAATTTATTTTATTTATATGAGCACACTGTAGCTGTCTTCAGACACACCAGAAGAGGGTGTCTTGGATTCCATCACTGATGGTTGTGAGCCACCATGTGGTTGCTGGGAATTGAACTCAGGACCTCTGGAAAAGCAGTCAGTGCTCTAACCACTGAGCCACCTCTCCAGCCCGTGATCGTGATCTCTCAATATTTTAATTGAATACTTGCTCTCTCACCCTCAATCTGGTAAATTCCTATGATACACAATTTTTCTTGAATGGAGTAACATTTAAACCTAATTATAGCAAAGTTATTGAAAAAAAACCTGTTGGCAGTGACAGCTTCTGACATTTCTGTTGTTCAGAGTTTCAAGAGAGCCTTTTTCTTTCTTGGAGCTTTGCAAAGTGTAAGTACTGCTTGTATGAGGACAGATCATACATTGAGAGGACTGAGTTAGCCAGAGACAGACTGACTCCATGCATGACCGACTGCAAACTGGCAGTTTGGGAGATGAGGCCTACATTTCTGTTTCCCAGAAATGAGAACCCAGATCCAGGCACCCTCAGTCAGCCAATCACAGCCTCGGGCAGCCAATCTGAGGATACCTTGTCATCTGGCCTGAAGTAAGAATGGGCAGCTGGAACGAGACAGCAACCCTTGGGAAGTCTCCAGAGCTCACCAATTGTAGGATCAGTCAGACCCTATCAACCGAGGTAAAAGGGCACATACCCCTCCGTGGAATCCCCCAACTGACAATGAAAGCTGGGCCTTTGAGCCCTCTAGGTGGCTCCAATCCGGAATGGGGAGACCTGCATGCAGGAAATTCAGCTGAATAAATGCTCTTTGCTTTAACATACTATTTGAGTCTGAAGTATCACTCTTTGTCGATTCTCAGACCCTAACAATATAGAGAAGTAACGTTACTGAGTAAAAGATGTTAAAGGGACTGGTGTCTGACTGAAGACCCAAGACCAAGTTCTCAGCACAAGGGAAATGTATTTGTCCCCAGAGGGACAAAGAGCAGGAATAAGAGACAGGAAATAGAAGGCAACAGAGAGGAGGAAGGGAGCAAGGGGGAGGGGAAAGGATATTTGCCCTGGACAAAAAGTCCTGCCTCTGGAGAGGAGAAAGACGTGGCCCATAGGAAAATGGCAGTTGATAAAAGAAAAATGGGAAACCCTGTGTTAGGAGAAGGCGTTTCATTTTGATTTGACGTGTTAATTAGGTGAGCCAAAGAGTGCTTTGGACGTCACTACTTTGACAGCTGGACCTTGGTTGTCAGCCTCCAGAGGACGAAGTGGCCAAATAAGGAAATAGACCTTTGGGGCTAGCTTTGGGGAAGTAACCTGCAGATTCTTATCATGGCAGAGGGAGTGGGGGAGAAGGGCGAGGCCTGCCAGAGCCGTGTTTGCCACTCTCCTTAAAGATCTGATGAAGGAGGTTATGAGTGGGGAAAGAAACTGGGAGAAAGCTTCACATATAGACTCTATAGGCCCTAACAGACTTGACTGTGACTCAGCAAAGTCTCAGGCAGCCAGCCCAGCTGTCCTGGCCACAGGCAGCCTGCAGGGGCCTGCTGCTTGGCTCGCTACATTGTCATTTACTCACATTATATTGATGGATAGCTTTATGTTTAAAAGTTTAAAAATCTCTGGACTTAGGAGAATTGTAAAGGGAAGTGGGATTTCCAGATGTTAAGGGGCTGCTAAGGGTTACTTTTTGCAATCATCCTGGTCTTGTACAACTTTAGCAAACCTGCCGTTTTTACTAAAAGCTGTCTTTGCCCAGGTGACCTTCTGCTTGTGTATGGATACAATGTAACATTGTATTCTTTGCCTTTAAAAGCCCTTGACTGAGGAGACTAGGCAGTGTATTCAGGAATCTGGAAGTCTTAGGAGTAGACCTGGCCCCAGTACAGGAATAAAAGCCTCTTCTTTTTAAAAATGTATTCATGATCAGACTGGTGAACCTCTGAACAACCCTAGACCCGTAACACTAACAAACACAGATGTCTGCATAAGGACTGTCTGTGCATTACACCAGTCAGCTCTTCAAATCCCTGATTCAGCTGCTAGGATAGTGAAAATATTCAAAGAAAATTGAGTTTGTGCTGAACATTGGAGGTGGGAAAGGCTTCCCCGCCCCTTGTCAGAATCCCCCGAAGAGCAATGTAACGACTATTTACTTAGCATTTGTATATTTTGGTTTTGCTTATTTTGTATTGTAGTAATCTAGAGGTGATTTGAAGTAAACAGGAGGAAGCATGTAAATGAATGCAAATACTCTGTGTTAGTACCAAGACCTGTGACGTCATATAGGCGACAATTAGCACCTGTTACCAAGGCAACAGCCGCCATATACCCAGAATTCAATGGGCCTACCTTTACCTGTAATTACGTCACCACTAGTATATAAATGGGTAGCGTTTCTTCTTCGCTCTTTTTTCCTTCCTTTCCTACCTTCTTCCTGCTGCACCTTCCCCCATCCTAAATAAAGCCCCACGTGGAACTGTTTGGTGTGGTGTGGTCCCTCATCGCGGCCTCACATCTCTGCAGCATCCCGCCGCATCCCCGCGGCCCGAGTGGCGGCCAGACAGGTGACTTGCGTGGGGTGCAGGTAGACGAACTGCGTGAAAAAACCAACACTCTGACTATAGAATATTTTGAATATAGAAAACTTGAGCATCTAAAAATGTTAGTACCCACAAGGTGTCCAGAACCACTCTACGGCTCCTAGTGGACTAAGAGACAACCATTATTTTGAAGTGATCAAAAGCATCGGAGCAAAGTTAGTAGCATATTGTAATACCCAGGAAGCAAGATTACCAAGCAGCGGGAACAGAAAAAAAAAAAAAGGACCCATCATAGTTTGACTATAAAGTAGTTTTCTCTTGAAATTCCCAGATGCATAGCAACCCCATAAACTGTCAGCTTTCTCATAGTGAGCCCCATCATCAGCCCAGGGGATCCCTCTCACACATTCTCATTGGAAATTTGGAAGGGAGAGGAGGAAATATTTTTAAATGTCATTTCAAGATGCAATGGTGACATCTGCAAGCAACAATGTACTTAGCCTGGGGGAACAAAAAAAGAAGAGGGCTATTGGGAGTGCGGAGGGGGGTTTAAGAGAATTAAAAATTTGGGTGTAGTACTGTACACTTCTGCTCTTTTAACTGAAACTCAGGCAGAGTGAAGAAGTTGTTAGCAAGATTAAGGCATTGTTATACAAGTGTTTATCAACAGGTAGATTTTTAAAAAAAGATTAACTAAAATTGAATATTAAGTCTGTAGCTGCTCCATAGAGTGCAATAACCCTCCAGCACTAGGACTGGCTGTTTGGGCAAACGTGGTGGACAGGTCTAGGAGTTTCTCTTAGGGGACATTATGGGCGACAGACCCAAGTTTGGTGGCATCTGGGTCCTGAGCCTTTTGCCTCAGCTCTGATTGAGAACACAACTCCAACTGTATAAGCAAATACCGCGTCATGTCAACACACATTCTGCAAACTTATTTGTTCCATTTACTAAATACCTTTTCCTTTTTTTCTTTAACTGAAACGAAAATGCCTGAAAGGTAAAGTCACGATACCATGTATTAAATTCAAATGGGAAAAGAGGGCATAGATCCTCATGTTAAGTAGGTTTGTGTGAACCAAAAGAGTCCAATTTAGAAAAATTGATTTAGAAAAATATATCAAAGCCAACGTTAGCACTTCGTGCCTCGTCTCTAACCCCAGGACTCAGGAGGCTGTGGCAGAGGCTCCCCATGAGTTTGAGGCCAGCCTGGGGCACACAGGAGAAGGGTAATCAAGAGAGATGGATTTTCACAATCCCATTATGATATATTGTTATTTCTTTACTCTAGGAGAGAGAAGCCTGGGAGACGCTATTATAAATTGAAATAGTGGCTTTTCCTTATTCTATAGTTGGCTTTTACTAAGGTGCAGTGAACCACGCAAGACCATAGTGAACAAAGTATGACAACACAAGAGACTTTGTTTGCAATTTTTAATTAAGCAATCTGTGCAAACAATTTTTTTTTTTGTTTTGTTTACTTTCTTCAAGGTTAGGAGGAGAGAAAATGACCACACTTGGGGGCCTGGGAGAAAGCCAGAAAGTGCTTTCCATTTTCTATCAAATTTCAAAGCAGCGGTGTGTTTAGAGGCAATGCCCAGCCCTCAGTATTCCTCAGGATTGCTCGAGTGTAAGTCTCGCAAATATGAATCAATTATGTTTGGAGGCACGCCTTGCAGGAGGAGCCTGCAGAAGGACAGCCCACCTAGAGAAGACAAAACAGAAAAAGGGGCCGTTAAAAAGCAGCTATGTAAAGGATGACGGAGAGAACGCCCCTGAGCTAGCTGCCTACAGACGGGGTCCCTACTTTAACTCTTCTCCTGGTTCTAATGCACTTGGAATATAACGTACTTGGCAGCTTGGGGGGGGGGAGGGGAACCAAGTTCCTGGCGGTCCCATACTTTACTCTACCATTGTTCAATCTTGGTTTAAATTTCCACCTGCTGGAGAAGCCACTGCTCTTTGAGAGGTTTGGGGAACCCACCATGAGTGATGGAAAGGTTCTGACTCAACAGCTGGAAGTCAGCAGGAGAACCATTTCTTAATGTTCTTTTAAATTAAGCACAGAACATTGTGATTCAAGCCCATTGGGGGAAGAAAGAGATATATTTGCTTTAACTTTGGCCATTTATAAACTGTTCAAAAACTAGAACTAATACCTTCTAAGAGTGAGAGAAATGCCAACTAGTATTTCATACCTACCTTCTGAATTCCTGTTTTATATATATATATATATATATATATACATTAAAAAAAAAACAAACCTCAGAATGTCATTCAAGAGAAAGCCCATGAAGCCAGAACTCTGCACTGCCCTCTGATGAGTGCTTCACTTGCTAAAATATTCATGACCAGACAAAAGCAGCATGCTGTTTGAACATTCTTAAAACTTCTCCAATGCAAATTTGAGAAACTCATGATGCAAATTCGAGAAACTCATTCTCCTTAATTAACCAAACAAAACAAAACGGGGAAAAAAAAAAAAAACCAACCAACCACGTCACATATTGGTAGAAATGATGCCACTTATAGAGAGGTCCATTCCTTGATGCAAAGAATTCAGAATGCATGGGGGGTCATTCACTTTCATCTACAGCAAATGCTCTGAGTCATGCTTTGCCGCACTCAAGAACTCGCTGCATGTCAGGAAGACATTGTTGTGAAGGATCAGTAGTGGATGTTAGTTTCAAGATCCAGAAATACAAATTCAAACTAGAAGGTTAGCAGGTTCTGCTTCCGTCGGGTTACAGAATGAAGATCATGCCATACTCCACGGGTTTGGTATGGTTATGGCATTCATAAGCTTCATATGCTAGAGCCATATGAAAGCTTACCTTGGGTGGCAGTGTACATTCAAAAGTCCTTACTGTGCTACAACTAAGGGAGAGAGAGAAAGAAAAAGAGAGACGTCGTAAGCATCGATAAAGTACTGACATTAAAGTTGAGTGTATGTTGAAGGTGAAATTATGGTCACAATGGTGAGGTGATTTCATTAATCCTTAGTTGGGGGGGGGAAGGGCAAAGGAAAAAATAGAATGAAGGGTGTCACTTCAAGAGGATCATTAATACATAAAAAATTAATAATATGCATCACCACTTTGCTAGAATAGGTGGCAAAGCTAATCTGACTAGTGCATATTTATGGTAAGAGATTCCAAACCGTTAGCTTAAAAAAAAAATACCCTACAACATATATATATCGTGTTTTTCAACAAAAGAAAAACGTAGACAATATTTAACAATGTTAGTGTTCATATATATATGTTGAAATTCCAAAAGGCAAAATTATCAAGTATAAATATTAAACTAGTATATTTTATAATATTCTACTTGGGACGGATGACGTGGAACTAGCCTCAGTGAAGCCTTGAGCTCAAGACCCCGGTGAGTGTGCTGTAACCTACAGGAATTCAGAGGAAGAACTCTGATATTTTGTGTTCTCCTCAGGGCTGCCATTACCTCTAAATTCAGAAAGCAGCTACTGTGAATTCAGGCACAGATCTACGTGCTCTTCCAAGTGAGAGGGGGTCAGACACATATGAAAGAGCTTTTTACATGTAACACTTTTTGCATGGGGTCCTCAACGTTTCCTTTTAAGTTTATAAACATATGAAATAATTGGGATATCATAAAGATACCCAAACTGTCCAGTAGAGGAATAGGTTAGATATTCTTCCACTGAATTTGCAATGGGGGAAAAAAAAAACTTTCGTATGAGACTTTCCAAATGTTACACCTGTCTTTGTATACTCCATCCAAAAATGCACAGAGCATGCTCTCTTCAATTTAAGGTGCCCCATTTCTAAAGTCCATCACGGATATAAATTCCCTATGCTGTAAAACTATCTTCAAGGACCAACATATCTTTATCCATTTGAAAAATGAAAACATTAAGTATATGTCCTTGTTTCCAAAGGGTTTGTTTGTTTGTTTGTTTGTTTGTTTGTTTTGTGATAGTCATATATAAAATGAAGGTTTCCACAAATGTAGCTTCCTGGCTTTACAGAGAGAGCTGGTCTGGTACTTGAGTCTTCTGATAAAAGATACAGGTTTTTACATTAATTAATATTCTTGGATAATTTGCCTTCCTTGTTCATGGCATAACCACTGTATGCCATGAGCTTCTAAGAAATACAGTTAAAAGCAACCAAGAAAAATCAAGCTTTACATGCAAAGTGCGTTTTCATGTAAGAGGAATGGAACGAGAAATGGAAGTATCCAGTGGGGTATGAACTTTTTGAACCTGTTGCTGCCCCTCCAGGGAGACTGGCTGTCCAGGGGTATTTACTCCTTGATATATCACTGCAGAATTAGAATATTTGGACCGTATTTATTTAGTCTCAGTTAACATTCTTACCTTTTAATACATAGCTTAACTCATTTATTTAACCCCTTGTCAGAAACCAATTCGACGATAAACATTCTCAACTTTGTTTTTAGGACCAAAAGCATATATTAAGAGAGAAATTACAGTTGATACCTTATCATGAATTTTTTTTCAAAAGAATACACTGTTCTCATTGTTACTTGGTCTTTACTCAGTTTACTATAAAATTACTCAGAGCAGTGTAACATTTGCATGCATAATATCATTTGTTTATACTGTATATCTGTCTATACAGAAGGCTACAAGTACCGAACTACTTAGGAGATTATAATTTTATGCCCTTAACATCTCCTTATTTTCAAGGCATGAATTTATGACAATTTTTTTTATTTTGCTTTCAGATGATAGAAATCTATCAATGATACCTTGATAATATCAATAATATCTTGATGTAAAGCTAGAAGTTTAGACACCAGATGACTTGTAAATGTGGCCTAAATCATCACTTAATGTTAAGGAAACAGCTACGTGTGGTGGCTACATTTGTAAGGGTTTCTCAATAGTAAGGAAGCTGTCTGATTTTTTTATGGATACATAGAACCTGTGCTTATGACATAGAAATCTCTCTCATCACTCAATTCTGAGTTATCATATACCCAAGGATATATACCATAAGAGGAAGAGACATCATGAGAGCGTGTCATTGTTTGAGAAGTTTCTTACACTCTATTTAGACCAAAAATGAGGGAAAAAAACTTTTAAAAATACCTTGGTCATTTATCATGACTATAAGATGCGTATTTACAAAGTGATCTTTTTAAGTTTTAGATTCTAATTGTTTCATCATAGACAAGGAAAATAAAATATTTTGGTCATTGGAGAGAAATAAAATAAAGAATAAGAGAAAAGACATTGTAATCATGTTGTCTGATATCTTGTGGCATCCCAAAGTGGGTTTGGTTGTTAAGGAAAACTTTAGGACAAACTATTGTCAATTAATAAGAAATGTGATTAAGATGACAATTTATGCTAATATTTTTCTCCTATATAAATCCTTATGGGGTTTGTTTTGGCTTGCATTAGCTGTGACATGTAAACGGAATATAAACCTATAAATAAAAATTCTTTAGTATATGAATGTACATATGTATATTTACATATATATGTGTAGGTGGTGTATATATATGTATGTATGTATGTATATATACATATATATATATAGTTTCACAGATTACTATGGACAGTATGACTTCCTTAACGTGGTTTCAGTAGATAAGGTCTTGACCAGGCTTCCATTTGCAGATTGGATTGTGTCACCAAAGCAACACTGTTATTTGATTTGTTCTCACAATGCTGTCCACCTACATTCACTGAAATGAATATTCCTTTAATTAACAAGAATTTTAAAAAGTGCTAAAGCAACTTAACCCAAATAGTCAGGTATCTTAACAAACATGAATGCAGGGGTAGAGGCATCCAGTCTATCCCCACCAGTTCATCCCAGTCACCGCATCTTGTCTGGATTTTGCCTTCCTAGGTTCTTTAAGCCACATCCTTTCACTTAAGGCTACAGATGATCTCTTAGCTGGCATACCTTTCACCTCCAGTTTGCATTCGATTTCCACCGTCCCAAGGTCATTGACTGCTTTGCAGCAGTACGTGCCTCCGTCATAAGGACTAGGCTTGCGAATCTCCAGGGTGCAGACTCCTTGGTTGCTGAACATTCTGTATCTTGGGTCATCCACAATAGCCACTTTGTTTTTCATCCAGGTGATTTTGGGCTGAAGTTCAGATTGAAGAAAGTCAAGTCAAAGCCTGTGACGTATGCACCATATTAGGGGACCCAGCGGTGGGATTAGAAAGCACGGATTAGAAAGAAAGGGCATCTAAGAAGGGCAGCTGCTTTGCTCCCATCTGTCTCAAATCCAGTTCTATTTCATTAGCAAGAGGCCAAATGGATGGCTCGAAAGAAGCAAGCTGGGATTGTTCAGAGGCCAGCTCAGGGCACTCTTCCCAGATGGATTAAGTTGCCTTCCTCATTAATGTACGTGGGCACAGAGTGTTCAATTCTAAGATATTGAGTTCTATGCCTCTATCATCTTGTAAGTGTGTGTGCTGGTTGTGAAAATCATTGCACAATGTACACATCACATCACACTGTGTGACTCGAACACACACATTCTGGATTCATCAGTTGTTTCCAGACATTAACACTTGATCTACATGTTTGTGCTGTGAGTTTATAACAGAGAGTATATTGCTGGGTAGTTTTTCAGACAATACCCAAAAGGCAACATGATCTTCAGATTGTCTCTAATTCTTCATAGGTTGTGTGAGCCTCCCCCACCATTTCAACCCTCCCCTCTGACATCCGTCCACCATCTCGCCATCTAGCTATACAAGATCAGTTCCAAATGAATCACACAAGATCAGCAACAGACTGGTGACCCAGGAAAGTGAGTCTCTGTGAGTTGACCCTTGGTCTATGTCTTAGGTATTGATCTCCCCCACTTTCCTACTTCTTCCTTCTCTCTGTAAACTTACCCACCCTTGACATGATCTCTCAGAGACACGCTCTCTCAGATGCTCTGCATTTATTATTTTGTCTATCTCAGACCTCAGACTGGGAGCATTTTCTTTCTTCTATCCATTCCTCTTACTCCTTCYACCTCTCAAATGGGAACATTCCTGGAGGCTCTGGGGCCTTGGTTGTTTACTACTCCCTACCCCCAATGCTATTCCTAAAGGACAGCACATCTCCCTGCCGAGACTCCCCAGATGACAACAGCAGCCTGAGCCTTCCTCCTAAACCGGGGCTTAACATTTCCTTATTGCCAGGTGGAGGGACCTGYACCACATCTGTTTACACATTAATTCAGCACCTTCCTCCCATGCTCCTCCTGGCTTCTCCCTTTGACCTCTCCCATTCTGCCCGAGACAATACTCCACTGTTACTATGTTTCATTCTATCAGAGTTTTCAAAACTCAACAGTACTTTCTCTGGGTACCACCCAGGGATACAGACCACCGTGCACAACTTCTGCTGTTACTTTTAAACACCCACAAGATGAAGCTTGAAAGCATTTCTAAGTGTCCTCGGTTGGTTTTGATACCATTTAGCAGAGCCCAGTTTAGATTCTGCCCGAATTGTCCTGTGACTGTCGAGTGTGTTACAGAGCTCTTGGTGACCGGCAAATCCCAGTACACACTCTCTATTGTGAACCCATAGCACAGACCTGTAGATCAAGTTTTAAAATCTGGAAGCAACTGATGGATCAAGAATGTGTATGTTCAGAGCACACGGTGTGCACACATTATCACCTCCTTTTTCTGGGTATGACTACACCCCTTTGATCCCCTCTTACTTCTGCTGTGTGGTTTTGTTTCTTCAGCAGCTGTCCACTAGATAATGAAGACATAGACCACATTCGTTACTACTACATTTAAATATTATAATTATTTATCCAGAAATTCCATCTTTCCTCACTCCCCAACCCTAGAAAGACACAAATAGGAGTTGGGAGTCCTGTTTATCTTTTCGCTTGCTCATACAACATGGCAAATATAAAAGAGAGGCTTTGGGATCGATTTAAGTAATTCAGTGTACCTTAGGAATTAAGTCATTCATGGTACCTTGGGATTTCCTCGGACGCTGCAGTTCAGGGTGGCGTTGTAACCAGCAATGGCGTACGTGTTAACCAAAGGCTGAGTAAACATGGGGGCCTCTGTGAAATCGAAGTCTTCATACACTGGATTTTTATAGATCTTACCTTAAAAACGAGTATTAAAAGATGTTTAAAAACAGAAGTCGGCTTGAGAGTGCATTATTTTTAGCATCTTTTACTTATGAGTAAAACTTTCTTCCTGGAAAAGCAGGACCAAATGCCACATGGCATTTATTCTGATTGGGGACACACAGAGCAGGCGACAACTGAGGCAGAAGCTGAAGTGGTTACGAGACACTAAACCTAGTACTGAAGGGATGTAGTTTGTCTTTCTCAGTTTCTTGATCAAAGATGTGTCCTAATGTGGAAATTACAGAGAAGGACTTTGTTGGGGGTTGGTCTGGTGCTGTGTACACACATGCTAAATTCTAAACCAGTTGCCCTTAGACAAGTGTATCCTCACATGCACCGGCCTTTGTTGTGTAAACATTGCTTCCCTGTTAAAGCTACTGGTTAATCAAAGACCGGAGACTGTGATTGGGCAGTAGACAGAGAATCAAGTGTGTGTGTGGGGGGGTGGGTAGGTATCAAGAGAGACCATGGAGGAGGAGGTGAAGGAGAGAGGAGGAGAAAGGACACAGGGGGAGGAGGCTGCCACCATGACAGGAGATGAACCAGGAGCAGTGGCTGGAGAAGAGCCCTTCCAGCCAACTGATGGAGCAGAAATCACCTGAGTGAGACTCAGTAAGTATTAAGGGACACGACTGATGACTGGGGTGTAAGTTAGACTAGCCCACAACCTGCCCAATCTAGGATTACTGCTAAGTAAAATACCAGCATGTTGTGTCTTTTACACAGACTAGCGAATAATGCATATGCAGGACTTGAGAGCGATTGCAGAAATTATATAATTCAGCTCCTCTCCACCCTCTTAGAGCAAATCTCATGTAAATGCTACATTGAAGGTGTCAAAAAAACAAAATCAAGAAATGCACCGTCTCTCCTATCTGTGTGATATTTACCACCTATGGACCCAGCAACCAGAAACTGGAATGAATTAAATTAGCAAGTGTCATAATAACAGAATAACCCCACTAGAGAACAATTTGCCTGTAGAATAGAAATTTTACTTGAATAGTATCACCCTGATTTCCCAGCATGCTCACTTTCTTCTGATCCCTTTAACTCTCCCCAGTGAGTCCACTCCCAGCTCACCGTCCTTGGCAATCACCGCACTCTCTTTCGTCATCGTTGCGTCCTCACTGAGGCCGCACATGTTTTCAGCAAAGACCCGGAAGTAATACTCGTTTCCTATGACCAGCTCGGTAATGGTGGCGTTGGTTCGGTGGTAATGCTCAATGACGGTGAACCATTCCTGAAGGGGGAAAAATGATTATAATTTGATGAAAATCAACTATGGATTGGAACAAAAAGAATGTCATTGATTTTAAAACATTAATCTTTATATGGTGAGCAATGATAATACGTTTATTACTACATAACTTATCTACAGTTGTTTGCAGTTCAGTCTTCATCTATGCATCAGATTCATATCATCTATTTTTATATTTTTCATAAGTACATAATTTATGTCATCTACTTACCTACTCATTGATTTATCAATCTTTTGTGGGACAAAATATTTAAGTGATAATTTACTGTTAAGAGTATTAAAGGGAGCTTAAATACCTAGAGAAAAATTAATAGTATCCAATACATTTGCTTATTAATCTAGGGTATTTTAGCTATCACTTCTACCCTGCCTATTTCTCTTGCTGTATTATTTGTTTTTTGGTTATTCTTTATGACTTTAGCCTGGATGTTTTTTTCTCATAAGCCTTAAATTCACACACACACACACACACACACACACACACACACACACACACACGCACACACACACAATTTATTTACTTGCTTGCTCACCCAACTCCAGTTGATGCGCCATCAACACAAACCCTGCCTTCTCCTCCCACCCCACAAGAGTCTATGACAGTACCTGGCACCTGGTAGATTCAATATACAAAGTAAATATTGACTATTTAATGGATGAGTGAATGAATAGGTTAAGACACTTGGTATGATCCTCCCCATACCAAGAAATATACTTTCAAAGCTTTGCCTTGCTGCCAGGCAAAGACCACACTATTCAACATATGTTTAGTACTAGTAATAGAGAATGTACACTTGCTAACAAAAACTTGCTTTCTAAGGGAAAAGCATTTTCCTTGGAATTTTCAAGTCTATCGTGATCTATAGATTTTGGATCATTTACTACCAGAAGACCATAACTATGAATTCATTTATTTACAGAACTCTTTATGCAAACTTTTATTCTAGCTTTTTTTTATATTGGCTTATCATACGGTTGTATGGCTTTCATCTTGACTTGACTGATGAGTACCCCAAGAATAGTAATTCTCTCTCTCTCCCCTCTCCCCCTCCTCCTCCCCCTCTCTCTCCCCCTCTCCCTCTTCTTCTTCCTCTCCCATCCCCCTTTCCAGTCCCAGTGGATACAACACATAACAAGAAGACAAAAAAGTTAATGTTTGGGTCCCCATAATAGAAATGACATAATGACATAGTGGGAAGCCCTGGGGACGTAGGGGAATACTGGAGCCTGCCAGGGGTAAGTTTGTCCCCTTGAAGAAGCATTGGTAGAATGAACACCTTTTGGTACCTCAGTCTGTTACTGCTGAAATGCAGGAGAAATATAGGGACTGGTCAGGGGTCACCAGGGAGATCTTAGTCACGCCAAAAGTCCTGGCCTAGCTGGACTTGTCTAGATAGCTAAAAGTAAAGTACTGTAAAAGTATGACTGGCTGAGAGAATATGCAGACTGAGAGGGGGCTTCTACAGAGCCTGGTGCCTCTGGGTTCTCTGCCAACATCAGGATCAAGGCCTAAGAAGATCACGCATTGCAGAAGAAGCCTGAGATGTCCAGGTCCTTCTTGCTAGGTTACTCAGCAGTCTACCTCTCAGGCTATTCAGTTTAGGTGAGAAGTGTCACTTGAAATGTCAGATCTCATTTTGTCACACTCATGTAGCACTTGCTCAGGAAAAAAAATGGCCATGCTAAAAACAGTATTAAACATGATTGTCCTTTACACCCCAGCCCCTTCTACAAAGCCAGTATAACTTCATGACCTAAGTTCTTGCTGAGATCTAAATGTGTAATGCACAAAGACTTTATACCATCCACTATGATGTTTTATTATGAGAATGAAACATATTCTATTCCAATGTGTGTCCAAACATTCATTCATTCAAATCTCTTACAGGAAGGTAAGAGGGTATAGCACAGGAATTCTTATTCAGCATTTAGCACAGAAATTCTGTTCACCAGCAAGTCATTGATTCTTCCTGAGCCCCAACTCCCCAGCTATGAAAGAGAGATTGCGATAAGTCATTATTCCTACAGGGCTGAAAACATGAGGCTGGTTTCTTTCTCAGAATCTTAGCATACGACATAACTTTCAGAATCTTTCTTTTCTAGCTGATGACTAATCATCCATTTTTTAAAATAATGGTTTTAAGTCCAGACTGTGTAATGTTTATTTCATAAGGAAAAAAGCATCGCATAGTGAATTTTATTGAATAAACAAATTCCATTTGCATTTCACTACCTGTGTTAGACTGTCTCCGTTTCATAATAACCAGACAATATAAAGATTTGTTCCTTTATTTTACAGATAAGGAAATGAGGATCAGGGAGGTCAAAAGGCTGGTTGTGCACACATGACTTAAGTGGAGGCACTGGGGTTTAATTCAGCTCAGAGGTCCCACCTTCCTGGCCCAGCTACATCAATCTTCCACGTTCCCTGCAGGCTCTGCCAGAGAGACCTCATGACACGCCTATCCCAGCTGATGGGCCTGACTTGGTCCTGATGTTGAATCAGAATCCAGACTTACCATGCTTTTCTTGTCCGCCTTCTGGATGGTGTACCCTGTGATGGCAGCATTCCCATCGTCCTTTGGTGGTGTCCACGTTAGAGCAACATTCTCTCCCCACACATCTTCAATAGTCACAGTCTGGGGTGGACCTGGGCGGTCTGTAGGATGCATTCATGCCGTCGTTGTGAATTCATGTTCCCATCCAGTCTATTCCCGGCTACATGAGGATATCTTAAAATGTCCTTTTTCTCATTACAGGAGCATTACTTCCAGACTCTACCATGGGGTCTACAACAACCTTTATCTGAGTAGATCCCAGACAGGGCCAAGGGCAGAGGGCAGTCTCATACTCCTCTTAGCTTAGAAACCCCCTTAAGTTTGGTTTAAAGAACTTCAGGTTCCTCAGAGGAAGTGTGCCTTTAGTTAGAGAACCCCAAGTCCCAGCAAATTGACAGTAGCCAAAAAAAATGATTAGTAATAGCTTCTCTTAGCACTGATAATTAGCTAATTTTTGACTTTCTATTTATTTATTTTTCTTAAAGATTTATATATATGTGTGTGTATGTATACACACACACACACACACATATAATCATTGCACTCTTCAGACACACCAAAAGAGGGCCTTGGATCCCATTACAGATGGTTGTGAGCCACCATGTGGTTGCTGGGAATTGAACTCAGGACCTCTGGAAGAGCAGTCAGTGCTCTTAACTCTTGAGCCATCTCTCCAGCCCTCCAGACTTTTTAGACATATGTGATCTTTAACTCAGCATCTTTTCGCCTTAGCCTTCTACATGCTAGACTTACAGGCATGCACCACTATGCTGGGCCCTTAAATTTTGTGTATGTGTGTGAGCGGTATATGCTTGTATGGGTGGATGGGGATGTCAGGGATGGGGAGGTGCATACATGTGGAAGCCAGAGGAGGATGTCCGGTATTTCTATCCACCTTACTCCTTGGAGATTAAGAGTCTCTTTCTGAACCTGCAGCTACTGTTTTTTTAGCTTCACTGGCAGGTAGGAAGTCGGGACAATCCTGATCTCTCCTTTCAACTCAGTGCTGGGATTTGGGCTCATGCAGGACCACACCTGGCTAGCTATGTAGGTGCCAGCATCCAAATCCAGGTCCTGGTGCTTGCATATTCTTGCTATGTGAGCCATCTCTCCAGCCCCCTAAATGTTCTTCCTGACATTGCAGAAATGACGGAAGAGTTTAAGCAAGAGGCCTGGGCTGTGTATAAAGATCCCTCCCGACTCTGTTCCCCTCCCTTTGGACAAGGATGAGAACCGACCTATTTACTGTCTATAGGTACTGAGTATCACAAAAAGATCAATGCCTGTGGTTAATTACGTGACTTTTGTTGATGTTTCTTTACATTAGGAAAAATCTTCACTCTTTACCCAAACTTTACAGCTAGTGAATTGCAGGCGTGGCAAGGAACATTTTAAACTATCTAGAAGCTGCTGTTTTTTTTTTTTTAAATACAAGGATCAGCATAAAAAATTCTTTGTCATCAAGGAATTAGAAATTATAAAGCAATGGCAATGGAGTTCACTGAAAGTGTATCCACTAATTATGCACACATCCCCAGGCCTCCTGTGATTAGTACATCTGGTCAGTGAGAGTTATTGTGGAATGCTAATAAATCTTGCATTTCTTTCCTTCTTTTTTCTTTTTTATTATCTATTTATCTATATACCTATGCATCTATCTATCTATCTATCTATCTATCTATCTATCTATCTATCTATCTAGAGACAGGATCCTGGAACCCACTACATAGTAGACAAGGCTAGCCTCCCACCTCTGCTTCCCGAGTGCTGAGATCAAAGGCGTGTACCACCATATACAGTATCCCTTTTTTAATCTTAAAGATATTTTTTGTGTGAAACAAACCTATTACATTCCTATCTCTCCCCAAATGATGAAGACAATTAGTCCCCTGACTAATTGATTCCTTTGACAGAATGTTCTAGCCCCGTCCTGCAAACTTACCAACGATCTGGATGTCGATTGAGGCATTTTCCACGTATTTATCCACTTTGACCTGCAGGTCGTACTTGCCCGAGTGGCTCCTCTCGGCTTTCCTGATGAATATGATGGTATCGGTCTCTGAGTTGCGTATGTTTATTTGATTCTTGTCAATTTCTTCACCGTCCTTCTTCCAGGTCAGTTCTGGTCTTGGTTTACCCTAAAGAGAAAGATGGAAAAGCTAAAGGGGAGAAATAACTGTGTACAAATATGTATATATGTGTATACATATATATACACATACACACACATGTATGTGTGTGTGTGTGTGTGTGTGTATGATTTTAACAACACAGGAGTGACAATGGCCTGACTTATTCTACTCAAGGATGGAAAATGCTACCGTTGGACTCTAATCCAATGGTGGGTGACACTGGGTCAGTACAGCCGCTTCCTACTGACCGCCTTCTCTGTGTCAGGCACATAATATTATTTCCCTCAGCCTTCTCAGGAATAAGATTCCTTATCCTGATTTTGAAAGAGGGATTCAGTGATTCCCCCCCACCCCCACCCCCAGGGCCTTGGAGTTAAGAACCTTCTAGAACTATTTCTTGAAGGTAGATCTGTCAGCCTTCAGCCGGCCAGTACGAAAGAGCTTCTGGTCTAGAACCTGAGAACCTGTGCTTGAATCTAGACCACTTAATAATGTTGTGACCTTGGGAAAATTGTTTAAACTCTCTGTGCTTCAGTTTCCCAGTCTGTAAGACAGTCAACTTAGCAATGGTTATAAAGACTGAGGTCTGCAGACAGCATAAGTGTTTAGCAGTATTGCCCAAAGGCTAATGAGTTTCCCCTGTACTATGTTTCTCCTCTCAGACTGGTCTGGAGTCTCACTAGCTACTGTCATTATTAAGAAATCATAAAATGATAACTTTATCACTTTATCCATAGCAACAAGTTTCAGTTCTTTTATTAATTGTTTTTTTTTTTTTTTTTGAGACAGGGTCTGATGTAGCCCAAGATAGCCTCAAGCTTCCAGAGTAGCCTAGGATAGCTTTGAACTCCTTCCTGAACCCCCCACCTCTACCTCCTGAATACTAAGATTTCAGGTATGTACCACCACACACGTCTTATTTGTTCATATGTGGATTGGCTGTCTTGTTAGTGGCCTTAAACTCAGAGCAATCCTCCTGCTTCAGCCTCAAGTGTTGGGAGTTCAGGCAAGCACAGGGTCTCTCTCTCTCTCTCTCTCTCTCTCTCTCTCTCTCTCTCTCTCTCTCTCTCTCTCTCTCT
>BDUI01000143.1:287583-302119 GCA_002335545.1 Apodemus speciosus
TTAACACGCAATTCTACATGTTTCACTAACAGTATATTTAACAAATCTGGTCCATAACTGTTTTCTCCACGTGCAGATGTCTTCTTATTTATTTTTAAGGTGTATTTTTATGGGGTTGGAGAGAGAGCTCAGCACTTAAGAGCACTTCAGCTCTCCTGGTGGGTCTCGTTTGGTTCCCAGCACCCACATGGTATAAGTCACAACTGTAACTGCAGTTGCAGGAGATCCAGTGCCCTCTTCTGGACTCTTTGGATACCAGGCACAGAGGTGGCATCCTGACACACATACAGCCAAAACATTCATAAACAGAATTTAACGTAAATGATAAAAAAAGAGAGGGGGTGGCTGGAGAGGTGGCTCAGCAGTTAAGAGCTCTTCCAAAGGTCTTGAGTTCAGTTCCCAGCAACCACGTGGTGGCTCACAGCCATCTTTAATGGGATCTGATGCCCTCTTCTGGTGTGTCTGAAGAGAGGGACAGTGTACTTCCATATATAAGATAAATCAATAAATCTTAAAAAAAAAAGGAAGAAGGAAGGAAGAAAGAAAGAGAGAGAGAAAGAAAGGAAGGAAGGAAGGAAGGAAGGAAGGAAGAAAGAAAGAAAGAAAGAAGGAAGGAAAGAAAGAAGGAAAGAAAAAAAAGAAAGCATTTGAGCTCTTAGAGAACTGGAAGCCAAGAAATTCCCCTACCTCAACCTTTCAAATAACTGACACAAGGACATATAACACTATGACTACCTTCTATACGTGATTATTTTGGTATGCATTGATCATTTGAAAACAATTACTATATACAATTGTGCAGATCTTCCAAATGCTGACATGTTTTATTGTATAATATCTTTAAATTTTTATTTGTTGATATAACTGCGGGATCAATATTTTTAAGTATTTAAAAGCTGTCAAGTCCATAATGATGATGTTAAGCTTTCCAAATTTCTTTTTGCCTGAAAGCTCAAATGTCTCTATGAGCGAGTTGACAACAGACACTGTAAATTGCACGCCTTGAATTGCTACTCGCATCCCATCCGCTCTTGAGAAAAATCTCAAGATGTCTCCCCGGGTTAAGGTGCTTGCTATGCAAGCCTGATGACCCGAGTTCTATCCCTGAAACCCACGTGGTGGAAAGAGAGAACCGAATTTAGAAAGATTTTTCTCCAGTCCAGAAAACAGAGTCATGGACTCAAGAGAAAACATTAATACAATTGTCATTTCTGAAGTTTGATCCACAACACCCKAAGGCAAAACTGGGCCTCAGAGCAGCTTTTTAACTGTGAGCACATGGTGGCTGGGAGACAGGTAGCTGACATTCTCGGTGGCACTGACTTAGTCATGCAAAGGCACAGATGGCTTCATTTACATGTAACTTTATACCATCGGCGCGGATTCGAGTACATGGACATGGGCCAGAATGTATCCATGTCGTCGTGGTGAAAATGGCTGTGGCCTTGAAGACCCACTTGAGCTTGACGGTGGGTGTAGTTCCACCAGAGTTGGTCCAGAGAATCTGTCCAAGTCAACTAACTGGTCTTCTGAATACTAACTTACACGGTCCAAAGCTGACCCTTCCAAACTGCCTTAAAAGCAGAGTTCTGCAAATTTTTAACTTCCAGGAAGCATTCATAAGCCATCAAAGGCATGGCAGCCTAATAAATCTTAAGAAAGAGATGAGTGAGTGTGTGTATGGGGGTGGGCAGGGATTGTGGTGTGGTATTGTGTGTGTGTGTGTGTTGTGGTGTGTGTGTGGGTGTGTGGGATATAGTATGATGTGTGCTGTATGTGTATATATGTCTGTATGCACATTTGTGTGTGTGGTGTATATCTGTATGTGTGTATGGTGTAGTGTATATGTATGTGTGTGTGGTGTGGGGGGGTTGGGGAATGTGTATGTCTGTATGAGCACATTTGTGTGTGCGGTATGGTATGTGTGTGGTATGGTATGCATGTGGTATGTGTGTCTATGTATGTATGTATGTATGTATGGTGTGGTGTATATGTATGTGTGTGTATGTATGGGGTTGGGGTGTGTGTGTATGTCTTGTGTGTACATTTATCTGTGTGTGGTGTGATGTGTCTGTGTGGTGTGTGTGTGTATGTATGTGTGATGTGGTATGTGTGTGGTATGTGTATGGTGTGTGTGTTATATGTGTATGTGCTTGTGTGGTGTGGTATATGTGTGCGTGTCTGAGTATGTCTTGTGTGAATATTTGTATGCGTGTGTAGTATGTGTCTATGTGTGTATGTGCAGTGTAGTGTAAATGTGTGTGTGTATGTGAGTGTTTGTGTGTGTACACGCACACACATCAGTCAGAGGTCACCGTTGATGACCTTCCTCAGGATGATGTCCATTTGGGCTTTGCTGGTGCATTGTTTTTTGAGGGGGATCCAGTAGCCTGGAGCTTACTGGTTGAGCTAGAGTGGCTAGCCAGTGAACCCCAAGATCTGCCTGTGTCTGTCTCACCAGCATGGGATTACAGCACGTCACCATCCCTGGCTTTCTTATGTGGGTTCGAGTGATCCAGCTTAGGGCCTCATCCTGCAGGAGGACTTTACTGACTGAGCTCTCTCTCCGACCCTAGAAAGAGATTCTAAAGAGTAAAAGCAAATGATGGGAAAGGTAGATTGAATGTGGGATCCTGCCACCTACCGATGATTTCCTTCACAAGGATGGGCTGAGAATAGTACTTGGGTTCACTAGCCCCAGCGGCGTTAATAGCCTTCACGCGTACAAAGATCTTCGCATCCGTGGGCAGACCATTGATGGTGAACTTGGTCTTGTCGATCAGGTCTGTGTTTGCAACTATCCAGTCCTCAGCTACAAGCAGTCAAAGACAAAGAAAAGAAGCGGGAACAGTGTTTAGTGAGAGAAGCCCTCCCAGGCCAGCACAACCAAATCTAACTTTACTAATTTCATTCATACTTAGATCCTTTGGAAAGAACATGATCTGGACTAGACTCAGGTTATAACTATTTTAATACCTGAAAATGCCTCCAAATGGCTAGCATAAACAACAGAAAGAATTAAATCAGACTCTGCCATTTCTGAAAAAATAAATGAAAGCTCTTACTTAGGAACCAAGCGCTCTGAATAACAGTAACTATTTCCACTAATTTTGCACCAGCTTTACTCCAATGTGGTTCCAGACTGCTTGATACAATCTTGATATTTATGCATTGAAAGGTTTAAAGTTCAGAAAGACAGGAAATTGCTCTTCTCATGAAAGAAAGGCATTAATCTTGCCACATGGTCTCTTTTTATTTATTATCTTTTTTTATTCTTATGAAACATAATATGAACATAAAGAATCTGATCATATTTGTTTGCACTCATGAGGAAAGGCCAATTCTATCTGTGCAGAAGCGAGGAGGCTCATGAGCTAATAATGTCTCCTGTAGTTGGCACAACCCTTCTCTCTCAACCAAAGACTAGATTTTCTTTTCAGCAATTGGTAACTCTGTTAGAGCAGCTCTTTAACTGTGAGCACATGTCGGCAGGGAGACAGGGTAGCTGGCATTCTTGGTGGCACTGACTTGATGCTACAATGTCAATAGACTTTAAACCCAGCATCCAGGATGGACAAGCATTTCAGCTTCCAACAAGTCAGAAATAACCACTGGTAAAAAGAGAAGTCTTGGAGCCAATGAGAAAGTCACCCCTTTCCCCCTCAACTCTAGGGATTTCTGTGTGGAGGTCCTAGGGAGGTCATGTAAGGTCATGTAAGGTCATGGAACATTCCCAGGTATGGTTCAAAGAGTAAGGAAGTCCGAGAGCTTCATAGAATACGTTACCTGGTAGATCATACGCAGCCTCCCCATTTTCATTAGACTGTTTTGCTGATGTACCTTTGAGAATCCGTCAATAAATTAATTAAAGACACCCACTTTCACACCAGAAGAACATTGTATCAGTAGTCAGCATTCTCTGTTAGTAAAGTATGCAAAGTAGGCAGAGAGACTTTTCTTCCAAGTAGTGATGCAAGAGACAAAAAAACGTGTTAAGGGGAGGCAGGGATTCTCCAGAGAGGCACAGCTTATTCTCTAAGGCCTGTGGGTTTTGTCTGTGGGCTCCTGCCCCAGAGAAGAAAAGGGCTAAGAAAAGAGAAGAGGAGAAAGGAGGCTGAGACACCTCCACAGGTGGGAAGAAGAGCTAAAGAGCAACAGACCTTGAAGGAAAAGGAAGACTCACTTCTGGAATCCAGAAGGAGCAGCACACAGCCAACCATCTGTGCCTATTCAGTCTCCTAAGGAACATGATGCTCCCAAGGCGGGGCTTCCTCATCAGAGTCTAGGAAGACACTTTAGCACTGTCATACCTAGCAGGGCACAGCTGAGTCTTAAGGCGAAAAATGGGAATTAGCCCAGGCAGCCCAGGGAACAGCCCTGGTTACTATGACAATGAACTCAGAGTCAAGGAAAAAAAAACCTGGCCATTCTGGGGCCCCTGCAGTTCATGTGAAGTGCCCGTAGGATGGTGTGGGGCTTGGCCCAGTGGTTTGGAATGATGTAACTATTTTGGTACCAAGGAGATGAACTAGGACAAGGCATCTAGAGTCTGGGAACCTTGACCTCTTTCTCTCTTCAACCCTATCAGAACTATAAAGGACTTTTGGCATCTTGACTGCAGAGAGGGCATGTGGATGATTAAAAATTACCCATGACTTTGAAAAAAAAAAAAGATACATCCTTCAGCAAAGGTCTGTTTGCTAGTCATTGTGCTAGTTTCCTAGTGAAGACTCAGTGGATGGGAAAGTGAAGCAGAGATGAGGAAAAATCCAGAAGAACAAAAGACAGATAAGAGAGAAAACAAGACGGGAGGGGAACAAAAATAGCCCATCTCCTCACATCCAAGCTACGCTGACTCAGGGGGAACAGAAAGACGGATGCCGGAGGGTGGGGGAAGCAATATGGACGTTGTTTACTGATGCATGAGGTATATTTTAAGAAAAGGATGAACTGAAATGAGGGAAGAAAAATAGGAATAAAACGCTTCAGGCATTAAAAATAAAATAGAAAGGGCAGAATGATAAAAAAAAAAAAAACCGCAGGCAACCTTATATATAAGACTTCTTTTATAGAATAAACCTGACATATCCAAAAGCATTAAACACTTGAGAAAATTAGTTCTAGAGAATAGCAGCCATTAAAAGAGAATGAAGAATCAGGCAGCCACATTAAGAAAACAAGGAAAGACAAGGAGAAAGATACACGTTATGAAAGAGTTTCCATAGAAAGCTAATTCCGACATGTTATGTGGCAAATATATACATAATGACCGTGTACATATACATATGTATATCCTCATATACATATATATCTACACAGACCACACACAGATGACGTAAAATACAGTTCGTTGTATTTTATCTAAGGTGGGTAACATCAAAATGACAGCCATCTATCATTTTGCTGTATCTTCTTACGTTTTAAACCTATCAGAAAGAAAAGAGTAAAGAATTTGCTCCGTTTCATTCACATACAGAAGGTTGTTGTTCAGAAGCCTCATGACATGTAAGGTTAAGAGATCCTGCTAGCTGGGCTGTCTGAAAAGCAGAATGGATCGCCCAGGACAGCAGGAGGCAAATAAGCCATACTTAGGCCCGAGGATTTTCTTGTTGAATAAGTCACAACCCACTTCCCTGGCTGGGTTAACCCTGGGCCTTTTTCTTTTAACGCCCCCCCTCCCGCGCTGGTTTTGGATCAAGGGCCTTCGGAAGCCTGGAGAAAGCATATCAAGTGGAGTGAGGCTGAGTTTAAAGAGACCCCTTGGCACCAGGTGCTTCATCCTCAACCGCACTTCTTCCTGAGTGACAGCTGTCACTTCTGCCAGGGCTGCAGTGCACGCTGGGATTTCCACAGTTTTTTTCTTCGTGAGTTTCTTCTCCACAGTGATTTTCCTCCATCCGTGTTTACATTCTTGATTCTCAAATGTATTGCTTCTTTGTTTCAAGGGGAACTTCAGGGTTAAAGTTTGAGGTCCAGAGAATGGTTTTTAGAGGTTAATTCTTGGCCTTTGTTTTGTGGGGACTCAGCAAGCTTCTCTGGGGAGATGTTTGCCTTCTATCAGCCAGAGTGGAAGCTGAGTCTAGAGCCAGGCTGTTTCTATCTTATACCCTATTGTTCTACCTTCCTTCCTTCCTTCCTTCCTTCCTTCCTTCCTTCCTTCCTTCCTTTCCCCTTCCCTTTTCCTTCTTTTCTTCCCTTTTCCTTCTTTTCTTCCTTTTTCCTTCCTTTCTTCCCTTTTCCTTCCTGTTTCCTTCCTTTTTTTTCCTCTCTCTTTTCTTTTTTTTCTTTTTCCTATTTAAGATAGAACCCAGAGCCTACCACGCTCTAAGCAAATGCTCCACTACTGAGTTATACCCACAATCCATTTTCAAATGCCATTTTCTTCTGGTCACAGCAAGCAGAAAATTAAAATAACAATAGGCAACGAGTGAATGTCACACCTTTTTTGTTTTGGTTTCATTTTGACATTTTCTTTCTCTCTCTTTTAATTTAATCAGGGGGTTCTTTGGACTCTTTTCTTTCTCTTCCAGAATTTAATTTTCATATACTCAAGCCTTAAGTTATTGCCACATGCTGAATTAATCACTCTCTCTGGGATTTAATTCTATCTCCTTAAAATTAAGCGTTTATTTCTATTATTCTTCTCTTTAAGAAGGAAGGAGATGCTGGTTGGTTTCTCCTCCATGCTTGCTCAAAAGCAGACTTCCACTGCTCAGTGGCATTCCAAAGCTGCACCCAATCTAGAAATGGATGTCCTGGAAATTTTGCCAAAGGACTGCCGCCCTGTGCCAGCACAGTGGTGTTGCCCAGGCTTACAGCATAATTAAGATTATTTTTCCTGTTTTAGCATCGGTAGTATTACATACATACGAGAGGAAATTTATATTCACCAACATCTTAGAAAGATGACCTTTGGCTTGGCATCATTTTCTGTAAGACAGCAATGATTTCCCAAGAAAAACAAAAGAAAGCGAGGCATATCTCACCTAGCGCTGACGGTATTCTGTAACGTCTAGATGTACTTACTTCCTTCAAGGCAATACTCTAGCACATAGCCATCTAAACCTGCTGCGCCAATCTGATCTGGGGGCCTCCACTTCATCGTCACCGACGAGTCAGTCACGGAGTCGACAGCCAGAAGAGTAGGAGGGCTGGTCACAGCTAAAAAGATGGAGGTCAGAAGAAGCAGTCGTGAGTATGGAGCCGTGACAGCGCGAGCATCTGTGAGGAGACGACTGGGATGCCGCTAAAAATATACAAGAAGCTCCGGGCCTTACTAGCACTCACTGAGCATTCCCAGAGCCTGGCCGCATACTGTAAGCCAAATGTCTGATTGAAAAGAGTCTTGGAAAGACTGCCACACTCTTTTTCCAGTTTGAAATGTTTGTATGAGAGGGACTTAAAGAGAAATCAATTCCAGGGATCTAATGATCTAGAGTAAAACTCCCATCGCTCTATAATTTTGAATATTTATAATTTTAAATTGTGTGTATACATGTGGGAGGGGGTTATGGGCACATACACACAGGTGCCTGGTGTTCAAAAGAATTGTCAGACCCCTCCCCCCCCCCAGAACAAGTTAGAGGCAGCTATGAGCTTCCCCCATGTGGATGCTGGATCAGATTCAGGTCCTCTGCAAGAGCAAATCCTGCTCTTAATCACTGAGCCATTTTCCAGCCCTTAAACTTGTACTTTTAAAGCAAACACTCATACTCAATTTCCAATTTCTTTTTTCTTTTTTTGGGGGTGGGTAGGTGGGTGGGTGAAGACAGGGATTTCTCTGTATAACCTCCCCGGCTGTCCTGGAACTCACTTTGTAGACCAGACTGGCCTTGAACTCTCAGATACATACACCTCAATCTCCTAAATGCTGGAATTAAAGCATTTAGGAGAAATGAGTCAGACCAGGCCCAACTGAATTTCCTGTTTTTTAAGAAACACTTAATATGGTAAAATAGTGGAGAAAGCTTATCTTTCATTTGCCTTCCCTGGACATTTTGTGGATGTTTCATAGATAAATTTAAGATGCTGTCATAAACTAAGATGCAGTTATAAAGCAAAGAGGTTCACTGTGAAATGTAGCTTGGTCTCTGATACTTTAGGAAGGACAATGGACAGCAGACTCACGGACCCAGCTACATGGTTAGAGCCAGGAGTGGTGATGGGAGCCACCCACAGCTCCCATCGGAGTTCTGGAAATGAATTCCAGGGCCTACATTCTGAAGATGCCAACTTCCCCAAAGTCAGATTCCAAGTTCTTATAATATTGCCCTTAACCCTGTCTGGCCTCCCACCCACCCTACCGCTCGCTCCAAGAAGCTCCAGGCCCAGCCCAGCTTAGACATCAGAGGGAAGCTGTAACAATCTGGGGCAGTGATGTCTATGACAGAGGACTCACCCAAAGGAACAAAGGGCTTGGATGGCATGCTGGGCTTGGAGATGCCGATGGCATTGACCGCAAAGATGCGGACCTCGTAGGCCACGCCTTCAATCATCTTCTTGGGCTCAAAAGTTGTCTCTTTGCAGAGATCGAAATTGAGTCTCATCCACCTGGAGCTTTGTTTCTTTTTCCTCTCAATGAAGTATCCTGTAGGCGTGCAAAAGAGAGACTGGGGGTTTTTTGTTTTGTGCTTTGTTTCTCTTTACCTTGTCTCCAAAGTTGAACTTTATTATTCTTAAAACTTTGTACATTCTAAGTAGGCTGAGTGAGATAGCCAAATACATTTACACTTTATTGCCCCCTTTTCAACTAGTTGTTAGAGATCAGATGACACAACCCTGAATTCTATAAAATACAGATGAAATAATAGGAATAGAAAAAAATGGCTGGGCAGTGGTGGTGCATGTCTTTAATCCCAGCACTTGGGAGGCAGAGGCAGGCAGATTTCTGAGTCCAGCCTGGTCTACAGAGTGAGTTCCAGGACAGCTAGGGCTACACAGAGAAACCCTGTCTCGGAAAAAAAAATGTACTAGAAAAGGAAGAAAAATGAGTCAGAGACATGCAGCTCCTAGCAACTTAGTCACTGTGGTTGAGCAGCCAAGAGCCCAGAAGGTTACAGCAATGGAAATAAGAGGAGAAAAGAGATCAGTTTTGTGAATTTTATTTCTAGCTATAGAAAAATTATTTTCTCATTAAGGAAGCAAATTCTCCTAAGAATTTAATGATAAAAAAATTCCTTAATGACACAACCTGTGGTGGTTTGGAGAACAACCCCCGTTAGCTCATAAGTTTGAATGCTTAGTTAGTAGAACTGTTTGGGAAGGAGTTGTGTCACTAGGAGTAGACTTTGAAGTTTCAAAAAGGTTATATGAGTCCCAGCTCCCAGCCTGCTGGATACAGATCAGGATTAAAAGTGCTCAGATACTGTTCCAGTACCAAACCTGTCTGCTTCCCACCATGATGATCATGGACAAACTCACTAAAATTGTAAGCAAGCCCCCAATTAAATTCTTGCTTTTAAAAGAGTTGCCTTGGTCATGGTATCTCTTCAGAGCAATAGAACATAAACACATAACCCTATATATGGTAGTTGCTGACCAGAACAATGGGAGTTAGACTAGAGCTATCTCAGAATTAGTTGTTTAGTGAAAAGAGAAAATAAGCGAGAAAAAGAGATGCTAGGGGGACATGCAACGAAGCTGTCCAAATCCCAAGGAATCAGAACATCACAATAGACATTTCAATTTCAACAGCTATTTGAAGTCATAGTATAATAAGCACCATCTCTTCCTCTTCTGCCTTGGCAGTACTAAGAGTTGAGTTCAGAGCCTTCTTTATGGTAGGCCAGGACTCTACCAACTCGACAGACTTTTTCCTAGGTTCCATTTCCAGAATTTATTCTATTCTAAGATGCTTTAAGAGAATGCCAACTGCACTGGCAGTAACCTGGGCTGATCAGTGTGTGCTTACCTAAGATTGGAGACCCTCCATCATAGACAGGAGGCTCCCAGTTCATGATGCACCAGTCATCTCCCACTTCTGTCACATTTGGTGCCACTGGAGGATCAGGGATATCTGTAGTAGACAGAACAGAAAGATGTTAATAGGAAAAACGCAGGTTTGGGTGAAAGTCAGAACCTGGTACCAAGTTGTTGTTGTTTTTCTGAAATACAWTTAAAAACTAACTTGGACAAAAAGTCATTCAGGGTAAACATGTAGTGAGAATTTTGGTTTCTTTAGAAACCCAGTTATGTAATGTGAATATGTTTTTGTTTTAATCCCAGGTGTGGGATTAGAACCTGCTTCACAGCAGGTGATTATGATTTGCCTTGTGCCCTAGTAGGGGAGTAACTTTTGCTCAGCTGCAGATAGTTTACATTTGGAACTCTGAACTTTTCAGAGGGTATAATGCTAGAGCCCCTAAGAGGGACTGGGGCAGGCATTCCATCTGAGGAGGCTGCTGCGGTTGCTGCTGGTGGTTCCTGTTGCTGCAGTTTGTCAAGATGTCTTGAGCAAAGAGATGAGAAGAATAAACTGGATATCCTCATGATGAAGACTGCACTTGCCCAAGGAACTCAACACCCCTACTCAACAAGAAGTAGTCTAAAGAAGTCTATGACACCTTTGCTCTATAACTTTCCCTCCTATCTAGCATTGGGGGTTGGAAGGCTTGGGGTTCATTAAGGATTGGAAGGGAGGTAGATATAAGAATCCAATAAAGTGGCCCTAAAAATCATGGCTACATAAGGAGGAAGGGCTCAGTGAAAATAAACATAACAATATCTACAAATCCTTGAAAATCATCACATTAAAGGACAAGCATTCCACTTGGAACCAGACACCACCCCTGTTCTTTACTCTGAAAGTGGTAAAAAGAAATTATCACCTAAATGTTATATATAATTTGGTTTTTTTTTGTTTGTTTTTTGTTTTTGTTTTTGTTTTGTTTTTTTTTACAAAATTAACTTCTGGCAGAGGTAAACCAAGGACTAATTATTGTCAATTTTATATCAACTAGAAGATTGAAGATGTTGATTGGAGAAATTCAACTCAGAATTGGCAAGACACTATGTTAAGGTATAGTTAATGTTTTGAAAAAGTAACTAATTTGGAGTCACTTTGAAATAATGGTTCCCCAAGGAAATCTAAAGTGAGAAGAGGGGTTCAGGAGAATCTAGAACATTAATAGTTGGGTAGACTCAAGTCACTGGGTTTTAGCTGAGAGAAATGCATTTAGACAGCTAGGGACCAATGTACGTGGTTACCATCCCTCAAAAGGGCTGATGCAGGAAATTAGCAATTATGTTTCAGTGACCTTTAACTGGTGCCTAAAAGCAACTACTGAGAGCTAGTGAGGTCATGGGTCTCAGAGAAGAACCCACTACTGACATTTCACTAAATCAGTGCCATTCCTAACTGCATCTAACTACTTATTCTTATGCCCACAAATTAGTTCTCACAATGCAGGAAAGAATACTTGTCTTTGCAACTACCACAACTGTTCAAATGCAGAAGAGCACGGGATGCTCAGCACTGGTTGACACATCTACAACATAAACCTAAAACCCAAGACTCTGGGAACACCGCAGAAGAGGGGACGGAAAGATTGTAAGAGACAGAAGAGCGGGGTATCTGCTGTGAGACTGTGTCTCCTAGAAAACAGGGGAGTCTCACCCATGATATCTCAATAACATGCTGCCCAAACAAGACTCAAATAAGTACACCAGTAAATGTGCTAACACAGAAGGGGGAAGTCTCATGGGACTCCATCCATTCACAAAGAACTACACAGAGGGCTAAGAGATGCTGAGAGTGGGAGAAATATTCTTCCCCAGGGAGGAGCCCCCTGATTGTTATCCAACACCGAGTGGTCAGTCCTGAAATTGAGAGGGAGTTACAGGGCGTGGGAGATGGCTGGGTGGGGAAAAGAGGTAAAATAATATAATTATATCTTCACTGTAAGAAAAGTTTTTAAAGACTTTTGAAGGGCACCCAAAGGGATGGTGACTTTGTAGAGGTGTAACCAATTAGTCCCAAATGCCCCTAACTATTTAGTTTCTCCAGTGAGAAATCCTCTAGATGAGAAAACAGAGGAGAAACATAAGAGGAAGGAAGGTAGTGCAAAGAGAAAAAACGGCACAGTAGAAAGAGAGAGGCTGGTTGGTAAAATAAAGCTGCCTGTGGTTTCCTCCCGTCAGAGTCTAGGCGGTTTGTTCCCCTGGAGATCTTACCCACGACCTTAATCTTGATGCTTGCATGAGCTTCTCCAGCTTCGTTTTTCAGATTTATGTTGTACACACCGGAGTCATCCCTCTCTGCCACGTCAATGACCAGCGTGCTGCTGTCAGGGTAGGACTCTGCCCTGATCCGACCACTGCCCTCCATAATAGCCTGACGGGGGTGAAGCAAACACATGGTGACGGACAGACAAGAGCCACTCTAGAGTATCTGAGGACCCCAACCAGGCAGCCCTGAGTGCCCAAGGTATACATTGTCAGGTCAATCTACTCCATCTACTCCGTCTACACAGGAGGAAGCCCAGACTTCATGGGCTCAAGCCCACACTGCTGAGAGGCACAGAGCCAGGGCTGGATTCAAAAGCCCAGTAACTAGAAGCTTTCCTGAGAGAAAGCCGGGGGATGGAGAAATACAAGGGTAGAAGGGGTCCTTTTTGGGACACCAACTCATATCAGAGACTCACGGTTTTCAATTGCATGGATGTCTTGGAAAAAACAGGAAAACATTGAAAAGGCTGGGAGGGGAACACTCATTTTTAATCCCAGCTCTCTGGTGGCAGATCTCTGAGTTCGAGATCAGCCTGTTCCACTTAGCAAGTTCAAGGCCAGTCAGAGCCACATTGTGAGATGTCTCCCAAAACAAGTAAGGCAAAACACAAAACCAAAAAGCATGGCGGTGGGTGGGCGGTGTTGGAAAATGGTACAAGGATAATCTTCCACTCCATTTAATACAACGTTTCCATTTTTAAAGATGTATTCATTTTTATTTTATATGTATGTTGTCTTGCCTGCATGTCTATGCACCATGTATATGAAGACAGAGTCAGAAGACAGTCAGAGCTCCTGGAGCTAGTTATAGATGGTTGTTAGCTGCTATGTAGGCGTTGGGAAGAGACTCCTGGGTCCTTTGCAAGAGCAACAAAGTGCTCTTAATCACTGAGCCGTCTCTTAGCCTCAAGTTTCCACTTCAGATAAGAAGAATGACTGATCCCAACTGGCAGAGAAAAGCTGGGTTGTCTGTGGTACTCTTCTACGTCTGCTGTGTTAAATTCTTAAACCACTGAGCTACATCCCCAACCTCTGATCTCCTAAGCCTGGTGCTCACTTCACATGCCTGACTGGTCTGGAACAGCGTAGACCAGCCTTGAATTCACAGCGATCCTCATGCCTCTGCCTCCAGAGTACTGGGAATAAAGGCGTGTGTCACCATGCTAGTCCAAGAGTCCTGCCTCCTTGGGCTTCTTGTAGGAAAAAAATCCTAAACGGTCTTTAGGTTCTATCTGGTTGTTTACTCCTTGTACATGACCTGGAATTGAAATGTCTCCCCCTCCCCCTTTCCTTAGCTAGAAACGAGACCCTGGGTCTCATACACGTCAGGCAAAGGCTCCACTTGTAAGACCCCCCCACCCCCACCTGCAGCCACCACTGGAGAACTCCCCCGAGGCAGTGTAGGATTCCCTCACTTATTGTCATATTCTGAGCCATCGAGTTTCATAACTTAAACTAGTTTCAATGTCCAGAAAAATAACTGTTCACACAATTTTGTCAATTTGGGGATTACTCTATGTATGTGAGAATTTAAGTTGGGTTCTTGTGGCTCCATTTTGCTGGAAGTAAACGTCTTATGTTCTGCTTTTAATTCCTTCCTCCCCACTCCAGAAAGCTAGGGTTTGCTTAAACTGAGATACTTTACCCCTCCTCCCCACCCCACCCCCATCTTTTGTTTTCTCCTGCCTACATGTCCCTGCAGCGAGGGCTTTCTAGGCCTCCCACACATTAAGCTCATTCTCTGTTCTTGACCTTGGTGCTTCCAAATTCCTGGACGGGGTTTCTTATTGTCAGCCGTGGAGGCTTCGGTGACTGTCTGCCCAGTTCTATCACTGATGTGCTCTTGGGTTTTTCGTTTTGTTTATTTAGGGGAGGGGCGTGTTAAAGACAGGGTCTTTTTAGGTGGCCTTTGCTGTCCTTGAATACTCCTGTCTTACTCAGTGTCACTGGTATGGAATGGGACACCATACCCAGCTTGGCATCTCTTCTGTAATTTCCGAGGCACATTTTACTATGCAAAGTGATTTCGTTCCTCATTTCACTGCTTCTCTTCCTTCCTGCCCCACGACATCCATGGAATATAAGGTGGGAGTATGTTCCTAAGTCACAAAATCACGCTTAGCCAAATAAGGTGGCTAGAAATATAAAAACAAACGATTAATAGATTCATCTGAAAATCGCCTTTTATTTTCTTTTCGGAGGAATTATACCCATAATAATCTTTTTTGTGTGTGTGTGGGCTGTTTTTTTGTTTGTTCTCTCTCTCTCTCTCTCTCTCTCTCTCTCTCTCTCTCTCTCTCTCTCTCTCTCT
>BDUI01000143.1:302864-341487 GCA_002335545.1 Apodemus speciosus
CTCTCTCTCTCTCTCTCTCTCTCTCTCTCTCTCTCTCTCTCTCACACACACACACACACACACACACACACACACACGCATTGTTATTGTAGTTCATGCTTGGCACCCTATAAAACTGCTTCTTGTCATATTTACAAATCAACTACTTATAATGAATAATAGCGATTGATATATCTTTTAGGTCATATTGTTTTTCACACACTAGAGTCCAAGGTAAGCAAGCCAGTGGACAGCTACACAACAATTCCTTTGATCTACTCACCGATGACGTGAACTTTGGCAGACAAAGGAACATTGTAGGCATCCGGTGTGAATACATATTCACCTTCATCTTCAGTGAGGGCGTTGGCTATGACTAACTTGTGGATTCTAAAGAAGGAAGAAAACCACACTTCTGGCACTTTGCAAGGGTGTAGAGTATACATGACCCACACTGAAGAGACATCTGTCCTTTACCTTCACTTACTTCATAGAGGAGAGGGAGAAAGAGAGGGACGTGTGTGTGTGTGTGTGTGTGTGTGTGTGTGTGTGTGTGTGTGGTTATTCAATTTATTGACCCAAGTCAGATCTGGTTTGGATCATATGAAAGTACTCCACAAATACAACCTGCTTATTATATATGCAAGTGTCCATTATTCTTTCTCATAGCTTCAAAAAGAACACAAGACAGCATCTTAAGACTGCTACATTTAAATATAGGAGAAATCACAAAGGAAAACACTGACTTTGGCTACACACACCGAAGAGTAATAGTTGTTAAGTTTACAGGCTATACTGGCTGGTTTTGTGTGTCAACTTGACATAGGTTGGAGTTATCACAGAGAAAGGAGCTTCAATTGAGGAAGTGCCTCCACTTGAGATCCAGCTGTGGGCATTTTCTCAATTAGGGATCAAGTGGGGAGGGCCCCTTGTGGGTGGTATCATCCCTGTGCTGGTCGTCTTGAGTTCTACAAGAAAGCAAGCTGAGCAAGCCAGGGGAAGCAAGCCAGTAAGTAACATCCCTCCATGGCCTCTGCATCAGCTCCTGCTTCCTGACTTGCTTGAGTTCCAGTCCTGACTTCCTTTAGTGATGAAAAGCACCATGGAAGTGTAAGCTGAATAAACCCTTTCCTCCCCAACTTGCTTCTTGGTCATGATGTTTGTGCAGGAATAGAAACCCTGATTAAGACACGGGCCATGGATCAGTGAGGATTGGATGGAGCCTGTGGATCTTCTCATTGTAGAAAGTCTGAAAAGTGTACATGCAGTGCCTATAGAGTCCAGAAGAGGGCATCAGATCCTTCGAAACTAGAATTAAGACAATTGTGAGCCACCATGAGGGTGCTGGGAATTGAACGCTGATCCTCTGAAAAAGCAACCAGTGCTCTTTACCACTGAACCATTTCTCCAGCCCCATGAAATAAGGATCTTAATCGACAATTATTTGCATTCTGGAATCAGGCAACACATGCTATAAAATAGAACGAGTGTCCCAATAAACTATGCAGAGAAGGTTGGTCTAAAGAGCAGGAGAAGCAGAAACAGACGACAAAATGTATGCTCTCCCCAGGTTACTTTCCTTTAAAGGTTAAAGCATGACATCAACTCAATGTATCCTATTCAAGGGTTTGGTATTATTCCTCATTATCTCAATTCTGCAAAGTTAGATAAACAACTTGGTTAGGGCAAAGTAGAGTGGAACTTACTTCAGCATGGGTTTGCTGGGTCCCATCAGTCCAAACCCATGGTCTCCCAATATCTTACTGAACATTTGGGCCAGCTGATAATCTGTCAGGTCTTCCACTAGAATGGACATAGTCACTCCTGTGACCACAGGTTTAGATGGTGCAGTTGATAGGTTTTGGATGATACACCATAGTATGAGGTATAGAAAGAAGATCTGGAGCAGGATGTGGCTTACAGCAAAGCATCCACCAGTTCTTACTTGACTAGCGATAGCCCACCTCCCTACTCTCCAAAGAGCCAGTGGCTACGTCATTCAGGAAGGAGGAAAAGTGAATGTGGTTAATTCCTACGGACGGCCCACCCGGCTTGCTTACCTTCCCTTGTGAACAACCTTCAGACGGTCACCCTCCTGAACAGGGAGGCCGTTTTTTGTCCATTTCCCTGGTACGTTTTCAGAGATTTCACACTTCAAGCATACTTCTTTCCCAAGTTTTACAGTCTGATCGGTCAGAGGCGTTGTGATCTTTAGAGGTCTCACTGCAGAGACAAAGAGCGTTACGATCCACACCCAAACTCCAGACAAGCTAACACGGCGGCATTTCTCGGTGCCCTGTCAGATCTTCTGTAATACGCGCTCTGAAGGCAACACCTTATTCCAATGTAAAGGATGTAACCGAGCAGAGCCTGACATAACACAAGTTCCATCCTCTCAAATACCCACGATGATGGTTGTTCATCCGAAGGATATGAACCACACCCATTCACATCTAAGGTTACAACTGCCCATCTGATTTCAAATAATCCACAGGATACTTCGTGATGCCCTTAAAGCTACAGGCGTCCCAACACCATGCCCACAAGCAAATCTCAGGACACTTTCAAAGTAAGGTGCTGTATTTACTAACAATTTAACATGGGGAAAATACATGATACTGTTTTTTTGTTGTTGTTCTTTTGAATGAGGTCTTTGTTTTGTTACAAGACTTATTTGTTTTTATTTTATATGAATGAGTGTTTACTTACATGTATGTATAAATACCATGTGCATGCCTGTGCCCATGGAGGGCAGAAGGCATCAAACCCCTTGGAATTGGAGCTAGAGAAGGTTGTGGGCCACCGTGCGGGTATTCCAACTGAACCTGGGTCCTCTGTAAGAGCAGTGCACGTTCTTAACAACAGAGCCATTTCTCCACCCTTTGTTTTTAGTGTATGACTAGCAGAGTTTTTTTTACTGTAATACCCCAAGTCTTATTTATTACATAAACCTTGTGGTTATTAACAGACATGTTTGTGCAGCATAATAGTTTTTAGAAATAGATAACATCTCATGAAGGTAGAACCGACTCTAATTATTTTAAATGGATGTAAATGTCAGATAAAACCCTCCCTAAGGTCAACACACATCTTTAGATTAAACTAAAATGGCCACAGCTCCATGAGTCATCAAAAGCATGATGGGATGGTTTCTTTTCATGTCTGTGATCATATGAAGTGCACCTGGGCCAACAAGGGAGTAAAGAAGAAAGACTGAACGTGTGAACAACCATCGGGATCATGACATTCTGCTGTTTTAGTTTTTGTGGCGGCTGTGAATAGACCATTTTTTGAGAAATCACTACTTTAAGAGGCCGTTTGGACAAGAAGATTGGTTCTCTTATACTTTGCAAGCCTGTCATCTGCACATAAGCTCTTCAACCGAGAGTTCTAAGTGGCATATCTGGTCTTAAACGACTTTCTTTGTGCACCAAATACAATGACAAGTTGCATGTTGAATGTTAAATCTTCATTCAATGACTTAAACTTGATCGTGAGATACAGTTAAGCATTTGGTATATTTACGGTCTGGCACATAATTTTCTGGGTAACTGTTTTTTAAGATTTATTTATTATCTGTACAGCATTCTGCCTGCATATATGCCTGCAGGCCAGAAGAGGGCACCATATCTCATTATAGATGGTTATGAGCTACCAAGTAGTTGTCAGGAATTGAACTCAGGACCTCTGGAAGGGCAGCTGGTGGTCTTATCTTCTGAGCCACCTCTCCAGTCCTGCTAGGTAACTTTTCTTTTTCCCCAGAATTGATGCTCTACTATTTTTTTAAAAGATTTATTTATTTTTATGTCTGTGAGCACTCATGTGTCTACATGTACCCCTGCATGCCAGAAGAGGACATCAGGTCACATTATAGACACTTGTGAACCATCATGTAGTTCCTTGAACTCTGGACCTCTAGAAGAGCAGTCAGTGCCCTTAACTGCTGAGCCATCTCTCCGGCCCGATGCTCTAGTATTAAGCAAAGTAACTGATTCCTTTCTAGGAGACCTGATATGACACTCAGCTAGAGTGGAGTCCAATTCTACATATTTCAAGATGTTACAAGTAAAGGATCAAGCAGTTGGAGAGTTTCCTAAAATCGGAGTTACTCAACACAATCTTACATGTAGGCCAATGGAGAAGACATCTGTTGGAGCCCTACTTACAGTCAACACTTAGCTTGGCAGATGATTGTCCCCCAGTTGTCATGGCCGAGTACTCCGCGCTGTCAGCCTTTGTCGCTCCTTCTATGATCAAAGTGTGCTTTTTGCCTTCAACTTTAATTTTGTATCTTGACTTTGGACCTGGGAAGATCTCTTCACCATTCTTAAACCTGAATTAACATGGATTTAAAGGGAGGAGGAAGAGGTTGTGGTTCAGTGGGAAGAGGAAGGCTATAAAGAAGGGTAATGGGAGATAATCAAACTAAATCTCACACATACACACACACACACAAACACACACGTCCTATATATGAAATACTTCACACACATATATATATTTGTGAAAGCAAAAAAAATTTAATTCCAGGAAATAAATGTTAGTTTATTGTTCTATTGCAGTGTCTTCTGATAAATGTTAGTTTATTGTTTTATTGCAGTGTCTTCTGAGGTTCCTAACTGATCCCAGACACACAGGATGGATTTGTTAAAGAGGAGGACTTCATTAACAGGTCTACTGGTAGATCCATAGCATAACAAGACTGGTGTACAAAATCACATTAGAAGAACATGAGTGCCTGTTCTCCTTCAGTCAGACACAGTAGTAAGCGTACATCTGACTCTGCTAATGACTACAGATTCCGGTTGTATCATTTGCTATGTCCCTCTTTGTTTTGTGTTTTTTTGAGACAGGGTTTCTCTGTGTAGCCCTGGCTGTCCTGGAACTCACTCTGCAGATGAGGCTGGCCTCGAACTCAGAAATCTGCCTGCCTCTGCCTCCTAAGTGCTGGGATTAAAGGCGTGCACTACCACTGCCCGGCTGCTATGTCCCTCTTAATATCGTATTTCATTTTACAATCTTAAATCTTCTAGTTTTTAATTTTGAGCTAATTCTGATGGAACATGCAATAAAAGACTCTTCAATTCCCACCATCTCAAGCTTTTATTTGTTTTTGTTTGTTTGCTTATGTGCATGTGCATGTGAGCATGCATGCTCACGTGTGTGTGTGTGTGTGTGTGTGTGTGTGTGTGTGTACACGTGTGCACGAGCACAAGAAGTAGTCGACTGAGGGCCTCACACAAGCTGACTACACCTCACCACTAAGCTATGTGCCCTCTGGCCCTTTTTTAATTTTTGAAAGGAGTTAGTGATTTTTGGCCTCCCATATATTTCCAGGGAACTGAAGAGATAAATAGCGGAAAGCTGAATTCTTAAGGCAGTAGGGTTGGAGTCTGGGCCTTGAACATGCTAGGCAAGTGCTCTCACACGGGGTCGCATTCCCAGCGACAATGAGGACTTAAATAGAAAGCAAGTACATTACGTTTTTCCACGTTAGACACCAGTAAGGCCTGCTACAAAGTTTAAGAACACCCATGGTCTTTCCAGCCAAAAAATCTTGGGGAACGTGTGTGGTCCATTTATCAGTAAGCCCCTGCCTCCCTACACATCTCTGCATAGATTTCTAGGAGTTGACTTTTCAGCTTATCATCTCTGCAAGTACAAAAGAGGCGGCGCTCATTTCCACATTTAGAAGCCACTCCCATGTCGCATTCTATTAGTTATGAAGATGCTTTGTCTATTAGAGACAGACAGGTATCAGCAAAGCCATTTACCATTTTACATTGGCATCATCTTCGGATACCTCAACCTCCAACTCTACTCTCTCCCCACAGTAAGCGTTCGTGTCTTCCAGCTGCTTAGTCACCATAATGGGAGGCTCTAATTGGAAAAGGGGAAATCAAAAATCATTAAAATATCCAAAGCCTGGGTCTTGAACCCCAGTTTCTTCACAGAGGAAATGCCAGCAGTAGGAAGAAATCATCAATGCATCATCCAGTGGGTACATTGGAGGCGAGACTCTCTCTTTCTGTCAAGCCAAAGAGACTCTCTCTTTTTGGCAAGCCAAAAAGCTAATGATACCTGATCAGTTCCTACTGGATCAGTCCCTCCCAGCTGCTTAAGAACTACTCAGATCAATTTATTGGTTTGGAGAGTACATAAAATGCACACCAAATATCCTGCCTTCATGAAGTCAGTTACCAGGCAACGGACAGTTTGGATGAAGGAGGATGGGTAAAGTGTTGAAGGTTTTGATTTTGGCTCTCAGCCAAGGAGAGGGGATGGGATTGTCTGTAATTAGAGGGCTAAATAAAGGAAACAGGGTCAACCTGGCTGCCTCTGGCTGTGCCAGCTGCACGTCTGACACTAGTGAATGATGCCCTCATCTTAATGAAGCTGCTCTTTATTCGGCCAAGCAAGCAAAATGTGGATTATCCATTAACGTATGTTGGGTTTCAGGAGATATAACTCAAATCATCCATCTTGCAGAATAGAGCTTGGCTTGAAGTCAAAACCATGAGGCAGCTTCGTATAGAGAGGTGTTTCTCTCCCCTCAGCGTCTCTCTTCTTCTACAAATCAGAAGACCAAGTAGGACTCAAGATATCTGTCACTGTAATGGAGTCGCAATACTGAGCTAATCTAACAGGCAAGCCAAATGTTTCTAGAGAGGCGACTGCTTCTTCTCTGGGCTGAAGGGCTGAAGGGGCTACCTCGCCTTTGGTTTGGATCTGCTCCCCTCGGAGGAGAGCCCCAGCCCCTTGATAATGCAAGAAAAGATCTCCTTTTACCTCTTACAAAGAGCTCAGTAGAACATTTCTCATCTCCAGCTGTCACATAGTACTCCGAATCATCTGTCAGTGAACAGTTATTAATAAACATGATCCTCTCATTTCCTTTGTGCTCAAAGATGTATCTGTTTTAAAGAGGAGGGAGGCATAGTTTGAGACCTTGATTATTTTGTTTACTAGTAAATTTGGCTTATAATTTGTTAATACTTGAGCATCAAGATATAGCTATGATCTATTTGTGCAGCCTATTTTATATGTTTAATTAATGTCAAACAAAAGCTCATCTTTATTTTTGTGACACATGAAAATATGTATATGTATACATACTATTTAATTTATTATTCTTTTCTTTCATATAAGTTTTCAGTGTAAATACAAAAAAATTCTCATATAGTTATTTTTTAACCCACTTTGGGAAGATAGAGTTAGTTGAGTGTGTTAGAAAGATTTTTAACTCCACAATTCTTCAAATGATTATGTATTAATTATGTAATTAACAAAGTGGCAGAGATGTTATCTTATTCATTTATACATATTTCCTTCATTCTTTAGCCCACAAACACAGGATATTTTTGTTGGATGAATAAATGCTTGTGCAATTTAAGCAATAACTAACTTTAATTGATAAGATCAACAACAAATATATAGTCTCTTAAATGAGCTTGAGTACTGGGCCTATTGTATCACAGTTACTCTTCTATTAAAAAAGCATTTTCCCTGCTGGTGAGAAGGCTCAGCCGTTAAGAGCACTGACTGTTCTTCTTGGACCCGGGTTTGATTCCCAGCACCTACATGACAGCTTATAACCATCTGTAACTCAACTTCTGGCCTCCACAGGCACCAACGGCACACAGAAATGCATTCAAGGCAAAATACCAATACGTATCAAATCAAATCCATTTAAAAAAGAAAGTTTAGAAACAGAACACTGGAGGTCAAAGAGAGAAAATACTTTGATTGTATGTTACACTCATATGCGTTGATTATGGTGGCGCACATGAGAATGTTCTCACAGCTAAGCAAAAAACCTCTCAAACTGAAATCTCTCGAAGACTGTGAGAACATTTTCTAGTAAGGCTAACCAAGAAAAATCATATCTGAGTCCAGGCTGTCTTCAAGAGACTTTTGCACCAGGTATAAATATTATCATCTCAAAGACATGCTGTTTGGTATGAGCCCATGGACAAGCTGGAGACCACTTCACTGTATTCTAGAAGTGACAGGTTTCTGGGATTAAAGCCTGTCAATGTACACGTGGCACTTCTTAACTTAAAATGATAGACTGGAACTGGAAATCTCCGGGACTGAGGGGAATCTCTGTGAAGTGTTTCATAACAGGCTAGCAATACCACCAGGTACTGGTGATCTGTTTGACTCTTCCCTTTGGAAGAGGGACAGGACATAATAAGACACAGGTTTAGGTTTACCTTTCATTATCTTAACATCAAATAGTTCTGTTCAGATGGAATGTTGTGGGTACTGCCAACAGCGCCCAAGCCAAAGATGTTCAGCCACTATCAGAAACCCAAGTTATTTTGGGGAAACAAAACAAAACAAAAACCTTCTATTTACGAGATGTGATTTTGATCTGGCATATCAAATGTATATTTCAAGTATTTCTAAGTTTCATTATTTTTAAAAGAGAGGTTTGGCAATACCTTGAGATGATGACATATAATATGTAGTGATGCAAAATAATTGTGACTCGCTTGAAAAGCCTCAGAAAACGTCAGTCACTATGACTTTTGGAATTCCAAAATCCATGAAAAGTGATATTTACATTATAAAGACATATGGGGGAGGAGACCACCGCACTGGTGAGACTGGACACACACTGGTGGACGATACGTGCCTACAAAGTTCTTTTATTCTATAAAAGTCAGGTCAATGTATTGTTCATTTATATTTTAACTGAGCTTTTTAAAACGCACTTACTTTGTGCTGGGTCGGATCTCTTGGCCGTTTTTAAACCATTTCACCTCCAGCTTTGGGTCTGCCAATTCCACAACAAACCTGACTTTGCCGCCTTTATCCACCTGATACGCAGGGTCGAGGATTTTTGCAAAAGCTGCAGATAGAAACAAACAAACAAAATATGACAATGTGTACACACTAAGGCTACCAGTTTAAGTAGTTAATCTGTGTATGAAAATCTAAGAACAACAAAAAAAAATCTCTCAGGGAAGTACAAGGTTGGAAGCCTTCCCAATTACTGTGTCTATTTCAGAGTTTTGTTGACATGCAGATGGCAAGACGGGCTAAAATGTAAAGAGAATTTACATGTTTGTAAAAGACGCACGAGAAAAATAGCACTACTACTGATTTCAGATTGCACTCATCTATTTTGTCTGTGCCTGCATGCGTGCATGTTGGGGACTGGTGTCAGAAGAGAACTTTGGGGGCGTTTGTTCTCGCCTTTCTCCAAGTGGGTTCCCGGGTTCGAACTTAAAAAGTGTTAGATTTGGCAGCAAAAGCCTTTACGCTTATTGGCTTATTGCTCCTCTCTCTCTCTCTCTCTCTCTCTCTCTCTCTCTCTCTCTCTCTCTCTCTGTCTATCTGTCTCTCTCTCTCTCTCTGGTTTGATTTTTTTTTTTTTCGAGAGAGGGTTTTTCTGTATAGCCCTGGCTGTCCTGGAACTCACTCTGTAGACCAGGCTGGCCTCGAACTCAGAAATCCACCTGCCTCTGCCTCCCAGAGTGCTGGGATTACAGGCGTGCGCCACCTCCGCCCAGCTACTTTCTCTCATTTTAAAAAGAGAAAAAATAATATTAGCGTTCTGGCTGGTTATTTAGCACATAAATTCAGAATTCAGTGTTTAGAAAGGCCAGTGTGGTAAAGGGATCGTCAGCTGGCGCTCCTCTTTCTTGGATGCTTCTGGAATCCTGAAGGAGGAGCTTCCAGTCAGCAGGGATGACTGAGCTGTGCAGACAGAACAGCAGACGGGGCCTCCCAAGGGCCACTTCTCTACCACTTAAGGGAGACATTTAGAAGTGAGGACCAGATCTTTAAAACACCATACTGAGAGTTTTTAATTCCATCTGAACATGAAGCAAAAAACAATAGGTTTACTATTACTCTGATATTATACAACTTTAAATCACACTGATTTATTTTGTCCAGTTTTATACAAACCGGACAATGACCCAGCACAGAAAAGTTGGACGAGCTAGTGGATAACTGGAAATACATCCGTTCTTCTATTTGCTCTCACCCCCAACTTTGTGTATCAAATCATAGGCAAGGGAACCCACCCTGGAAACCTTATTGGGGCCGAGAGGCAAACTCTTGGAGTCCAGTCAAAAGGGTGGAAGAGTCTATTATCAGACAGAGTCTTGTCTGAAGAAAAATCAAGACATAAAGAATGAGGCAGATATGAACCTGGATAAATAGAGGCGTGGCGAGGGTCCTAGAGGCCACAGGGATACATCCTTTGCTTCCTGGGTGGCATCTGTGGTACTGTAAATGTGCTGCCCCTGAACCGTGAGGAGCCGTGCACACACTACCAACACATCCAAAGTGGATGAAAGGAATCAATAAACTCCTGCAGGCCCATGAAGCTTCGTCCCAGGCTGGATGAGTTAATAGGATGAGACCAGAGACACACACAGAGTACCAGGTGGCCCCGCCTCTGCCACGCCCCCAGGTGTGCTCACCTGCGCTCTTCTTTTCCACCCTGCGCATGCGCTTGAGCCGCTTAAGCATGCCACGCAGGTCGGTGATGCCATACTGGAAAGCGATCTTCTCGTACTCGTTGGGGTTGGCATTTTTCAGCAGCTCCCACACGTCTATCTCGGGCTCCTCCTCCTGCTGCTTCACCTCCCTAGCCCGGAAGAACGGTCATCGAGGTTAGAGACTGTCCTGGCCTCTCATGACCAATGATGCTAAGAGTTTTACTGAGTCGGCTTGATGTCTTGGGAAACTTCCAGAGAGTAGAAGATCAAATATGTACACTTTGACCTTTATTTTTTCCAGTTTCAAAGCGCAATTGTAGGAGGAGCAGAGACGTCAGGACAAATCCTGAGATATTTTCCTTTCAGTTTTTAAAGTCTGCTCACATTTGATCTTTGCCAAAAGGCTGAGAAGTCAATTGAAGGTGAGAGTCTTCCAAAATTTAAAAACAGATCTCACCCCACATGCGGGTAGTGGATTCAGTTTGAAAAGTGGATTAAAAATTAAGATTTAAGCCAGGGGGTAGTGGCAGACACCTTTAATCACAGCAGAGGCAGGCAGATCTCTGAGTTCAAGGCCAGCCTGGTCTACAGAGAAAGTTGCAGGGCAGCCAGGGCTACACAGAGAAACCCTATCTTGAAAAACAAAACATAGAATTAAGATTTAAAATTGGTCTCTGGATGGAAAAAATCCCATTCTATATATTTTGATGTGAACATAATCAAACCTTTAGATTTTTCTAATAATATTTGTTCCGTCACATTAATACATGACCCCCAAATCTTGATCACTGATCAAAGAATGTGTATACCAAAAAGAGGAGTCCATGACTACACCACTTCAGGGACAGAGGCAGGCGGGTCTCTTTGAGTTTGGGGCCAGCCTGGTCAACATAGGGAGTTTCAGGCTAGCTGGGACTACATAGAGTCTGTCCAAAAAAAAAAAAAAAAAAAAAAAAAAAAAAAAGTTAAAATACATGACCCTTTCCTACAAAATAAAAACCAAAACTCTAGTGAGCTTAGTATGAATGAGTGAATGAGTTTAGTATACTTTAAACTGATTTTCTTTGGGGGCTAAATAGTCCTGATTATTTTGTTTAAGGTTAATTGATTATTTTAATTGGGTTAATTTGAAAAATTACAGTTATAACTTACTGTGAATAAGACTGGTCTGGATATGGTTTTATGGAAAACTGGCCAATAAATTGTAGATATTCATGTGAAAATATGTTGATGTACACAATGGGTCACATGGCATTATCATAGTAATCATACCTATTTCTGAACTTCCTTTTTAAATTCGTATGCTCTCGGAGAAGCAAATATATTGGCAACCTAGATCTTAGGGGAACCTAGGCAAGGATAATGTCTAAAGACCCAATTCCATTTTAGCTTGCTATGCCTTCCTAATCTAGGGAGAGGAAGGATGGGAGAGGCCTTTGGTCCGCCATCTTAAAGGCACTGTCTAGCCAACAACTTAAGGAAGTATGCCTAGGGTCTGCAGAAATGGCTCTGCAGGTAAGAGCACCCATCTGCTCTTGCAAAAGACCTAAGTCTGGCTCCCAGCACCCACACCAAGAAGCTCACAGCTACCTGTAACCCTAGCTCCAAAGAATCCAATACCCAATTCTGGTCTCTGGCACAGTCGTATACCCAGGGGCAACCCCCCCCACACCCCCAAATTTTTAAAAGTCTTATTTTTTTTCAAAAAGGAAAAATAAAAACAAAACATGTCTTAAAAACTTCAAGACCCAGCTGAGCATGATGACACACACCTTCAGTCCCAGCACTTAGGAAGGCAGAGGCAGATGAATTCCGAATGTAAGGCCAGACTGGACTACACAGCAACTTTCAGGTCAGGGCTACACAGCAAGACTGTGTCTCGAAAAACAAATGAGTGATAAGCATCTTATTCATCTCCCTGAAACCAGAGTATGCCCGGTGTTCATGTATAGAAGCTGAAAAGCTAAAAACTATCCTGAGGTTGGAACACTGCTGATAATTTGCTGGATTCACTATTTTTACAGACTGAAAGTGGCCTTCATTTCAAGTTCATCTTTTAATGTATTTTAGACTGGGGGCTGTAGCAATGGCTCGGTCATCAAGACTGTTCTTCCAGATGACTTGAGTTCAGTTCTCAGCACCCATGTGGAGTAGATCATAGCAGCTTGTAACTCCTACCCCAAGGGACCTGAAATCTTTGTTGGTTTCCATGGTCACCCACATAACCTGGCTTGGCACGCGCTCAAATAGAAACAAGTAATTAAAGGTGATGAAAATAAATATTAAAAGTATTTTAAATTTGGAGAACTATACTTAAAGTGTGTAAGTACACATGTGTATTCTCTTCTTAATCTACTAAAGATTTCCTGCACATTCTAGACTAAATATATCACCCAAACTTTAGAATTATTTCATACTTAGATTATATTAAATCTGGAGATTTTATTTTAAAGCTTTATTTATTTTATGTATATGAGTTCACTGTTGCTGTCTTCAGACACACCAGAAGAGGGCATTAGGTCCCACTACAGATGGTTGCCAAGAGCTGCTATGTGGTTATTGGGAATTGAGCTCAGGACTTCTGGATGAGCAGTCAGTTCTCTTAACCACTGAGCCATTTCTTCAGCCCTGGAGATTTTGTTAAATCTGTTATTTCATCAAGGGGGATTATATCATATATATTTCAACTTACATATTTCACATTACATTCGGTAGAAAATATAAAGGTATCAAAGTCTATATAATTTATTCTGTTTTAGGCTTGCTTTTAAAATGGTACGTGCAGCCCAGGATGGCCTTGACTTTATGATGTAGCCAAGGATGACATTTTTGGTTTTGTTGTTGTTGTTGTTTGTTTTTTTAGACAGGGTTTCTCTATATAGCCCTGGCTGTTCTGGAACTCTCTGTAGACCAGGCTGGCCTCGAACTCAGAAATTCACCTCCTCTGCCTCCCAGAGTGCTGGGATTAAAGGCATGCGCCACGACTGCCCGGCTCAAGGATGACCTTAATCTTCCGAACCTCCCACTCTGACCTTCTGAGTGTTGTGATTACAGGCGTGGACCACCATGCCCAGTTTATGTGGTGTAGATAATCGAACCCACAGCCTTGTAGACGCTAGACAAACACTCTCCCTGCTAAGCTATACTCCCAATATTTATTATAATTTAAATAGCTACAAAAGACACAGTGAAACAATGAGACCTACTAGGTTCATGAAGTGAATGTTTACAGAGGAAACCAGGAGAACTACTCCCCGTTTCCAGCGCCTACGTCTGTTTATCACCCTCTCTATCTTCTGTTGAAGTGTGAGGAGATGTACTTTCCCACCCTGCTCCCTATTAAAGTTTGTACATGAACACTGATGACCCCCTTTCTTCTTCTTTTCTATCACTTTATTGCTCCCCCAAATTTAAACAGAAGCATTTATTTTGGAGAGATGGGAGGTCAAAGCTGTCTTCTGCAGTGGTATCTTTACTTATCATGGTAGCTGCTCAGGACACCGTGTGATTAACTGAAGTACAGCGGGAGAGAAATCCAGAATCTGGATTCCTTCGCATCATTGGGATAGACCTGTATAGTGTCTGCTGTACTTTATTCTACATCAAAAATGTCTATAAACTGATGGTCCCAGTGAACCACAAAAGGTTTACAGACATTTTATGTAGAATAAGGTTTCAAAGTATTTATAAAGGTCTAATCCCATAATGAAATTAAATACTACCCCAAAGATTAGTCCTGATTCATCTAGTGTATATTGAAATAAGTTGGCTTTTGTATGCGAAGGGACAACTTTCTGTCCACAAATACTGGTTCTACTATTTATTCCAATAGAGCTTTTACTGCATACTTCCAGAGAAGTACAAAAGGTAACCACATGTCATGACCACATGCAGTCACAACTTAGTAAGAAACACACCCCTTCTACAGTTAAAATGGTGGGTTAGTACACGCACATTAAATGAACACAGTCTTATGTGAACAATCCAATGAGCCTGAGCCTTAATTAGAGGGTGTAACGGAAATGAGAACTGAAGACATAGTTGCTGTCCTTTTCCCTAGGACTTGTTTCCCCACTTAATCATTTGGGCTATATAATTCGGATTTCTCTTTCTTCCCAATGCAAATCGTTGGTAGAAGCAGCTTGTTAATTTTTTTCTTTCCCTTTTCTTTTAAAATCAAACCATGGTGCTAAATTTACAGTATTGTATCCTGATTGTACTCGTGTGTGTGTGTGTGTGTGTGTGTGTGTGTGTGTGTGCGCGCGCGCGCGCGCGCGACTATGTAATAAATACATGTATATTCATGTGTGCATGTGTGTATGTGTGCTTGTGTATGTTCATATGTGCATGCCTAGATGTGTGTACGTGAAAAAGAGTGTGTGTGTGTCTGTGCTCGCACACACGCGCGCGCACGCGTGTGTGTGGTCTTTGTATGAAGACAAATGCATTAAAAGAAAATGTTAGGAAGCACATAGCTTCTGCTACCTACCAGGATCCAGTTCTTTTTTTAAAAGTGTATGCATGCATGTATGTATGCATGTTTGTATGTATGTATGTATTTTGCCAGGCAGTAGTGATTATATGCCTTTATTTATTTATTTATTTATTTATTTATTTATTTTAAAAGACTTATTTATTAATGTGAGTACACTGTAGCTGTTTTCAAACACACCAAAAAAGGGCATCAGATCTTATTACAGATGGTTGTGAGCTACCATGTGGTTGCTGGGAATTGAACTCAGGACTTCTGGAAGAGCAGCCAATGCTCTTAGCCACTGAGCCATATCTTCAGCCCAATCCAGTTCTTTTATGTTTAATTTTATCTTTTTTTTTTTTTTTTTTTTTTTTTTTTTTTTTTTTTGGTTTTTCGAGACAGGGTTTCTCTGTGTAGTCCTGGCTGTCCTGGAACTCACTCTGNCACTCTGTAGACCAGGCTGGCCTCGAACTCAGAAATCCACCTGCCTCTGCCTCCCAAGTGCTGGGATTACAGGCGTGCGCCACCACGCCCGGCCTTAATTTTATCTTTATAATTCTATTAGTTTTTATTTTTCTCACGTACATATGTGGAAAATACACCTCGGAGAGGACATACATTTTAACCAAAGTCATCTAATGAATTCTACATTGTCAAGAAAGTGCAATCAATAATGCAGAACATTTATGTTCATTTTATGACCATAATTTACCTCTTGGTGTAGAGATTTAAGTCTGTCATGCTATCATATAAATATTTATCTATTCTTTTCTGTGGATGAGACCCTGCTTTATTTCTCGGGACATTATCTAGCTTTACTTTATACAGAGAAAGCAGTCGCTATTTTCCAGTTGAGTCACATGTGCCTCCGGAAGAAAAGCTTCCTTCTAGTCGACAGATGATGCACATTGTGAAGGAAAATCTTAGTTTCTGGGGCAGACTTAGGTTGTTTCTAACACTGACCCAGAAAGAAAAAAGAAAAGAAACTTGGACTTGGGTCTCTGCTCTCCCTGTTCCAGAGTGACTCTGTAAGTTCTCTGTGTCTCAGGACCTGGCTTCTCACTTGAGGGTGAGGCTCACTTAAGAACACTTCACATACTGATGCTTTAAATGTACTTCAGGAATTAATTAATATTTAAACTAATGATTGAGATATCAAAATGATGTGCTTGATATTATCACGTGCATTGATGAATATTTATCACTAATTAATAAATCACACAGATTATGTTTCTGTTTTTAAATGTAATGTTGGGGACTCTGATTGAGACCTTCATTCTGTTAACTTGAAAAAAAAAAAGCCATCCAATGAAACTCAGAATATGAACACAATCTCAGTTTCCTTTTTAAGACTTTACAATTTTTGAAGAGCATTTTCACTAATGTTCCTTTGTAGCCAAAAAAGAAGACTAAAATTATTTTTAAGATAAATCTGAAAAGCTAAATGAAAACCGATGCCAACATTATAATTATGAAGACTAATAAGTTTGCTATCTACTCACAAATTTGTTAGATAAAATATAGTCCCTGTAAATAACACTTGCTTTTCTTCCACTATAGAAAATGTCTTAACTGCAAAAAACACTTGTGTAATATACACTGTTATATAATGTTATATGTGTACATATATGGACAGAAACCCTACAACATAGTTATATGATGGATATCCATGTGGCTATCCTCTATGTTTTATTACACAAGACAACTCTGGCAAGGATCTATGAGTGATAACTTTATTTCTACTTACTACCATGTTCTGTAACTTCTAAAATGTACATCTGGAAGATGGCGTTTTAAATATCTCTGGAATACAGGTGTATCTTATAACCTACACAGTGTCATAATAAAAATACTTAGGAAAAAAATTGTTCATCTAGGTAGTGTCTTATGAAATATCAGCATGTTTTCAAAACAATGATGCCTAAATATGAGTCATACATAATATATCAAAGTTAACTGTCTATTGCAAAGACTACTCCCCCCAAAATTGTGTAATTGACATCTTCAGTCAAATATCAAAAAAATCAAAGGTAGAACAAGCACTGTACCGAATCATGGCAGAGAAACGGATGTAGTCTTGGCTGTTCCTGGGCATTTAAGCCTTATGTCTCAGTTATCAAATTTCCTCACCCTCAACTAAGAAAATACATGAAAACTCATCAAACACATAAGCAGAATGTTTAGAAAGCATCAACATCACCACATTAGTATGGACTTGTCGCTTTCTCTCTCTCTTAGTTAGTTGTTATGTTCTATAAGCAAGACGTATATTAAGAAACGACAAATATTTTTTTTTGAAAAGCATTCTGCTGAAATTTGACTTCTCTGGGTGGGTCTAAAAGATCCAGGCCACGGTGCCTCCCGGCGCCTCTTGGTTCTCACCTACGTTTCAGGAGACCACTAAAGTCAAGTTCCCCTGCATCCTCTTGACCTTCTCCACTGTCATTAACAAAAGAAAAGGGTTTAATACAGACACAGAGATGCGCTCCCCACCAGTGAACACTCTACACAGAATGTATATGCAATTTTGGACCGGCACACAAGGACTAGATCAACACAAACTATTTCTTTTCACACAAGCGACACTGTACATTTTCGGAGTACGTCCTTGTGGAAAAGTGGACATCGGGAGCTTGTGTTCCTGCATGGTTGGAGAATACACAATGTATATTGCATATATATATATATATGAAACTGCTTGGATTTGTGTTAAAAACCGGATAACACAAATGCACTGAAGCCAAGCAACGCAAAGTACTTTGTTTTTTGCAAGTAGGGGGCTCTGGAAAGAAAGCTGTGTAAAAAGCAAAGGACTTTAGCTGATCTCTGTTATCCATGGAAAGCAGAGATTGGCTTGAAGGATGGAGTGTTGCTTGTCAGACACATACGGGCACACAGCCTTATGTCTAAAGGTATCCTCTATGCCCATGAATAGATGAATCAGCTAAGTGATACCAACAGGGCTTACAAGTGGAGCTCCTCACTGCAGAGCTTTCTAGAAGATGCATTTCTTTCTGCTTTAAAGAGACCGTTCTGTGCAGCATGGTCATTTGGTTTTCTCGATAGCACCTTTTAAAATGAAATTTTCACACACAAAAAAAACTTCTCTTTTGAGTTGCTACCGAACTTTCTTAGGATCTGCTTAAGGCAGTTTTCCTATGGAGAAATGCATCTTACATCAGGCATGCAGCCGCTGTCCTGACTTTCTAAGAAGAAGCTGCATTGCTAGCTTTTAGACCGTTCTACACGCGCTTACTTACATGGTTAATTTTTAATGGAGATTTTGTTTCCTGGTTTTTACAGATGTGAGTTGTAGTTCCTAAGAAAAGAGTCTGTGGGTTTAAAAACACTGTGTCTACCATGTGAGTCTTAAGAAATTAAATCCAACTAACGGGCTTTCAAATTTTCTATTAGCAGGCGGCCGAGGACCTTTTGAAGTGAACACATTTCTAGGATTTCAAAGCACAGAACAGTAGCTCCCTCTCTTAAGGTATACCTGCATGGGCCAGGAACATGTTTAAACCAGTTTATTGCTTATTATGGATCACCAGTGGGAGATGGAAGGGATGGTAGTAAGATATTTGAAGGTTCGAGGATCTTTTTTTTTTTTTTTCCAAGTTAAAAAAATATCATCAATTGATCGGGTAATATATAATATTTTTCGAAAGTCACTAAACATCGTGTTTCTGGATATTTTGTACAGGAAGTATTTTCTTTTAATCAGGCAAAATCATTGCTTTATAGTAAAGGGGATTATATATTTTATTTTCTAGGACAACTTTTCTTATTTGACAAAATGGTGTGTAGAGTCAGTTTCAAGAAGAAGGAAACATCTGTCCTCATTCAAAACCTGTACACTATGTCATCATCAAGCACAGAGGTAGCATGATGATGAGAAACAGGTGGTTGCATTTCTTAGGAGCTAGCAGAAAAAGATCATTTTTCCTTCTTGCCGCCCCCCACTACCCCACCCCCGATCTTTCAGTCTTCCTAGTTGGAAACAGTTAAATGGGTATCTAAATTATTCCTTTCTTCACCTTTCTTCAGCGTTCTTAACACCAGCGGATCTAGCGGTTGTTTATTTCAGATAATCCAACAGTCTATGGTATCAGCTTTACTAAGTAGCTTCTTAATTGTAAGTGCAGTGGGGCATCCAGTTTAGTAGTTCCATATTTGATGAAAGGAAATAGAAATGGAAGTTTTCATCTCTGACTTTGCTGGTGTTGTCTGCAGTGTTTGTTTCTGTGTCTCTTTTGGCCATTTGGCGGCAAACAAGGTGAGGAAGGGCGAAGTCACTGCTCAGTAGATGGATAATCTAAGACAACCATGAGATCTGCAAAATGGAGTTACCACTCTAACAAGAATTCCTCCAAGAAATTACTGGTATAAGGTTGGTTGGGTATCAAGCTCCTGGCTTTTGTAAAATATACTTTTAAATACATGACACATTTGAGTGCAGCGAAATGGACTTTTGGAATATGGCATATGGAGGGAGGATACGTCCTCCAACTCCATGGTATATGAGAGCGATCTGGATTCCCACTACGACATTACCTCCTTTTGAAGGCAGATCTGATGTCAATGTTTGGAGTTGTCCCGGTAGATTCTTTGGAAAGAAAGAAAACAATACAGTGAAGGATGATTAGGAAGGCAACTTTGTATTCAGTTCTGTCACAGACTGAGGAGATTTCTCCAGATGGAGAAGCTCAGCTGAAAGGAAACTGCTGTCTCCCTGCGTGGCTGAGCTATCAGCAGATCGCCATTGCTTGTCTTCTAAATGAACAGCCAATAGAAGACTCCAGAGGCAMCTTGTCATTCTACCTGCCTGCCTGCCCACTACGTCAGAAAGAACTTTTACAATGCATCAACTTGATCTTTCTGGATAGAGATTTTTTTTTTGATCTATCATGGAGGGAAGTCCAAATATCAGAATTCTGAAAACCTTTCCCAGGAGACTCTTAGACCTGGCTGGCTGGGGTGATGCAACCCTGTTGGGCACTAGAGGTCCTTACAGTGAGGGACCCATGATCGTTTTGTATCTGCTTGACATCTGACATCTTGCAGAACAAGAACTTCATGCCCTTTCCAGGTCATCGGCATAGCTTGCCTTCCTTCCTTCCTTCTTTCCTTCCTTCCTTCCTTCCTTCCTTCCTTCCTTCCTTCCTTCCTTCCTTCCTCCCTCCCTTCCTTCCTTCTTTCCTTCCTTCCTTCCTTCCCTGTCTTTCTGTCCCTCCTTCTATCTCTCTTCCTTTCTTTTCCTTCCTTCCTTGACTTCTTTCCTTTTTTTCCTCCCTGTCTCCCTCCCTCCCTCCTTCCCTTCTTTCTTTTTTTCCTTCCTTTAATCTCATTTTTTAGAGACAATTTTATTCCATAGCTCTATCTGGTCCGGAACTTACTCTATAAATCAGACTGTCCTCAACTTTGCAGTAGTCTTCCTGACTTGTCTCCTGAGTGGTCCAGGCACGTTTCACAGCCCGTTTGTCTACATAATTTCCTGGAAGAGCTCATCCTAATGTGAGGACAATGTTCGCCTCCTCAGACTTTTTCGTCTAAGTAGTGTTTCACTGCAGGAAAGGGATTGTTTTTCCTTCTGTGTGCCACTCTTCTGCTCTGGGCACTGAGCCATGACTGACTCCCTTTACCCCCACACTCAAGTAGGACAGAGTGTGGTTTCTGAGTCTTTGTAATCCTTGTTACCCTGCTCCAGAGGGATCCAAGTTGTTACTGTGGAGCAAACAGTAGGTTCTAGAGAAAAGGATTGCTTCCTAGAACTCAATTCTATGTATGTAAAGAACCCCATTTAAAACAATTCCTGCAAAACGTTTCCTTTGTGGGGCCAAATCACACTCGGATGAACTCATACTATGTTCATGATTGTTGCTGGCAAGTTGATTTTCTGCTTGCCCACTTATAAAAGGGGAGGTTTCATTCAACCTCAGTGTACCCTAACATTTATCCATTTTGTGTCTTCTTTGTGCAGTACACAGAACTCATGGGCTGAGAATTTCTGTTACGTGACATTAGTTACTAGAAGAGAACATTTCTGGCCTAGCATCCTGACATCCTTGTCTAGACTTATCACCAAAAAAGGAAAAAGGGGCCCATGCTACAGATTAAAAATCACTAGAAAAACATATCACCCTTCTCTGTGGGTCTGAAGGAATATTGATAGCAAGAGATTAATACTGCTTCATTGGGCTTACTAACTACACCACAATCAGAAACACACAATCTTAAATGTAAATTAAATACAGCAAACCCAAATCTGAGAGCATTACAGAAATCTCTTCTTCATCCCTTCCTACCTTTTAAAAAGTCACATTTATCCAGGCAAGATGGCTCTCTTACCGTGTACTTCAAGATCAAATGAACAGCTGTCAAATTTATCCTTGTAGGTGACCTCACACCTGTAATTTCCTGCATAGTTCTCTTTGGCCTTGATGATCTGCATCTCAAATGTATATATCTGCAACAAAAGCATCCACACATACTTAGACTGACCTTGATAGCTGCACCTACCTTAACAAATTTCTCAGTATTGGTACAAAGATGGGACTCTATTTATATCCAGGACATGGGTCTCAGTTTAGAAGAACAAGACAGTTGCAACAGGGTGTAGACACACAGGACTGACATCTCTCAAAACTAAACTTGTGTCATGTAGCTATTTCCTCCGCGTTGGACCCGATCATTGCCATTTTGAGTCAGGGGAGCTGTGAATTGCCAGCACGAGCCAATCACAAGAAGAAGCCTTTTTTATTTTTCTGTTTTGCTTTTATTTTTTTTTATTGGTTATTTTATTCATTTAAGATGACGCCTTCTTAACAGTCCTTTGGTTGGAAGCTTTTATGAATCATTGCCCATGCCGGGGGTAAGGTTTTACATGATGTAACTCCTGATTTTCTCACGATGCTGTAGCTAGCACCTCGTGCACGCTCCTAGAAATAACCCCAACTGGATTCATTGATTCACCATGCTGGACTTGGGTGGGACCTATTCCTTGATGACATTGTCTTTGATGTCAATGTCTGATATCTGGGGGTGAACAGAAATGTTCTCCCTAGGAAAAAAAAATCATGCAGGAGCCTGAAATATCTTTCTACCCTGACAGAAGGGGTGAGCCGGGGGTTCAGGACCATACCCGAGTTTGCCTCTCGAAGGTCTCCTTCAGCTGCAGGTGCTTTCCAGCTTTGCTGGCCAGATCCATCCATTTCCCCTTGAACCACTTGATAGTGGGTTTCCTAAGAAGGTCTTCAGCCTTAACTTTGGCTATAAAGGTGATGTTTGCACCTAGAAAAAGCACAAAGGAATTCATCTGGGATGTAGAACCTGCTGTTTGTCTTGCTTTCAGCTGAAAGGTGTTGATGCAGGTCTGCTCTGTATAAGACAGGGCTTAAGTGTTCACCATGGCATGATGGGGAAGTCTTAGGAAACTCCATCTGATCTGTTTTAGAAGTTTCTATGTGTGTGTATATATGTATGCATATATGTATGTATGGATGGATATATTTTTACTAAGTAATATATATTATATAAAAGAATTTATATACTCAGTATTAACACACACACACACACACACACACATACACAAAATCTCATTGAGAATTGAACCCCAAACTTTGTGCGTGCTAGACAACTGCTCTACTACTGAGCCATAGCCCCAGTCCATGAATGAAGAAATGGGTGGAAAGAAATCTTTATATGTGGATTTGCATTTATGTGGAATTAAAAAAAAACACAAAAGAAATACATGTCTTATTCAGGATGATGGGATGCCTGTAATGACAGGATTATGACTGAGGTAAAGCAATCTCTTTGAAGTAACTTGAAGTGATCATGGAGTCACGGATTAGACCCTGGGGACATCAGAAGCACCTTGGCCAGGGGCTTGGTATCTCAGTTTCTTACAAGAACATACAAGGATCCAACATGTCTGCTTGTATACTATGCCTGAGAGAAGAAACTCAGGGATATAGTTATGTGTTCAATTGTACAATATCCAAGTCTAATTCTGAGTATCAGAATTTGCTAAATTAAAATCCAGGAACTGCCAGCCAGCGGTGGTGGTGGTGGTGGTGGTGGTGGTGGTGGTGGTGGTGGTGGTGGTGGTGCACGCCTTTAATCCCAGCACTTGGGAGGCAGAGGCAGGCGGATTTCTGCCAGAACTCAGAACCTGGTCTACAGAGTGAGTTTCAGGACAGCCAGGGCTACACAGAGAAACCCTGCCTCAGGAAAAAAAAATCCGGGAACTGCTCAGTTCTTCTCTATCTCTGAGCTTTGTTTATTTCCTTCACAGCAAGTGGCTGTTGTGGTTGTCTGTTTGTTAACTCCTGTCTGTTCCTGTCTTTAGGCTGTAATTTATGTGGCTTTACATGGTATTCTGTCTCTGGGACAGCCTGGCAGTATGTTACCTAATGAACATTTCTGAATAAAAATTTCCACATCTGTAACATCTGTCTGGCCAGCTGCCCTTGAATCACACTGCATAGCTCATCTTGCACATGTACAGAGTTGTGGGCACCCTAAGCACCTTCTGGGTTGAGTCTTGTCATGGTGACAAAAGACACTGGTCTTCAGAGCTTCAGAGACAGGTCTCATTACTTATTCTCATTTTACACGAGAAGAAACTGAGGTATAGTGAGGCCAAATGCTCTACCGTACTAGTAAGAAAGAGAACCAACATTTTAGACTCAATCAAGTTGGCTCTAAGGTCCAGACATAGAGCTCCTGTGTGCTAAGAATTACTAAAATAACTGTCATCCATCTTCTGGGGTTATAAAATGCACGGTATAGAACTCACATTTGAGTTCTATTGTTAAGTCATAGACTATTGCTAAGTCATAACAAGGAATACTGATACTATAATGGGCTCAGAAATGTTATGCTGATCAAAGGAATCCAAATACAGCAGGCCATGTGTTACATAATTTTTCCATTTGTATAAAATAAACATATTCTATCGGGGGCGGGGGGGGGGAAGATTAGGATTAGGGAATGGGGGAGGGGGGTTTGGAGGAATGGGATGCTAGATCTCCTGGGGATACTGAAAATATTTTGGAATGGCGTGAATATGACGAATGCTCTCATAACAGCAGAGGTCTCATGTTAAAATGACTTGTTTTCTGATACGTGAAAATGGGGAGGATTCCGGGTCAATACTCACCAACTTTCACAGATCCGGTTTGAGGTTTTTCAACAAACAGGGTGGACAGCTGGGAGTTGGCATTCTGTTTGTCCTGCTCCTCCCCGCCAGCAGGTGACTCACCAAGAGACCATTCTGGAAGCGGACAGGAAGACACGGATCATTTCAGGGCCAGAGCCTCCCCGGGCTCACTTACCTGTGTTTACCGTTCTCCTGCATGTTGAGTTGTGGGTCTTGCTCAATAAACCTAGATAAAATGACAGCATTCCCTTGTCCCCGCCAACCACCAGAGGAGAGGGACAGACTCTCTCTCATAGGGATGGTTCTTCCATGGGCAGACAAAGGAACATTTACTAATTCCTGGAAGAGGAAAGCTTGTCAGCTATGTTGTCCACTCTTCTTGGTATTATCTCTGTTCTCCGTTATCTAGACAGAGGCAGAGAAATTCACACAGCAATTGAGGTGCCACTCCCGATGGCTGACTCAAAGGCCAAATCCATACAACAGAATCTGGAGGAACCAAAGAGTGGGCCACTTTAAAGGTAAAATGCCCAGCGTGGGTCAGAGGACCAAGCCTGGCTTCCCACTTCTAGGTTCCCTGTGCTTGGTGGGAAATTACATAGAGGTTGAGTAAGTTACAGGGTCATGACCTGCAGGGACAGATGTAAAGGACAGTGGGATTGCCCTGCAAGGAAGAAATATGCAAAACCAAAACCAAACAAAAAAGAAAGAGAGAGAGAGAGAGAGAGAGAGAGAGAGAGAGAGAGAGGACAAGAAATAGGTCTGGAGCTTTCCCATAAAGAGAGACAAACTGAAAGAGAAGCTTGTTTCGAATTTTTCAGAGGGTAGCGGGACTGTAGTGACGTCATTCCCTCTCAGAACCAAGCAGAGGCAGAGTTCGGCTGTTGGCACTTGATAACTGGGGGGTGGGGGTGGGGGGGATGCACGTCGACAACTCCGCGCTTGTTCATGGTTCATGAGAAGAAGGGAAGTGAACATTTAATCGTTTTAGTTTTCCTGTGTCAGTCATGCTCAGCGCTAAGAATTCTTTACCCACGATGAGGTTAAGCCAAGTAGTCACTTGATTATGCATTCTTAATTCCCAAGCTAAGGTTAAAGTGCGCTGTGCCTGTGATATTAATACTAATAGTGAGTGGTGATCATCTGTGTAAGGATCTGTGTAAAGAATACAAAGACAAGAAGTTTTCTTGGTGTTCTCACTTCAATACGGGCAGTGCCCACACCACTGACTGGTTCTTAAGCAGACAGTGATGGGACCAGGTTATTAAATAAATGAATGATCAAATAACTTTAGAATTGTAGTTATACCCCACAGCGTGTGTGAAGATGTTTCTAATGGTTATACTTACAATTATACAGAGTTGTAAATTATAACTTCCCACATCCCAGGAGTGGAAGACTGATCGCTGGTTGTTTGCTAAATGTTAAAAATGACACTGTGATGTATCAAATGCGTCTGTGGCATACGTGGCTGGATTCCTGAATGTTGTTGTGTTGTATCATGCAAAGTTAAATTGTCTCTCAACACATTAGTTTTCTTACATTGGGGAAATGTAATGAAAGGTTGCGGTAAAAGCTACAAACTGAATAAAACTGGGATTAGAATCAATACAGCCCCAGGAAAGTCATTAGTGCTTGTATAAGCTTGGGGCCTGGATGCCTTGTCGAGATGTGTTTGCTCACCTGAATCTTTTCTCTCCAGGGCCCGACTACCCAAACCTGAAAGGAAAGCAGGGTTTGGAGGATGCAGGGGAGGGGAGGAAGGAGGGGAGTGGGTGGCTGCAACCTTCTGGGGGCACCCCTAAACCCTATCTCTTTGTGCTATAGAGGAAGGAAACTACAAGTTATCTTGAGTGGAAAATCAGTAGAATCCCATCTATGAAGGACTCTTAAGAATCTGACCTCTTTAAGAGCAATAATGCAATTAAAAAATATAAATAAGGGTGGATATATAGATGAAAATGGATGATAAACATTTTTATCCCTAAAATAATCATATCCAAGACCCTTCTTTCTTTCTCCTTCTTCCTTCCTTTCTTCCTTCTTTCTCTTTCTTTCTCTCCTTCTTTCTTTCCTTCTTTCTTTCTTTCTTCCTTCCTTCCTTCCTCTCTCTCTTTCTCTCTCYCCCCCTCTGTCCCTCCTTCCCTCCATTCCTCCTCCCTCCCTTCCTCCCTTCCTTCCTTCCTTCTTTCATGACAGTGTCATCATGTGACTCAGGCTGGTCTTGAACTCACTCTGTAGCCCAGGCTGGTCTGGCCTTCATATCCTCCTGCCTCCATCTCCCCAGCGCTGGGATTATGGGTGTGCACCCCCACACCTGGCTAGAAAATCTTTCCTTTTAGGAGTTTTACATGGAAATCGTCATTAAAGCCAACGTTTCCCCTCTTGCTCCCCCGACTCTTTGCTGCTACAGTAGGTCAATGAATTCATGAGTTCAAAGTTGGGCCGGGGAGTCATCCTAACCTGGAGGCAGGGCACTTGGCGGAGAGGCCTCATCTTCCTCTGAAACAAGAAACAGGAGGAAAAAGTCAAGGAGGAAAGAACTTCATCCAAGTAACCTGGGGAAGAGGTGTCTGGAAAAGAAGAGAGAGACTGCACAGAGCATTTTCAACCGCTGAGTGGGCCATAGGAGGCCTCGCACCTGCAGGTAACCTTTGAGAGTATAGGTAAACAAACAAACAAACAAACAAACAGAAAAAAAACCAAACAGAAGAAGCAAAAAAAAAAAAAAAAAAAAAGGTGCGAGAGCTGGATAATTTAAATGAAAACAGAGATTTTTTTTTTTCAAAAAATGGAACCATGCCAGAGTTTTTGTGACTGTAAGTCAATGGGAAAATGGTGGAGGGGGTTTCCAAGGTTTTTGTTTCATAGCTGAGATCAATGGCAAATGTTACTCATATATCACATTCATTTAGACCCTGACACACGAGCTTTTAGGGACCATTTGACAGCTTGTTTCCACCCAGTGAACCCCAGAGTTTCCCGTCTGTGTTCAAGAAGCCAAAATCCAAGTTGATGAATATAAATTAATCAGTTTTATTAAGTTTAGTGATGATCATCTTCATACTTTCACAGCCATTTCCCCAAGATTGTATTGGTACTTCCACCACTGTGTGATTCAAAAATTACTCATCATGCAAATTTATAAATTCCAAAATATGCTGTGTAGTACTTAAACGCTCAGAGGCTCAGTGACGTGTGCCCCTTCCTGACGTGCCTGTGCAGCAGCACGCTTGCTTCGCATGCTTAAAAAGGCAGTTGGTGGTGTGGGAAGCTCTGACCCTTCCTTCCCAAAGCATGCAGGTGAAGGCTTGAATAAATAATACGCATTGTACATTTCTCCAAACAGGACCACAGGGGACCTTGGATGACCTCATACACAGTACACAGAAGATCCGAGTGCACAGAATATTTACTACAAGCAGCTTAAAAATTACTCAGAAGGCTTTTGTGTGATCTACTCAAATATTTACAACAAATACCATTTTAGCGACTTTACATTACTTTCAACCAAGGATAAATCTTACCATTTCTCCAAAACATTTCAACACAGGCATAGAGACACCCTAATGTTTATTACCTTCAAAACTCAGGAGGAGATTCACCTCAGTATAAAACTTGGGCTTTCTCAGTGGGAGACTTTAGTGATCAGAGATGGTTGGAAAATGCTGGGCTGAGCATTTATATTTTATTGTGTTGATCTTTTGCGTGTTTACTGGCACACATGTTAAAGCCCTTGGTGAGTGAGACAATGTACTTCTTAAACTCATTCCCTTTAGAATTTTCTTCTCCTGGAATACTCATTAACATTCCAAAAACTGCACATCTATAGCTACCTCTGAACTGTAAGGAGAGTGCTGGCCTACGGCTCAGAGCCTTAAACTGGCCATCCTCCTCCCGTAGCCTCCTGAGAGCTGGAACTGCTTGTCCTCATCTCTGCGGTGGACCACAGATGTTGAAAATCTGACCTTAAACTCTCAAATGCTGGTCTGGTTAAGTGCAATTGAATTGGATGAAAAAGAAAACTTTAACTTTTCTTTTCTACCATTAAAGGCAGATTCTGTAACTAGGAAGAAACTATGTGAACCTTTTAGGTTCTGTGACATTCAATGCCATTTATACGAAAAGTAGAATCTTAAAAATTAAAAAAAACAAGTCAAAAGAAACAGTGCAATATGGAAGTCACACTACCCTCCTCTCTACTTGAAAGTGACTAAGATCTTGATGAAAAGCCTGGAAGACATGTTTTCAACCTTTCAGGCTTTGTTGGGCATACCATTATTTCTACCAGGCTGTCCTTGAACTCAAAGTGATCCCCCTGTCTCTGCCTCCCAAGTGCAGGGATTGAAGGTGAGTGTTACTGTGTTTGACTTCCTGCAGTTGATTTCAAATTGCCTATTAATGTAAAAGGTAATTTAAGCAATGTACACCTCCAACGAATATTGAGGCTTCAGAATGTAGACGGAAAGAGTATAAAATATACATGGTTCATGACAAACATCAACTAAACATTGATATACTATCTTGTCTGATTTAGGCAAATTCATGAATGCTTCAAGCAGGGCAGTCATGACCAGAATTACAACAGCAACAATAAAATACTGGAAGACAGCAACATCCGCTAACATTAATTCATCATTTTGAGTCACTTGATTAACTTATACTGTTTAAAACGTCACATGCCTTTACAGTTTTATGCTTACAAAAAATCAGTATTCATCTTATCATAAATGCGTATATTTAATGAGGGTTGTTTTTTCCCTCCAAACCTATTAGGCCAAAGTTATATCTTTTTCTTTCTTTCTCTCTCTCTCTCTCTCTCTCTCTCTCTCTCTCTCTCTCTCTCTCTCTCTCTCTCTCTTAGATTTATTTACTTATTTTATGTGANCTCTCTCTCTCTCTCTCTCTCTCTCTCTCTCTCTTAGATTTATTTACTTATTTTATGTGAGTATACTGTAGCTGTCTTCAGATACACCAGAAGAGGGCAGCAGATCCCATTACAGATGGTTGTGAGCCACCATGTAGTTGCTGGGAATTGAACTCAGGACCTCTGGAAGAGTGGTCAGTGCTCTTAACTGCTGAGCCATCTCTCCAACCCAATGTTCTATCTTCTAATAGGTGTTTTAGACTTGGAAAATACAATGACGTTAATTTCTTAACGAAGTCCATTACTGTAAAGCAAAGGCATCAGAACACATAGTAACAGGATAGGAAAAGTAGAAGAGGCACTTCTGCAGACCACTGATGGATTGACACACCTGTGCTGGTTTGAATAGGAATGCTTGGTCCACAGGGAGTGGCACTATTAGGAGGTGTGGCCTTGTTGGAGTGGGTGTGGCCTTGTTGGAGTGGGTGTGGCCTTGCTGGAGGAAGTGTGTCAGTAGGGGTGGGGGCTTTGAAGTCACATATGCTCAAGCGACCACCAGTGTGGTACACTGTAACCTCCTGCTGCCTGTGGATCAAGATGTAGAACTTTCGGCTCCTCCAGTACCTCGTCTACCTGGACGCTGCCATGTTTCCCCATCATAATGATAATGGACTGAACCTCTGAAACTATAAGCCAGCCCCAATTCAATGTTTTCCTTTATAAGAGTTGCCGTGTCTCTTCAGAGTCATGGTGTCTCTTCACAGCAATCAAACCATTACTAAAACAATGTCTAAAGGTAAATTGCTTAAATACATTTAAGCGTGTGAGTAAAAAGCACCAGGGTATTGTTATTGTAGGTATAAAGAAACCTAAATGAAGAAAATGAGTTGCCCGGCAGTGGTGGTGCGCCTTTAATCCCAGCACTTGGGAGGCAGAGGAGGGTGGATTTCTGAGTTCGAGGTCAGCCTGGTCTACAGAGTGAGTTCCAGGACAGCCATAGCTATACAGAGAAACCTTGTCTCAGGGGCGGTGGGGGGCGGGGGGGGGAAATGAGTTAATGGTTCTGTAAAGAAATTGCATCTGTCAGGAGAGCAGCTTAGAATATCTGCTGACTCATTTCCTCATGTGCCAGTCACACTCATGCCAGGAGGAGGAGAGACTTTTGCTTAAGTTATGCGAGAGATTTATTTTTGACAGCTTATGTGGTAATGTTAATCCCTGGGAAAGGTAAATACATTTTAATTTCTTTTCTTTTCTTTCTTTCTTTCTTTCTTTCTTTCTTTCTTTCTTTCTTTCTTTTTTTTTACAGCAACTACAAAAATCAAGCATTTTTTTTCTGGAAGAAAAACAAAAGGAGCAGTAATTATTTTAACCAAGCCTTTTATATACGTGTGTGTGTGTGTGTGTGTGTGTGTGTGTGTGTGTGTGTGTGTGTGCAGGCACACGCACACATATACATACACCACAACTGAACTATTAGGATGCTTAAATTATTTTTGGAGGTAGTGTCTTACTTCATAGCCCTGGCTGGCCTAGAACTCAGTTTTCCTACTTCATCCTCTCTAGTGCTAGGTTTATAGGTGTGCACTTCTGTGACTAGCTCAGAAACTCCTAATATGTTTGAAGAAGTTGACAGATAGAGCTCACACCCCAAGTATAAGGTTAATGTCAAGACCAAGCAACTCTCCTTAGCTACAAAAAAGGATTTTTTTCCCAGAAAAATTTGAAGTTGTCCCAGAATAATTGTCAAAATTCATCTTTTTAATTTTTTTCTTTGTTTTCAGTGTTATCTATAAGGATAGGACGCCTGAACCCTGTGTAGCCGGTGCCTGTAGAGGCCAGAAGAAGTTGTCATAGCCCCCAAGGACTGCGATTACAGATGGGTCTGAGCTGCCCCCATGGTCTAGCCTGGGTCCTCTTGGAAGACAATCAGTGTTCTTACCCACTGAGTCATCTCTCCAGAGGAGCAAACTATTGTTAATAGTGTTAGTCTTAGAGCTTATGTACTGAGTATATTTTAACAGTTCAGAGGACAAGAGGACATAGTAATAAAAGATAGCAGGGTAAGTTTAGAACTAATTTCCAGGTGTGACCATGTTCAGAAGCTTTGAGCAAGTTGTTCTATATCACCCTCACCAACTGCAGCTTGCCCAGCGAGTAAGAAACAGGAATAAACCTTTATCCAACGCGCCACTGTTGGCATGGTCAGTGGGCGAGCCAGTGTGGAAATTCAACTGTTGAGTCATTCTGCAAGAACGTATTGGAAGGTTGTCATGTGAAGTTCTGTGACAGATGCTGGTGGGGACAGAGATGAGGAGACCAAAGAGGTGTTAAGACAGTGTGCCTGACCATGGAAAGGCAACCGGCTGGTTAGGGAAAGGAGTCAACCATTAATACGTGACTAACTGGAGACCATCATAAATGGCGGAGGCACCGGGTCCAAGAAAAATCAGGAGGAAGAAGGAAGGGTGGGAATGAGCCAGATGGTCAGGGACGAGCTGTCCAGGGGCTGAAACCAGAGTTGGATGGTTTAAAAAAAAATGAAAAAAGAGCAGGAGTGGGAGGGAGGCAGCAGAGGAAGACACGCTAGGTAAGGGAGGAGTGCGGCTGACAGTCCTGCTTAGCCCACCGGCTGTTTCTTTCTCACTGCTCAGCATTTTCTTTGAAATCTCTCTTGTCCTGGATGCAAATGGGTGGTAGTCATAGAAGACAGGAAATAAAATAAAACCATTTACTTAGCTTCCTTATTTAAGAATGAGTATCACGTCTTATATGAAACCGACTTGCTTGCCAAGTATGAAGAGTAACTTTTAAAACACACACACACAAACCACACACACACACACACACACACACACACACACACACAGCAGGCAGCTTATGAACCTGGGCACATGACTGTAAGTAGTCATAACTTCAGTTTCCATAAATAGAAGAAGAAGAAAAAAAATGCTACAAAATTAAGAGATCCCATCATCTGGCCTTATTCGTTTATTATGCTTGTTTTCTGTAAGGACGTGTCTGGTTGCTTTTAGTTTATAGGAAATTTATTTAAGCGTTTAAATAGAGAATATGATGAGCTTTGCAGATTGGGGGTCAAGCCCAGGTTTTGTTTAAACCGTGACAACTTGCCTTCCAGCATGACATCACCTGCTCCGTTGGTTCAGCCTTACAGGTCAGCCCAAGCACCTTTCCAAATTTGGAAGCAGAGGTGTACTCCATTGCTCTTGCTGAGAATAATGTTACAATAACCTCAGCCAGGGCGTTCAAATCTCCTTGAACACACATCATGGAAAGATTTCTAGGAGTTTGCACTGTCTGCATTCCGTAAGAAAATAGCCTTGAACTATGGCCACGGAGCCAGGATTAGCATCCACGGTACTGTCCGTGGGCACTCCTGAAGGTCAGGACAAAGGGCAATGTGCTAACGCTGTGAGTTCATTTACAAGAGAGTAAGTTCAAGTTATCTGAAGAAGAGCCAGTATACTGAAAGAAAGAAAGATGTTGCTAATGTGTAGGAAACAGATACATAATTAACATGCTTTGAGTTTTGTTCAGGAAAGAAAAGAATCTTATCGTAATCAGAAAAAAAATAATAATAAAAAAATTAAACTACATTCTTCATCACTGAAATAAATGTTTCAGTAATGTAGAAATGTAAAAATGGGGCTGGAGAGATGGCTCAGCGGTTAAGAGCACAGACTGTTCTTCCAGAGGTCCTGAGTTCAATTCCCAGCAACCACATGGTGGCTCACAGCCATTAGTAATGAATGAGATCTGACGCCCTCTTCTGATGTATCTGAAGACAGCAACAGTGTACTCATACAAAGTAAATAAATAAATCTTAAAAAAAAAAAAAAAGAAATGTAAAAATGGTGATGTGAACATATAAGGCAAAAGTGTTCATCGATTTCCAAGAAAACTTTTCTCCATGGGCGGCTATCACTCCTTAGCCTGAAAGAGATGGCCCGCAGGGACAATGACTTCAGCCACTGGAAGTCACAGAAATACATGTTAACGACTATTTCTTTTCCAAAACTGTACTGTATCCACAAAGTGCAGAACATGGGTCAATATTGCGCTGATAAGCACATTTCCAATGCAGTAAGCAGCGGCATGATGTCTATTTAGTGTCTGAAATGTCCGTGTATAAAATCAGTGTACCTCCAGGAGAATGTACTCCAGGGTCACGACGTCTTCACGGTTGCTAGTGAAACCTGAACTAGTTCCCATAGGACTCCAAACCTGGCAAGCCTTTTAGAAACATCTAGATAAATCAGCCGATTCTCCCAACCGAAACAAACCGGGATCAAACTGCTTTTCTCCCTTGTTCAATGGGATTCAGAAGCAGCCAACTCGCCAACTCCGGCGCTGGCTGGTTTCTCCCTGAGTGCATGTGACATTGTTCTGTGGTGACTTTCCTTTGTTTGGAAAGGTGTGTGACAGCCACACACCAAAGCACCACTTGGTTACGATGATTGGGAAACCACACAGACTAAAGCTAACTCGGAGGAAAGGCCATGGGTCACGTGACGCCCGGAAGGACCCCCCCTTCCTGTTCTGCCCTTGTTGAATTCAGCCTAGCTCTCCGAGCTCCCTCCAACTCACCTTTTGCTGGAGCAGTTCCCGCCTCTTTCTCTTTATTTGGTTCTGTGTGGAAAGTACAAGCACATCTTTAAAGGTGTCTTACAGCACTTGATTGGGTGATGAGTGGAGGGAGAGGGAGAAAATAAATATGTTAATGATGCTACATACTCATTATGCGGCATATTAATGGGGAGTTTGGGAATTGTAGTTCAGACTCACTGTAACCTTTATTCAAAGCAGTTAATAAATGTGATCGTTTTAAATGTCTACACAAAACCATGCAATACACATTTTGTTAAGATACACTTAACCCAGGGCCAGGTGTGGTGGCACACTCTTTAAATCCCGGCACTCTGAAGTCGGAGGCAGTGGATCTCTGTGAGTTCAAGGACAGTCTGGTCTACAGTATGCAAACTTTAGGAGAGCCAGGGCTACAAAGAGAGCCCCTGTCTTGATAAAACAAACCCTCCCACCAAAGAAAGGAAGAAAAGAAAACAAAACAACCACACACACCTGACTCTACCAGGACCATATACTCTGAAGATCCCTTTGTTTTAGAAGTCAGCAAGGGACAGTCTAAGGAACGATGACCCAAAAGGGTCCCAATACCTTAGCTTCTGGCTGTTACCAGGAGGTTAAAATGGTTGTGAGCTGTTTGCAGTTTCAAAAACGTTCTTGTGGGCACGAGGATCTTCTGGATGGGGTTGCGTGGCAATAAATGTGTTACGAGGGCAGTGAAGTCAGATCTGGTCAGTTGATGTCATCTACCTTGTATTTCTTTCTGTTCAGAATCACGTTCGTTTAGAGAGAAGAAGATCGTATGTGTAAGGTAATAACTGTTAGGGCTGGAGGGATAGCTCAGCAGTCTAGAGAACTTGCTGTTCAAACAATCGTGAGGGCCCGCCCTTGGATCCTAGCACCTACGTCAGGTGGCCGACATTGCCTGTAACTCTGTCCCTCTTCTGGCCTCTGCCGCACCCGAATACATGTGCATGTACACTCACACAGATACCGGCATACAAATACATCTTAAAACATTAAAGTAACACGGTTTCCATGATGAGATGTTTTCTACACTTTGATTTTTGTTGTCGTTGTTGGTGGTGGTAGTTTTGTGTGTGTGTGTGTGTGTGTGTTTTATTTTGGGGAGTCGTTTGCAAGGGTGGAGGGTGGATATGAGGGGGCAGGGAGATGAGCAGGACTGGGGTGCATGATGTGAAACTCATACAAAGAGTCTTTTAAAGTTAAAAAAAATAAAAAATAAAATGGTAAAACAAAAAAACATTAAAGTAATTGTTTTAGCCATAGCTGGGCATGGTGGGTCATGTGAGCGCCTTGTAATTCTATGGACCCAAAAGGATCATGAGTTCAAGACTAGCCTGAGACACGGGAGACCCAGTTTCGAACAGATGCGCAAAACCAAGTAAACCAAACAAAAACCATTGAATATCACTTCAAGCAGGAGTGCTTTCCTCCACACCTTGTCTGTCTGTCCGTCTCTATGACTAGTGAGCCAGACCTCAGCTGAGGACTATCTCAGCGGAGTTTGAGAGACGGCATTTTGGCCACGGTAGCTCAATAGTGTATAATAAATATGAAATATGGCAGGATAAAGGAAAGACGATTTATAGTGGCCTAGCACAACCTCTGACCGGCTGGCAGAAGGGAAAGGCTTATTTGCCATGGCCTCTAGGTTCTCAGTGTGCCCAGGAAAGGCCAAAGCAAGCTTTACATACAAGAAGTAAACAGCAAAGAAGGAGGAGATCCTAAGAAGAATGTCACACGTCTCCAGCGTCTCCAGCGGCTTCAAGATTGACATTTGCAAGCTGGAGCTTGTCCATTTGACCTCCTAGGGGCACGGAGCTGAGCCTGTTTGATTCATTTGGAAATTCAGCAGTATTCCTTACTGCTTAAGGTTTTCAGTGAGGCTGGCATTCCTAGCTAGACAAAGAGGCTTCTATGAGTAGCTTGAGTCTCCAGACTGCCCTCTGAAAAACTATCTCCAGAACGGAAAGGCCGCATAATCCTCTCATAAATTTATAGAGAAAAAAAAAAAAAAAAAAAAGAGGTGGCAGGGAGGGGAGCTAGAAATTGAAACCTTATTCAGTTCTACTTTGACTTGGGCAGAACTTGTCAGCCTCCCACGCCCTGGCTCCACACCACACTGACACCTCAGGTAACCAGCGTGCTATACTGACAAGGGAGCATGTGAGTGTACCTGCTGACTTTTAGGTCATTGTCCTGCGAGCAGTGTTTTATTTTCAGTTTGACTGCAAACCGACAATACAGGAAACTGCTATTTCTATGTAGAACTCCATGCTGTGTCTGGTACAGCGAGTCTCAACTTTCCAGTGTTTGGAAGAGAGCCCTGTATCCTTCTCCCGGGTTAGGGTGCCACCTGGAGTTGTGCATGTGATAAAGGGCCACTGAGTGACTCACCAGAAGGAAGGGTAGTGAGAAAGATTGTTGTCATCATGTTGTTTGCTTTTCTGGCCTGGCTGGCTGGTTTGCGGGGCAATGCCCGTGATTTTAGGTTTCTTTCATCTTCCCGAGGGCCACACTGAGCTTTTAACCATCAGTGGGGCTCATCATCCTCTGAGCCCCAGCCTCGTCCCGACAACGCCTTAAGCCATAAGGGTCCTACATGTAAAGCAGACTTTGCATGTTTCTAACCACATGTAGCCCCACCAAGAATTTGGTTGGATACTTTTAATTAATTTATTTTATTTTTTCCCCTCAATCTGGTAGGCAAGAGAATACGAATGACTCAATTACTTGGATCCCGCGATGTGCCTCGGGGATCCGAAACCTTTCTGGAAACTTCCGAGAGTTTCTGAAGGTGCCTGATCAGGTGACATTGACCCAGTCGAGAAGCTGCAGAGCTTTGGGGCTGAGATGGGATCCATTTTCCATGGTGACAAGAGACATGTAAACTCTGTCCTTTACTAAATCGGGGGCAGCTTCATCAATGCTTTGCCTTAACCGAGATGAATCGTGAAGCCGGCAACAACTTTTATGTAATGGAAGGACTTGGAAGTAATCCCACAATACATAGGAAGTGCTGTTCAAATTGGGTTAATACACTGTGGATTATTTTTTGTTATTAATGGACCACACCTGTCATCATCCTCAGTAGAAAGTTAAAGCTCACAGCATCCACGGAGACCAAGTCATGCTGGAATGGACTTCAGCATCTGCAGCTCAAATACAGGAGGCGATGGCTTAACTTACCTTCTGGGGGCGGGGCTGGGGCGGACACTTCATTTTCTAGAAATGAAAAGAATGATGGAAGTGTTAGGCTCACTTCTCTTAAGTAACGGGGCTTCACCCTGGCTGCCATCTTCCTGCGCTTGCTGACGGAAGATCAGCGGTGGCCTTAGGCGACCCAGGCACACTGCCTTGTGGTGTGTGGTGGGAGCCGAGGACCCCTAAACGGCCTGATATAGATGGGGTAGCGTGATGCTGGAGAGAGCAGAGGTGAGATGTAGATCCAGGTTGTGCTCGCTTATTATTCATGCAAGACCGGAAGGGGAGGTACTCGCCTGTAATCCCAGCCCTTTCCGGTAGAGGTAGGAGAAGCTCATTGTCCGCTAGGTCTGTCCCCTGAGTTCCAGGACAACCAGGGCTACTTAAAATTCTGACTTAAAATGTGAAAGCACGCAAAACCTCACCCAAGCAAGTGCACACTGGGGATTTAGTATTGCTAAACTTGTTGCCCCCAGTCTGGAAAAATGCCCGTGGCACTGGTTTGATATTGGAGGGCTGCTGTCCGGACGAAATGAGACCAGCAAGTGGCACATGCGTACTGTGGAGCTTTAAGTGAAGTCCCTTTAACAGGTTCCCTTATTGTCTGACCTAGGTCTCTCTGCTCATGGTACAGTTATGTAGATTAGTTTTCTTGGGGGCACTCCTAGCAGTGGGAGCTGGAGCCATCTCTGACTCTTGCCAGCTTTTGGGACCCTTTTCCTCATACTGGGTTGCCCCATCCAGCCTGCCCATTTCTCAAAAGGAAAGGAGGAGTGGAATGGGATGGGGGTGCAGAGGGGAGGTGGAGGGAGGGACTGGAAGGAGAGGGGGGAGGGTAACTGCCCAGTAGGTAGTGATGGGGGAGGGGAGATTCCCATATAACAACAGCAACAAGGAAAAGGCACCAAGGTGACTCCAGTACGGTTTTTTATTTTTCCCCCACAAAGACAACAAAGCCCTCAGCCCTCTGATTCTGTAGCTTTTCGTTCATTACTAGGGAAAGCTATGGTCTCTGGGAAACAGAATTAACCGCTCCACATGCTGGTTTTGTTAAGGATGCATGCCTGGACTCCTGCCTACACTTATTGACCAGTTCCAAAGCTCAGGATTGGAGATTTTACATGTGACTTTGTGTGTGCGGTGTGTGAAGTGTGGAGCAGTACAGCCATGCTGTAGGGTAAGGAACCTTCCATTAGAGCACATTCTATTTCCAAGTGGCTGCAGGCACACCCCAGGGCGTAAAGGCATAAAGATGTTCCCGTGGGCTACCCATAGGCACCCAGAACTGGGTGTTAATGCTTTTGTGTGAGTAAACCGGATGGCTTCATTCTAGAACAGGAAGAGACTGTTAATGAAGGCAATCTCCTTTAGAAGTGTTCCCCCATTTGATCATTAAATAAAGCCCAAAGATAAGAAAGTTGTGTTTTAGGCAGATAATGGGAGTCCAGGAGCTTTCTGTCTGTCCGTGTCTAGGATACAGCACATCTGTGTGGCTGTGGGAATGCACACATTAGCATGCTCAGTAAGCTTAGACAGTAAGTGGATTATGCCAGGACAGAAATCAGAAAATGAGAAATGTGGGGATGTGGGGTGTAACAATGTCTTTTTAAAAATCATATTTGTATCTGATACAAGTTTCAATTTGTCTACTCACTCGTCTGTTTTTTTTTTTTTTTTCTTCTGGTGATCAGTAAGTATTTTACTCTTTATTAATGAGGAAGAAGATAGGTAGATAGATAGATAGATAGATAAATAGATAGATCAGTGGACAGATGGATGGATGGATGGTTAGCTAGACAGAGTAGATAGATAGATAGATAGATAGATAGATAGATAGATAGATAGAT
>BDUI01000143.1:341592-351795 GCA_002335545.1 Apodemus speciosus
ATAGATAGATAGATCAGTGGACAGATGGATGGATGGATGGTTAGCTAGACAGAGTAGATAGATAGATAGATAGATAGATAGATAGATAGATAGATCGATAGGTGGATCGGTGGATAGATGAATGGATGGTTAGATACATAGATATCAAAGGAGAAAAAGTATATGATCTTACATGCTAGCAGAAGATAACATGGCAGGATATGGGGTCATTCACAGGCAGAGTGAAACGCTTAAGTCCCTTTAGACGCCATCGACAAAATGCTTTCATGTCTTTCTGCATCATGGAAAGTGTCACTAATGCTGTTACCCACTAGAAGAAGAAAGCCTCAGCCTTTTTATTTTCAGAGATCAGAGTGAAGAAATGGGACTCTGGTATTGACAGCTTGGCTCTGGGTGAGTTGTTGAGGCACACGGATGGATATCAGAGTCCCGGTGTGAGAAGCCAGTTTCTCTGACATATTATCTTTTGGTCTGAGCCACGGTTGCACTATGCCCAAGGACCTCTTCCTGGCTCTCTCTGCAGATGGTGTTCTCGGTCTCCTGATCTTTCCTCCCCACAGCTGCAGAGGCTGTTTATCACACTCCTGCGATCCATTCCATTATTCTGTCTTTGAAGTCTCTTACCCATGGGGGGGAGGGGGTTAGGTCTACTCTCTCAAGGTTAGCCTTCAAAGCCATTGCTGTACTTTCTTGCCCCTCACCCCCCCCCCCTTACTATGCTGCCTTGGCCATTCTCTTCTGCAACTGTATTCTCTGTCCGTCCTCTGACCTTCTTGCCACGGAAGGTCATTGTCTTGTTCTTCCTCTGTGACTATGTCAGATAGAACTAAGTGGAATCCTGACTTTGGACTGACCCGATTCCGCCATTCCACTTGCCCAGGCTTGGCCCATTTTTATGTCTCCTTTCAAGGCCCTCTGGGCTATGACCTTCTTTTCTTCCCTATTCCCAGCATTCTGTGACCACATCATAATATACTACTTATCAATTATGAGTTATTTTCCAGCAGTCTCAGTATACTCTTCCTCTCCCCCAATTAAATATTGATGGGGATGATGATGATGATGATGATGATGATGATGATGTGTGTGTGTGTGTGTGTGTGTGTGTGTGTGTGTGTGTGTGTATCCCTGACATCTTGTTTTGCTGAAAACACATTAAATGTCTAGTAAACTAAGTAACAGAAGAATGAAGAAAGGCTTCATGGAGGGTTGTATACAAGCTAACAAGCTGAATCAGGCTCTTGGCTTTGTTGTTGAGACAAGATCTTACTACGTAGCTCTGGCTAGCATCAAGCTTTCTGTGGAGCCCAGGCTAGTCTAGAACACATTGCAAACCTTCTGCATCAGCCTTAGAAGGGCTGGGACTCCAAGCATGCATGACCACACACACCAAGGCATATTTCCTAAGGAAAGCTATAGGTTTTGTTTGTTTTGTTTTGTTTTGTTTTCTAAGATCCAAGCGGTGCCCTGGGTGATTTCTAACCCAATAAATTAGAATCATCTTGGGTGCCGAAAGCTGTAAACATGTCCTGAATATAAACTGTCCATTTCCATTGTGTCTGAAGGACCCAGCCACTTTGCAGCAGGCCAAGATATAAAAGCACAATGAGGATTTAAGAGCTTTAACTCAACTGCCTCGAGTCTGGGAGACACTGTAGTAACAGCCAGTTGTGACCAATAATCCACGCTGCAGAATCATAGGCCGTTAGTGCTAAAACATCTGTATGGAAATGAAAGTTGTATGCATCCTTGGGAAGAAAATTTGCCCTCTGCAGAACACAAAGAGCCCATTACGTTGCAGTCAACAAATAAACAGCAACGACTTCTTGACACCTGTTGCATTTAGGACTAACTTAAATAGACATTTTTAACTCTAGTAAGTTATTATCTGCAATTATCCCCTTTTCTCCCAGAAACTGAAACCCTGACACACCACACAGTTCATGAAAAGAAGCTAGGCTCTGTACCTCTTAAAGCATCGGTTCTCAACCTGTGGGGTCTCAACCCCTTTGGGGGTTGGATGATCCTTTCACAAAGGTCATCAAAGACCATCAGAAAACAGATATTTACAATTACCATTCATAACAGTAACAAAATTACAGCTATGAAGTAGCAATGAAAACAACTTTATGGTCTGGGATCACCACAACATGAGGAACTGGATTAAAGGGTCGAGGCCTTAGGAAGGCTGAGAACCACTGCTCTAGAGGGAAGCTAGGGGCCCTACCTTTGTTTCCCCTCAGGTTGGCCTGAGAGCCCTCACTCTGTGGCAGGCATGTGTTTTCTTTCTCAATTGCTCTGAAGGAGGCAGAAGAAATCAGCTCACAGACTTTCCAATATTGTGACTTCACTTTTCCCTCAGATCACCTTCAAGGTCACATGACCTCTTATGCTGCCCCACCTCCAGGAGCATCTTCAGTCTCCTCATTAGGGCTAACAACAAAGCCTCCGCCTCAGGGTGGTCAGCAGGAAGGAAAGAGTTAACAGATGATCTCATCTATATGTCATTGCTTCCTGATTTTTCTTAATGATCATCATTTTTACTTGGCCACACCTGAGCAAGAAACATATGCCACCTGTTAAGGATTTGTCTAATTTTCAGGACCAGGGACTTCTCAGTGTTCAAGTGTGTGCGGAATTGGAGTGGGAGCTGAGGAGGCAGCCAGGAGTGGGACAGATGTGCCCCACCCCTGTCCACCCTAACTGTAAAGCAGGAACTACTACTAAACTGAGTATAATTCGCTTCTAGCATTGCAGTTCGCAAGTTAGAGAGGCAGAGCAGTCATCAACCAGTCATCAATTATGCCGAAACAGAACGGACAGTGGAGAAAAACAACTCCTGTCATTTCCGGGGCATTGGTGCGAGTTCGTGTAACCTGGAGATAATAGGTGACAGAAATATTGACAGCCAAGCGGGCTTGACTCAGAAAATGAACCATTCCCAAAGTTTCAGTACCCCCATGGGGTGTCCTTTAATATTACCTATATTGCTACTTGTGTGTGTCTCTCTCATGTCTTTGTCTCGCACAGACCCTGTCATGCTCAGCGTTGCCACTAAAATCGTTTGCACACTCCCCAAACTGACTGCTTCTGTGGCAGCCATTTGTTGGTAGCGATATCCCTCATACACCCCCCCCCACTGAGTATGGGGTAGGTGGGAGAACCCGTTACGAATCTGGCTTACAAAACTGGCTGAGAGAGGAGACCCCCGTGTTTTAGGAACTCACAGGCAAATGATTGCCAGTATTGGTTCTGTCGTGTCTCCTCACTCTGCCCTCTTACAATACTCGGGACCCTAGAGTTTCAGAAAACTGCCGTTTGCGGGGGATCTGATCAAATCACAGATTGTGAGGGGGAGATCTGTGGCCAAGTTAAAAAAAAATTCTGCATTTCTCACGGGCGTGTGGCACTGTGGGGCTGCCGGTCCACAGCCTACGACGGCTCAGCTCAAATCCTAAAGGTCCCCCTATTCGACTTCCGTTTTCATGGACGGTGGTAAATGCTAAAGCGTTTACAGTAGCCGAGGGCCTTTCTTCCCTCTTTGGTCACAAGCTTCTTAAGGACAAGACCCATCTACTTTTCCTTTCCAAGTTCCACACAGCAGGTGCTCTGTAAATATAGCTGACTGGCAGGCTGTTCCTACCCGCACAAAAGCCCCTTCTCCTTCGTGCCAAGAAATCGAGAACTGTCCCCTGGTGCTCCGCGGGCAGCCTTCTTCAGCTGCATTACCCACAGGGAACGCTATGTCTTCCAGTGCTGCCCTCCCGCTGGCGGAGGCTCCCAGGCGCCCGCCCAAATCCATCTTTTAGATTTCATCTTAACTGTCAACACATGTCTTGCATTTCTTAACAAGGGCAGGAGAGCAATCGCGGCTAGGGTATTGGCTCTCAGGAGCAATGCGCCCCTTTCCTTTCTAAGGAATCTGTCCCCCTTTAAAATCTAGGCTGCAAAGGCAACTAGAACCAAGAAAAAAAAAAACCTGTCCCACCAATTTCTAGGCAAATACCCTTCAGGCAGCTGGTAGGTGTTTGTTTCCCCGTGTGGTAATAGCCAAGAGGTACCTTCTTTGGTAAACTCTCCATATCTTAAACAGGCAAATAGATATCGACAAAGCAAGATGCCACTAAACTGCCTACTCAAAAGCCAAAATACTGAGTCTGAGCTTCGCGAATCAGCCGGATAAAGGCTGGTTCCCTCTCTCGTCTCATCCATTAGCAGAAAACATACCAATAGGTCTGGAAGAGCGGGAGTGTGTAAGTTGCCAAAGAAAGAGAAGGAGGAGGAAGAGGACAAGAGGAGAAAGGAAAATAAATAACCAGAGAGAGCCCAAATATCTTAATGGAAAACAGACAAATGAGTGGGATTTTGAAACAGCAACGAAGCAGCTCTGTCTTCCTCGACCCGAGCGCGCGGGTGGCCTTTGATCGTTTCTAATTCGCAACTGGCTTTCCCTTCCTCTGCAAGGCTGAAATGCCTTCGGAAGCTTGATCTATTTATGGTGACTTTTTCCCTATGGTCACCTACTGTAAAAAGCACAGGTATGCCGCCAAGGGCAGGCCTGCACGGCCTGTGCCCAGGCATTCTAATTGACGGGCACTGGTGGCAGGCATGAGACAACCTCGCATGTGGCCTTCAGCTGCTGAAGAAACACTGGGACTCCATAAATGGTGCGACTCTCTCCGGAGGGAGCCATGTCCCTTTCAATGCCAAGGGTTCTGTGGTCAGTAACTTAGTGGGGGAGGGGAAATCTTAACTCTTAGATGGCAGTAAGCTCTCTGCGTATGTGTGTCTGTCCACTAAAATGGCATAGGACTCTCCTTTTCATAGGCTCAGTGCCTGTCACCAAGCTGTCAAACTAGTTATACATAGTAAATATTATTACATTATTTTTTATACTGTCATATATTTAAGCAATACACTATCATTAAAAACATTCTCTTTTATTTTCTATGTTATTTATGCTATGGAGTGCATAACTAATTACACTACATGAATGTTACATATATGTAGAGTCAGGAGTGAGACATAAAAAACTTATCATTGAATGCTATGTCTTTTGTGGTTTTCGTTCTGTCGCCTATGGAGGAAGCTTTTGAAAAAAATGAATCTTCTAAAGCCATCCTTTGGTAAATACGACCCTGAGGAGAAAACGGTTATTTATCTTTGAGGCAGGGTCTATATAGAACATGCTAGACTTGAAATTCTCCCATGCCCGACCCACTATTAGAGAGGCCACTTTTGGTAACCTAGCAAATTCTCTTTCTTTTTCCGTTAAAGGGACCATGAGCTTTGCTTGCATTCCCTGTGCTGACCGTGGTCTCTGGCATTGTGTACTTCCTCCACTGGGAGCAAATACCCTGACAACAGCACACCAGAAGGAAACAGCCTCAATGTGAAACACGGTTTGCATGGAGACTTTACCTTACCACCTAGGGAAATATCGGCTGTATTAACTACTGTCACCAAAAACTTAACAAACACTTGATTTATAATAATAGTTCTCAAAGTATGGGCTGGGAATCCTGAGCCCAGCGACTCTAGAGACTTTAGAGAGTCTAGAATATCAATGTTACTTCTGTAATTTTAAGATATAATTCGAATCTTTTGTTCGTATTCTCACAGGTAAATATTGGGTTCCCCCCACCCCTGAAGGTCACACCACATGTAATGGCATCAGCATTCTGACAGAAAGAATGCATGCTTGTATATTTTAATGTTTGAAACGTCTTTTGAATTTTAATTTTCTCAAAACTCATAATCAGAAACTGGTCACCGCCTTCAATAACTGAGAATGGTGTGTCTGAAACTCTACTCGCTTCCAAGGTTGAGGATGGACTATCACCTGCATCTTAGCAACACAGCAAGGTCCTGTTCTAAAAGCATAAGGAGATGTGTGTGTGTGTGTGTGTGTGTGTGTGTGTGTGTGTGTTTGCGCGCGCGCGCATGCATGAGCGTGAAATATGTATCTAGATAAGAATAGGGTAAGGTCTTTTTAATGTGAATAAATTCATGATATATACTTCATTTGGAGCTTCGATTGATAAAAGTGTGAAACTGTTCTTATAGAGGACCCAGGTTCAATTCTTAGCACCCACATGATGGCTTGCAACTATATGCAGTTCCAGGGGATCCGACACTGACTTCTGGCTCTGCATGAACGTGGTGCTCAGATGTAAATGAAGGTAAAGTGCCCATACACATAAAATAAACAACAAATAAACATTTTTTTAAAAAAATGTAAACAAATATGGTGGTACATGTCATTGATTCCAATACTAAGGAGGGAGAGGCAGGTAAATCTCTGTGAATTCAAGGCCAGACTGGTCTACAGAGTGAGTCCCAGGACAGCCAGCTACATAGTGAGGCCCTGTTTAAAAACATGGTTGTCATCTTCCTCCTCCGGCTCCTCCTCTTCTTCCTCCTTTTTCTCCTTCTTCTCCTCCCTTTCTCCTTCTTTCTTCTCTTCTTCGTCCTCCTCTCCCTCCTCCTCCTCCTCCCCCACCTTCTCCTCTTTTTCCTCTTCTTCCTCCTCCTTTTCTCCTCCTTTCTTTTCCTCCTTCTCCTCCTCCTCCTTTGTGTGAGGTCACAAAGGTGGGAGGATGGACCTGGGAGAACTGCAAGTGAATATGATGGGGAGCATTACTTGAAATTCCCAAATAATCAATAAATATATGTTGGAAAACAAAACAAAACTGTCAAATGACTTTGGAGGTAGCAACTTGTTTTCCTATGGGCACGATGACAGAGACAGTACCGTTCAACACTGCTTCCTCTGTAGTGTTCCTCCCAACCTCCTTATTGACTTACCCAGATAACAGCTGCTGATCTCAGCATTACAAGGGCCACCGGGGAGGCAAATGCATTTGTCTCAAGCTTCTCAAGCCGCTTCGCTAAGGTCCCTAAGATGTAACAAAGTCTTGAGCGAGCACAGAACACTAGTCTTGGGGGACACAAGTTGCCTAAGCGAGCAACTCTAGAGCTGTTGCTCTCCCTTGTGTGTCTACCTTGTGTTTGCATGGCCTTGGAAGTGCACGCTTTCTTATCTGCTGGCTGTTCTCCAGGGTGCATCAAACCCCTGCAGCTAGTCCATCAGGACATGTGTGTAACAGCAGAAGGCAGGCTTCCATCTAGTGATGGACAGCACAATACAAGTGACCTTCCAGCAAAGCACAACAGGAAAGATACAAATAAAAACTCATTTGACACACAACCCAGTAGTTTGGATTCTTGGGATAACGCATTCTACAGTAGCTGTGGTGTAAGGCAAAGTTAAATGACATGTACTGTGATGTATTGTTCACTTTTGGTTTTTGAGATGGAATCTCATGTAGCCCAGGCTAACCTTACAGCTGCTATGTAGCTAAAGATGGCTTTAAACTACCAATCTTCCTGCCTCTATCTCCCGACTTCCGGGATTCCAGGCCTATGTAACGACAGCTGACGTGCATTTGCTTCTTTTAAAATGTAGACGTTTGTTGTTGTTTGTTTATTTGATTTTGGGTTTTTGTTGTTTTTTTTTTTTTTTTAGGTACAGAGATATTATATTTTAGAAACATTTCTATCCAGTATTGATGAAAACGATAAAGATTACCAGGTTCTAGAACAAAGTGAACCCTTAGCATTGTAGACAGCCCTACTCTTAAAAATGGTGTAACCCATATTATCCAGATTTATCTGCTGTGGCCACATGTTGCTGAAGACTTGATTCTGAATAGACAAACTTTAATTGTGCATGGATTCTGAAGATTTCAATGACTCACACTTCAGCTTGATGGAATTTCCCTAAATCCACAGGGCTTTTTTTTTTTTTTTTTTTTAACCTCTCAGTTAGCTTGTGCTTTTGTTCAAATTGTACGTGTTTCAACTCACGATGCCATTCCACACTGAAAGAGGATGAAGATACAGGCATTGTCACACAGCAACAAGCACAAGATATTTCACCCAGGACAATGACTTTGCTTCTTTATCTGTTTCCAAAGACAATCAAATGAGGTCCGAATGGCCATTAGGTAAAACCGGACACAATGTTAAGACATTGAAATAGTATAGCACACATCATAAGGAAAAGATTTTGCAAGTGATTTGCATAGTCAATATTTTTCTCTTTAAATTCCCCACTTTGTCTTACGCTGGGAGGTAAGACCCTGGGGGTCTGTATTATTGACTCTGCTTGTAGTCAGAGGTTACAAGATAAATCCCTTCAAGGCCTTCACCCAAACGCCTGCTGGGACTCACTTTGGGCGACTTTTTAAAAATAGAGGAAAGAGAGTCATCCTGATGCCAGATGGGGTCATAAAAATAAGATGGCAGAGCAATAAATAAACCAGTGGCACTCAATTTGTCACACACCCCATCCATGTGCAGTCAAGACTATCTCTTTCTGTGAAATCTTAGGTCCCTCAAAGCCAAGTCATAACTGTTGGTGACACACAATTATAGGCTCAACTATTCAAGATGACATTTTCCTCTAAGTGGGAAAGGTCATGTAAAGAAACAGCTCAGTGTCCTTCTCTTTCTGACAGCTGGAGATCCTTCAATACTATACACTTCAATGGGAACACAACAGAGAGCCTGGAGTATCTGAATTGCGTAAAAACTAATATTTTCCCACTTTGAGTAAAATAAGTGCATTCTCCTGGTGGCAACAATGGTCATCACAATAATACCAGCTCCAACTATTGTGTCATTGCCTGCCTGTAACCCCAGATCTCAAGAAACAGAGGCGAGAGAGATGCCGAGTTCAAGGAATGCTGGCGAGAGGAAGGCCAGCCGGAGCTCCACAGACTACAGAACAAGATTCTTTCAAAATCCAGCAACTAAAACAAAAATCAAGACAACCTCTATCTGGTCACAAGCTAGAAACTGACAATAGGTTAGCAAGAAGCAGCCAATGTTGTTGGGAATACCAAAGCTTCTATGACAGGCAAGGTGATTAATATTTTATGTCTGACAAGGGTTCTGGGCTCACTGCCTGAAGTCTTGCTATATAGTAGGTCGAGCACTTTACCTGACTTATTCCCCGTTTATGAAGACCTGACAAGTCAGGTATTATTTTAATCTCATTTTAGAAATGAGAGAACCAGGGTATAGAAAGTATATGGAACTGAGTACATGCATGGTTCAGCAGGAATTTAAGCTATCCAGAATGTTCCATTAGATAAGAATATTATTTAATATATACGAGAAAAGGCCAAATATGTACAGGACAACCATAAAGACATTCAATCCCAACCATGATAAACTAAAATGTTCAGTTCTATGAGTAAGAGAACTTTTGATATAAACAGGACATCAGCTATGGCAAGACATTTTATAAAAGGCAAAGACCATAAGCAGAGCATCCTGGGGAATTTGAAGAGGAAGTGTTTGATGCTATCTGGAGAAGGCTTGAATGGCTTTGAAGAAGAAAGCTGTTTTAGCCCAAATGGATAAAATAAATACAAGTCAAAATTCGAGTAAAATAAGCCCACAAGACCTAACACCTGACATGTGAAATGTAACTTTAGATATTTCATTTGTGTGCCATACTGACCTATAAAAAGACTCTTAGGGAACATAAAAGGGCGAAAGTCTTATCGAGGTGGATTTAAACTTGAAACACAATGAGAGTCAACTTATAGTTGGCGTCTTGTGAACTCATCTTAGAGGGAGAAATAGACACTGGGCAGGATAAACCTCGCCTGCTCCCTGCAAACTCACTCAGCCCATCCACGCCTGCCCCTATGAGATCTAAAAGCTGCCTCTGGAATCACACACAGAGACTGTAAGAGCACTGCCTTATGGGTGGGAAGAGCCTGAAATTTGGCTTGTTGTCTCTCTGTGTGGCAGTGCAAATGCAGTCTCTGTAAGTTAAAGCCTGACCCTGTCTACACAGAACAGACTTAAATGGGACAAGACAATAGCATCACTTTGGTTTAGAGGAGATGTCTGGTTTTTGTTTTGTTTTGTTTTGTTTTGTTTGTCCACTTTTTATTGAAAGGGGAAGTAAAAACACTTTATGATAAAATTGAAATTTTACATGGAAAATATTTCAGATAAAATAGAAGAGATACATAGAAAAACATGTTAAAATTGACAATTTTCATGGAAAATTAAAGAATAAAGTGTTAGACATGTAAAACATTGCTAAATTAATTGAGATATGAAATAGAAACATTTTATGATGGAATTGAAGATTTACATGAAAAATATTTCTGATTAAAA